>CM076575.1:10190699-10733673 GCA_034641835.2 Pinus albicaulis
AGGCATTAAGGCATCTCACATCATTCCAGCACGAGTGTAACCCGCAGGCCAAGATTTGGAAGGAATCGGACGAAGTAGAGTGATGGAACCAAAACCGAAGTACGTTTCCGACATGCACAAGATGAAGCTAGCGCACGGAAGAAACCCTCTGAACCAACCAATAATGAAAGCTGTCACAGAGGCGAGAAATCCACCGATGGGGTCAAATGGAAATCAAGGTACTGCACGAATCCCAAGTGTGATAATGTGTGCTGATGTCGAACACAGGGGAAACCACTCAGTCAAAGACCCATGATGATGATCAAATGCTGAGCACGAGGTCACCTATCAATGATGGAAATAGGCCCAAGGTGCGGCTCTAGGCTTGCTCTCAGAGCAATGTGTCGTGGTCGATAAGAGACAAACCCGCCGGCAAGAAGTCAATGGGGACCTTCTCAAACCAGCACGAGCAGAAGACCAAAACATCTGATGTGATAGAACATGATACTGACAAGACCGGGAAGGCCGACTGAATAATGAGTCAAGAGACACCGCAGAATGGCCGACTCAGGTTAAACTTCCCTTGAACAAAAGCATGACTCGTGATGACCATGGCAGTAAAAAGTGACACTGTATAAGTCTGTCATGCAGGAGGCAAAACAAACTCTCCATATGATTGGAAGAGATAACCAACCGGGGGAGAACTAACAAGTGAAACATGGTAAAGGCTGAACCTAGGTCAAAAACTAAAACCATCCCAAATGTAGGAAATATATATAAGTATATGTGCTTTGTTCAAGGGCGACAAACTGACTCTGTACTGCCATCAAAACAATGAAGATACATCTCGTTCCCGCTCTTTTTGTTATATTTGATTTTTTTGTCTTTTTCATATAATAAGCCTGAAAAAGAATAAAAGAATGCTATGGTACAATGGATAGAACGAGTATCGAAAAATCAGATGCACTAGTTCCTGGGATTGGAACAATCCTATGCTCAATGCAAGGTGGCGAAAACTGGTCAGTGATACTCAGAGGAACGTTCCATCCATGGGTACAAAGGTGTCAAGTCGTGATAGCTAAGTGCATGCAATGGTTAACTTGTACAGAAAGTCAAGGTCAAAATTTGGCTTAAACATCGAGTCCAAATGAAGCCGGCTAAAGGGCAGGATAAACAAGTAGCCAATATGCAATGCAGTAATACAACTTAACGACACCAGGGAGCCTCTAGGGTATAAGCCAGAAAAATGATAAGTGATGAAGGAGAAGAATGAAGCTTCAACACGGAAGACATGGCGGGACTAAAGAGGACTCCCGAGCCTACATAAAAAGCAGCATGGGCAACAAGTGATAGCGAGGAACTAACTAGGAAGCCCATGTAAAGGAAGGCTCTACCATCGAGTCATGATTAAATAATCGGCGAGTGAAATGGGTGTAATACTCATGACCTGATGGGATCGACCCTAAGGCAAGTGATCAGTATGGAGGCTAGTATGCAAGATGCAACGGAAAGTGATTTCCCTAACCTATATGCCAGTGAAGATCATATACCTGCCGTGAAGAGTCGGAAATCATGGATCAAAAACTGGGAAAAATCTCAAAATCGTCAAAATGTACCTGAAAACATACCAAATTGGGCACTTCCAAGCAACCGAGTTATGCAGCTTAAGATAGATCGAAAAAATAGGCATAAGGAAATTTTGCGAAAATTTTCAATTTTTTAGCCATAAATAGACAAATTACCTCTTATTTGGTTCATTATTGCATAGCTGATTTGGAAAAAGTGCTCTGGAGCAAAAACTTCTTTCGTCAAATCAGGAACAACCGACCGTCGGAACTCAGCGAAACTTCAGGTAGGCTCCTTAATCATCCTGTTTATTCATTTTGTCCATTTGGAAATTAAAATTAAGTGATTTTTAGCTTTAAAACCCTTGCTAAAATATGCGGACTTGCGCATACGCGGGTTCATTGAAGGAAACTCGCGTATACACGCGACTGTGCAAAAGAAAAACCGCGTATGCGCAGGTCCGAATGCAAAAAAGCATGGCTAATGCATAATTTGATGAAATTTCTCAGGATGACCATCTCATGGAGGGAACGTGAGCATAGCGCAATATACCAAGAGGTCATGCAAGATCGCGCAGCGCAAAATATCCTTCGAAATTGCGGATTGTTCAAATTCTTTAAAATGCCAAATATGAAAAGCAATGTGCGGTTGCTAGAAATGCTCGTAAATTACTGGGAACCAGATCAGGATTGCTTCATAATTGATCAAATGCCACTACGCATTGAAGTGGAAGACATATGTTTCATTACTGGACTCTCCCGGAGGGGAGAACCAGTAGACTTGCACGGGAAGCCCCTGGGAGGGTTAACTGTGGAAGACTATGTCCACGTATATTGCGTAGATGGTTCCAAAAAGGTTGGAACTCAGATTGCAATTAAAGATATCAGGGATTTGCACATGAAAATCCTCCTTTTCACCATCAGCAGAGTGGCAGGATCTGCCTCACTACATCAGGCGTCCAGGACGCAAATGAGCATAGCTGTAGAGTGTTTGACTCATGTTTACGATTGGTGCACAACCCTGTTACTGAACATGAAACAACAGCTGACCTCTATTCGCCAAGTAAAGACCAAACACTTTGGCTATGGTACAATTTTGACAACATTCTTCTTTGAGAGGATTCCAGCTTTGAGACCCAGAGTCATCTCTACTATCAGTAGCCCGCGGGACCCAAGAATTGCCCGTTGGGCGGACATGATGAAGAGACTGGGGGGTAGTGAGGTACCCCGGACCACATGGGACGATGAGTTCTTCCTTTGGTGGGGAGAACAAATCATCGTAGTGGACGACTATCCCTATGCCGGGATGGACTTTCGTGGAGATCCGGATCTAGTTCTTCCAACCAGGCACAGCATGGGGAGCAGTCGGTAAGTTTGCAAAAAAAAATTTGACTTATATAATTTTTTTTGGATTTTTTCAAATATGTATGAAAAACAAACATGTTTTTGATTGGATTCATAATGACTGACAATTAAAATGATCATGTTTCGGATGTTGGACCAGTTCGTCTTGAGGGCCTACCACGCCATAAGCGCCGCAGGGGCGGAGACGAGTGGACTCGAACGGGACTCTCGGTAGGTACGGAGAAACTTGGAGGGAGTGAGCCCTTAAATCCCTATGGTGTTTTGGAGGACTTTTCGAAGCCATCCCGAGAGACGAGTGGTAGGGTACCACGAGGCCCCCGGGTTAGATTATTCGGCAAGTGGCCTTTGCCCGATTCGTTACATAGGAACACGACTTGAAGCGGGGTCCTCGAGAGTAGGCAGAGTTTTATGTGATGAATGGCTATGTTCTTTTTTGAGGCCGAACATGATGGGGCATAAGCCCAATTTTGCCTCTTGGTATGGATCCAAATATTGTAAAGTTTTGACACTCGCGATGATATATATACAGCGATATTTGATGTGATGTGATAAATGTATCAAATGTATGATGTTTTTTATGATAAAAATTTATTGTATGGAATGATTAATGTGCCAATCTAATGCTTGATTAGCTAATGAGTCTGCACACCAATTGTCAGCTCGAGGAATATGAATGAATGTTAAAAATTGAAATGACGTTTGTAACAAACGTACCCTCAAAAACAATCGTAATAAAAAGGGATCTCGTACCCGATAAGTGTTGTTCAACTGCGACACCACCAGCTGGAAGTCCAAGAAAACTACCAACGAATCAACACCCAAAGATATTGCCTCCAAGAGTAGATGAATGACTGCAGTGTATTCCGCTACATTATTGGAAGCAGGACCAATGCATACCCCTCTTGATACCAACAGCTGACCGGATGGATAATGAAGCACCCAAGCCGCGGAAGCTAAGTTCCGGGTGTGTCTACTAGCACCATCGGCGAAACCAAAATGACTCATGACATCCAACACAACCTGCCAAAGCAGATCAAAAAACATCACCACCTCATCAAAAATCGAAAATCAATCAGATATGTACAAAGCAAAAAAACTACTATATACAAAAGCAAGATGCCAGGCCAAAGCCTAGGCATAATACTTCTTCAAATAGAGCCCATTTCGGGGCTCCGGAAACTCGTTTCCTTCGAAGTCAACCAAGGTATACGCTCCTTTCTTAAGGACTTTTTTAACGATATAGGGGCCATACCACATCGATTTAAACTTTCCTGCCCCTAGGGCATCCTTTTCTTGGGCATAGACTAATTTTTCTAATGTTTTGTTAATAAAATCAAATTTACCATCTAATTTTGAAGCTTCTTCTTTGATAGTAACCCTCCTCTCATTTCTTATTCTAGCTTTCTTGGCAAGGATATTGATTTCTACACCTACAGCATTTAGTTGCATTTGTTCTAGGGTCTCTGCATCTCTTTCTCTAAGTTGGTAGGCCATGTCTACATCAAAACAATCAGGGAATTCGAGTAGCACGAAATATGGAGTGGGTTTAAGATCTGCAGGGATAGAAGTATAAACATTGTTGTATCTAGTGCAAAAATCTTGGACAGACTCATTGGGGGCTCTCTTAACAGCATCAAACTCGGATAATATTTGCATGGGATTTTTCTTATTTTCCCATTTATTTAGGAAAGCTCTATGAAATGCAGCTAGGTCTGCTATACTACCAGCACCTAAACTTATAAACCATGTTTTTACTTCTCCGGTTAAGCTTTGTGCAAATAACCTCATTCTGACATCAGACTCATCTATCTCATAAATTTTCCAAAAATCATTCATTCTAGTGATATGTTGTTGTGCAATAATTTGTCAAAAATTATCAAACAATGGGATATCCTTTTGGTAATTTTGGGGCAATGCATGGAGATTTTGAGGTAAGACCAAGGGAGCATATCTAGCTTCCATGGCTTGGATTTTTTCTAAACTGCGAGGTATAGTAGTAGTGGTAGGAATAGTGCTGGTTACAATAGTAGATGTGCTGAAGGTTAAAGTTGAAGAGCTTGGAAAAGGAGACGAAAAATAAGTGGTATGGCTAGTGCTTATGGTGGTGGTGGTTGTAGTGGATTTAGTGAATGATGGAAATACTACTTTAGGCTGCAAGGGCAGCTCAGGGATGAATGGTTTTGTGGATGAACTAGCAGTGTATTGAGGATATGATGAATATATGATCCTAGGCTGCAAAGGCAACTCAGGACTAATAGGCTCTGGGGGTGAATTGATAGTGGAATCTGTGAATGAAGTGGAAGCATATAGAGTAGAATCTACTGCAGGAAAGATGGTGGTAGATAATTGAGAAACTGGAGGTTTAAATTGAGACAAAAAATTAGCTAACTGAATACCTTCATCAATGTATTTAATTTCTGTGACACTTACCCTTTTTACTGGACTTTGAATTTCAGTTTTGTCTGATTTAATAGGTACTGAAATAAATTTTTGTTTCTCATTCACAAAAGAAGTAAAAACAGGATCTAAAATAGTTTCTTTTAAATCAGTTTCAGACTTGGTTCTAAATAAATATTTTTCAAACTTCAAATCAAATTCAATATCTGATAAGCTTACTAGTTCTTTGGGTAAAGAATCAGCTCTTTTCAGGGGTACTTCAGTTTCTTAACTAACAGTTTGTTTTTTCTTTTTTCCTATCTGGTCTGGATTGTCTACTATATCTGCAGGGTTGGGATCAGGGTTGGATCTAGTATAATAGACTTTCGTTGGAGCCAGAATGATTATTTTATAAATACCCACAACCTTTAAACTCAATCTTAAAGTAGAAAAGATATGTTTAAAAATCTTCTTCCAAGATTAAACTTAAAACTGGAGAGTGGTTAGTTCCCCAGTATGGTCGCCAGTATGTTATCACCCTAGTAATTCTTAGGTCATGGGATTTTGGTTTATAGTTAAAGAAAACCAGGGGTAACCAAGAACCTCTTTTAGAATTCAGGATCTAGCCTTCTTGAGTTCTGGAGAGGGATCTCTCCTTAAGATTTAGCTGTGTTTTGTAATGGATTTTAGGCTAGCTATGAGTGGACAATTTGGTTTGATTTTTTGAATTTTGGTAGGAATAAAGGACTACAAGGGAAACCATAGAAAGATCTACCTAACCATTGGGAAATGGAGTCAAATTTATAGCAAACAAAACTAGGAAACTAAAGTCAAAAGAACAGATACACTAAGGGCAAGATAAATGATCTTCAGAGGGTTTTAAAAGGCTATTTTGATGAAATGGTATGTTCTGGACTAAGGGAAATTAAGAATCCTTATATCACAGAAAACGAAGAGGGAAATTGAGGTAAAACGAGACTAAAGAGAAATTAAGAATTCTAAAGTCTGGAAATCAGCAGAAAACATAAACATGAAAACTACTAAGAACGGAGAGCTTTTTACATTGATTCTGTAATATCTTTCCTAGTTATTCATTTAAGATGGAAAATAACACAAGATGTATGAATGAAACTTAAAGAAATAAATAATGAAAACTGGAAGATACAATACTCATCTGATCAACACGAGGATCATTAGTTATGATGTCTATTTGCTTCAGTTTCCAGCCTGCTGCTTCAACTTAACTCACATAAAATCCCAATGTTTCAACAAAAAAGTCCATATTAGTCTTGATAATTTTATTCCACCACAAAATACTTCAAAGAATGAAGTATTTATACAAGTAAATTGTTTACAAAATATCTCAAAGTTTGAGAGAATATCTCAAGAGAAAATAGGAATTATTACATAACAAGAGGGACAGCTGCAAAACAGATGGGCAAGTTGTCCTCTTTTACAAGAAAAAATAGAACATTTTATCTAATCAAATAGATTCTTTGTCTTGTTGGAAGTATTGCTGGCAATTGGGACGATATATTGTGGAAGATGACTTGTAGTGTGCTTCTCCTCTTTCACGTTCTGCTCTGATACTCTTTTACTCTTGTTTCTTCACTATTTACTGCTCTAAATTAAAAATTACCAGCAGTAACTCTTGCTTTTACTGATACACTTTGACCACTGATACTCTTTAACCACTGATTTTTCACCTTGATATACTTTGACTGCAAATTTTCATAATAAATCAGTGAATTCCTGCCATTGCTCTGCATTGGGAATTCTCATACTCTTTAGCTTCCTATAACTTTCATCTGCTTCTGTATACTTAGCAAAATTGGGCTTAACCATGAAAATATGTTTGATATCATTTTGCAAAAAGAACAAGTTTTCAAAATATTCTAAAATGACTTTACCAGTAGGAGACCCTTGTGGTAAAGGTTTATTGACTTGCTCTTTGGCATAAGCCCTGATTTTGTTATCATAGTCCTTCTATGGCATCAACTTTTCATTTAATGCATGAATATATGGTAGGCCTGCTTGTGTTAGTACTGTGTATTTGGTCCAAAATCTTGTGATGACCAAGTTCATATCCTTGCACCTATCCTCAAGCTCTTCTCTGTGTTTTCTATTCGAGATTGTGATAAGCTTCATGGCTTGAGCAGGTTTGTCAGCCGGTTCTTCTTTTGTCTTCTGTATTTCTATCTGTGTTGCTTTAAGTAACTCTTTTTGTTCATAAATAGTTTGAATTGAGAGCCATTGTAAATGTATGCCCCGGATGATGTTGTTCCAAAGATAATTTTTGATATAAGATACCTGCTCAGTAAGATTAACCTGTTGTTGAAGAATCTTAACCTGTTCCTGCAATCTGTTGGCTCTTTGCTCATGTCCCTTAGATGTAATTAAGGCATCTCTATTAGATGTTTCAAGATTTATAATAGTGCCTTTTAAGTTGATTATTTCTTTATCTTTTATGGACATGTCTTCCATAGCCTTGACTATGGCAGTTGTTTCTACTGTTGGATTTACCTGTGATGTTGATGAAGAAGTGGCAGAGATGTATTTAGAAGTAATTGACATTGTAGTTTCCAACACTCCTTTCGGTGCCAAATGTTCTGCCAATGTTGAGGGAACATATGTACTTACAGTTGGAATAACTGTGGGAATGGAAATTTCCTGAGCTTTCTTCAAACTTTCATTTTCTTGCATTAAAGATTCTACTTGATTTTCCACATCTTTAATCTGAGCTGTCATTTTCAAAACAAGTTGCATAGTTTCCTCCTTTTCTGTCTTTTCCTGAAGAACTTCTTTTGCCTGTGGATGTTCACTCTGAGGTAATTTGAGTTGCCTTCTTAGGGCAACAATATCTTCATTTTTCTGTTTTATCAAAGCTTTTGCAATTTCAACATTAACTGGATCTGCTCTAGCTTCAATTACCAAATCCTCTAAAGCTTTGATTCTCAACTCTTTGGCATGCAGATATGCTTTTTCCAGTTTCATTTGTGTTTGCAGATTTGTCACAGTCTTTTGTAGCATGTTAGCACTCATTATTTTGTTGACTATTTTTGAATATAACATCTCTGTAGTGCTTCTATGGAAATCTATTTGGTGTATTTCATGAATAGCATCTGCATCTACCTCCAAATCTGTCTTGGAATAATCTGCTACTATCTTAGGATCAACCACTGTAGGCTTTAAAAATGAAATTATCATTTTGTTGGAAGAATAGTCAAATGCAGTGAGAAGTCTATCCGTATTTCCTGGTTTCTCTTTGAGAAATTTGGAATACACTTCATTTTTTATTTCTTCATTCTTCTCCCTGATTTGCCTAAATTTTATTTGAATGTATGATTCTCTGTTATCAGTTGCCTTTTAGGAAGAAGGAAATTCTACATCAGTTTATTTTTCAACCATCACTGTATCTTTATCCTGTATTTCAATTTGGCTCTTTTGAAGTTCTCTAACTGTTTCAGTTACTATCACTGTTGCCTCATCATCAGTTTCCTGACCATTATTATCATCAATTTCCATTGCTTTATCCTTCTCTTCAGTAGTCAATTTGGTTCTCTTGCTATAGGAGGTTTTAAATTTCTTGTCTGTGATGGTTTCTGCAATATAATTGACCTCTTCTCCGCTTCTTTTGTGAGATACCTCTGCTTCTTTATAAATTGTAGTCACCTGTGCATTATTCACCTGTGTTCCCTATGTATTAACATTCTGCATTCCTTGTGCATCATCATCAATCAAAATATTTGGCTCCCATTCAATCTGATTGGAAAATTTCTCAATTTGTGGCTTTGACTCATGTAGGAAAGGAGTCAACTTTCACTTTACCCTGATAGTGCTCAAAATAATCTGAGGGTCATAATTCCACATGAAGCTTTCTTGGAACTTGTACTCTTTTAATTTGATAGTTATCTCTTTCATAGCTTCCCTGTTGTTAACTATAAATGGTCCAATCTTATTCTTGAGTTTGAATTGGGTCTTCTTCCTGGAAGCCATGAAATTGACTGCATCAGCATTTAAGATTTGTCTTAAATATTATAAGGCAAAGATTCTTGTAGTTACAAACCTTGGTAGTTTGTATGGAGCTAAGAGTGCACCATATACTCTAATATTTGTGGGGTTCCTGTATAAATACCAATCCCCTGTTTTATAGTTCTCAGACAACTATAAAATCCATTTGGTCTCTTCATTTATTCTGCTAGTTTCTGCCTTATTCAACAAGTTCATAGCTGGTATTATGAACAAGTCATTGAAATATGTGTAGTTATACTGACTGTTGTCTTTCCTTAAAATAGATGTCCAAAACACTACTGACAGAAGTTTCCCTTCTACATCTAATTTCTGCAACTCAATAGGGAATTTTTCTGCTTGATAATACAAGAAAATATGTAGTAGATATGATGTATATCTAAATACCCCCTCCTCTGTTACTTTTGTCAATTGGTAGTGCATGTTCTCAGCAATAAGCTTAGCAAAATTGAAGATTATGGATGGAGGCTGGCCAGGAGTCAATGTGGATAGAAAACCCAAGATAGAAGCATCAGTAAATTCATCATTTTCATATCCCAGTATGAATGACAGCATGGAGACAATCTTCCTTGTATTTTCAAAGAAATCAAATATATCATAGGGTTGATTTACTTTAGGGACATCAACATGATTTGGCCAAAAGGTCTGAAAGATATTGAACTTGGTAGGAAAATCTAAATCCAAGTAAATTTGGGTCAAATCCTCTATTGATAGTGAAACTGAATAAGGGTCATGGTTCATTTGTAGCATGGAATTAATGGACTCAGCATTGATATAGAACATGACTTCCCTATATTTATTAAAAATACACCTTTGATCTGGGAGATAATACAACTGACATAGTCTGAAAAAATCAGGGGCCTGATGAGTAAGAGGAACAACATATTTTGGCAAATTATAATCCCAAATGGGTACATCATCTTTGACCTTTTCTACAGACTTTCCAAAACACCAATTGTGGACTTCTAGCAGGTTGTATTCAACTGAAGGATCAATTATTCTATAATAAACATCAATCAATGAGCTACTTTCCTGAGAAGTTATGGGAGGTTGTACAGGTCTGACTACTTCAGTAGTTTCAGCAGTAAGAGCAGGAGTAGGCTTATTAATTGTGGAAGGTTCAGGTCGTGGCAACTTGCCAGAGGTATTTCTTTGAGATTTTGGACCTCCAGACTTGGGAGTGACTTGTTTCTTGGTCATTCTAAATGAACAGAGCAAGATTATACAGTTTTCTAAGTTTTTTGAGAAACAAGAGGTAATTGAAAGGTTTTTCTGGCAAAATTCAGACTCTGAGTAGGGTTTTAGGGAGATAGAACAGGTTTACTGAATGCAGAAGACTAGAAAAGGAGTTTTGAAGGCTCTCAGATTAATTTAACTCTTGAAAATTGCTTTAGAATAGTTTAAAAATCTCTGAAACTAAAACAGTGGATTCTAGGAAAAAATTGATAGGGTTTCCCCTATATTTTGAAGGTTTAGAGAGTTCCTAGATGGATAATTTGGGCTCTTTTCAGTAAATGGCACTTCAATTGGTTTATTTTTCCTTTGAATTTGATGATTTTACAGGTTGGAATGGCGAAAAATACCTGTGAAAGGTATGATTGCGGTCGCAAGGGGTTGCTGGTCTGCAACAGTCTTATATTCAGTTACAATTTGGTTTGACAGAGGTCGTGGAAATTATTTGGGAGTAAATTTCAGAGTGAAAATGATTTACAGGTTCATAAAAGGCTCGAAAATGGCGTCGGGAGGCTCTGCAAAGGGTTCACAGTGGTTTCTATGGGAAATATGTGAAATGCTATGAAATAAGTGAAAAACATAAGGCAAAACCTTAAGTCTTATCAAAATTCAATTACATTTATTGCAGGAAGGATATTAATGGCGGGAGTGGTTTCATTTTGGACCGGGCGGTTTTCGTGTAAGTTTGAAGTGGTAAATTGTATTTACCTTTTGGCACAGATCGAATGAAATGTTGACATGTCGGCAGCGGGTGGTATCAAGAAACAACGTTTATCGCGTGATTTTTTGAAAACCTGGGTTGATTACTTTAGTTGCGTGATATTAGATTTGCACCGTCGGATCTGACTCCGAGATGTGAATGGTCAGGATTTGGTTGAAAGCTGCGGGGTAAATGCAGTGTGGCCAAGGTTTTGAATGTGAGTCGTAGATCTAGTAAATGGAGATCTACAGTTGTAGTTCAGTGCGATAGGGATGGTAAGGATGGGGGGAAAGACTTATCGGGTTCATTTCAAACTATTAGATTGAATGAATATCGAAGATCAAACGGCTATTATTCGTCGAGGCAGGGGAAGGATGGGAATGAAAAAAGGTTATTGCGCTTGATGGGAACCATTGGATTTTAAATGGGACGATGATCGGATGAATGGGTTTCAACGCGATAGGGAAGGAAGTTGGGGATAGGATTATCACGTTCGTTGAGAACCGTTGAATCAATGGGATGTTGGAGATCAGATGGTCAAGATTGAATTCGATGGCGCTGAGGGATTTTAGTAAGATTTATGTATAAAAAGGCTTTATACATAGAATAAAGTGGACGGGGAGGGGTTTATAAAGGGTTTAATCAAAGTAAAACTGTGGTAAAGGAATATGTATCGGGGAAAATGGATAAGATTATGGTTTTAACCTTGGGTTAAGGGTAGTCAGGAGAGGATATATATAAACAGAGGGATAAGTGTTATGAAGTTTGGTTTAAATTAAACTTCAGGAATTACATTTTTTTTTTTAAACATATATAAAATATGTTTAATGATTTTCTTTGTATATTTTTTATAATATATAGTTAATTAAACCAAATTGATTTAATAACCATAGGGGCGAGATATTTACATAAAGTTATTTTTAGCCAAAGGGGGTTTAATGTGGGTTTTACTTAAACATGCGAGGATAATAAAATTTGGCTTAAAGTTATATTAATGGGTTTTGGGGGCTATTTAATAAAAGGGAGTTATATTAAATAGGAGAAGGTTAGTTTCTAGGGAATTATTAAATAAGTTAAAGTTAATATGACAAGGGAAAAATGGATACTCAAAATACATTAATATAACTAAGAAAAGTGGAGATTAAAGGAAAATTTGCATTATAATAACTTCATCACTCAAACTTAGGATAAAATGTCATTTTGAGGGTTTTATGCTTTCATGAGATGTGGGAAGTTAATCAAATGAGGATTAGAGCATCATTAAGTAAACATGAGGTTTTTAATTATGATTTTCAGGGAAATGAATGCATGAATGGAAAATGATGTGATTTTTGGGATTAATATAGACATTTAACACTTTCGACTTATCAGTCATAGAGCCTTGGTTCCGGTCCCAACAGAAGTCAAGGAAATGCTTTGAGTCTTTCTGACTGATAGCTTAGAATGCTTAATGAATGAGGGGAGGGGAAATTAGTTATTTGCAGCTTTGGTGAATAATATTTACAATGATGCTTCTCACCTTCTTCTACCTACCCAATTTAACATGCTAACATTTTTTCTTCCATTTTGATGAGGTGCATTTGAACTAGCAACCTTTACAGCATTTATTCTTTCTGAAAGCAATAAAACTATCTAATTCTACACTTATTTCATTCAGGAATCCAGATTAAACTGTTGGATTCACTTATTCTCTATCTAACTATTGAATTGTCATGATTAAACTGTATGACAATTCTTTATTCTGTATCTACAACATTTGAAATTGAAAAATGACGAGTCAAGATTAAATTGTTCAACTCATCACAGATTATGGCATTTATTGACGCTCTGCCATAATCAACTACAAATGGTAAAAGTAGTGGCATTTAGACTTGCACACTTTCATGTTTTATTTATCTTTTTCTTTTGGGGTCTATTATTTTTTCTAAGTCCTTTGATTGTTCTTTTAGGACTTTTTACCCTTTTTTTATTTTTTTTATTTTTTTTATATTTTACAAAATATGGGAATACAACTTGCAGAAGGAAAAGTATGTACATATTTACAATATTACCAACAGTCAAGCCAAAATTATGAATCCTATATTTATAGGTCACTAACATGTTATATTCTTTCCACAAATAGTCGCATGCGCGGGGGGGTCATAGGGGGGTGACAACCTCTCCCTGTTCGTTGCGTCGGGCACAGTGGAGGGGTGTGTAGTGGCTCTTTCAACTACATAGGCAGAATACATAGCAGCCACTCATGCAAGCAATGAAACAGTTTGGTTGCAGAGATTGTGTTCAGGTATGGGGTTGGTACAGCAAGCTATAAGGATAGACTGTGATAACCAAAGTACAATTTTCTTAGCTAAGAACCCTGCTTATCATTTAAAGACAAAGCACATTAATGTTCATTATCGCTTCATGAGAGATATGATTAAGAGTAAAAAGGTGTTGCTGGTAAAGGTGGACACTTTGAAGAATGTTGCAGATGAAGTCTGTGAGCACTTAGAAGTTCTCTTGGTGTAGCGTCACAAGGGGGGCGACAGCTCCCCTGTCTAGGGGTTTGTAGTGGGGCAGTATCCCCTTGCACGAGGTTCGAGGCACCGCCCGAGGAAAATTTTTTTGGACCTTATTTTAGGTGGGCAGACCCACCTATGGTTTTTCGCATGGGTTTGCACATGGTTTTGGGACATGATGGTTTTCGGCCCCTGGTATTTTGTAGAACCGATCAAGGGAACTATGGTTATGTTCTAATCCAAGGTTAATGGATTGGGGTTTATGAATGCTTCAGCATGTATATATACGTGTTGTAACAATAAAAGGAATATAGTGAAAAATCAAGCTGGTAGTCTCGATTTGGGATCCAGGGGAAAACTTTCTGTGTATATCTGTTTTATGTTTTATGCTCTCGCAATTGTTTATTTTTTGTTTTTAAGAATTCGTTTGCAGATAATTTATGTACAGGGTTAAAACCTACAATGGTGACATTTTGTATCCTCATGTTTTCATGGCTATTCGATGGATAGCCACAATGTTCTTCGCGGTTATCGAAGAAAAATATGCAATGATCGCCCAGGACCAGTGCTTCTTGTGTACGGTCCAAAAATTTGCCTGCAGACCTTAGGAAAACTTAAAATTTTCAACTCATGTAATGTATTTCTTCCCTGTAAATCTTTATTTGTACCTTCTGCTTTACATTTTCTAATGTCTTTTGCTTATACGATTTTTCAATGTTAACACAATCCATACCCAGAAGCATATTATACGATCCCAACGGTAATAAATTCAAATGTGTTGAGGTAGGCATACCATTCACCTAAAATTAAAAATCTCTTACCCAATGATGAACTCTTTTCTTTGTACTTGTAGCCAACTGCATTAACCAATATTCAACATGCAATTATTTATTTAAACCCCACTTAGCCACCAGGTCAGGACTAACATAACTATAATTAGATCCAGGGTCAATCAAAATAGAAACAACTTGATCACAAAGTTTAGTGTCCATCTCGATGATAGATGTTTGATGATCTGCCTACGTGATATCAAATGTGGCATAAATTCAAGGAACATTATGTCCAACATCCCCCACTGTTTGTGCCTCCTAAGCACTATATATCTGCAGTCTACCACCCTGATGTTGTGGACAATTTCACTTGTGATGATCCTTGCCACAATTCCAACATTGTAAAGGCTTCCATCCTACACCCTTGTTCTGATCCTCAAACTGAAATCCTTGTCCTCTATCAGATGCATTGAACTTCCCAGGCGATGTTGAATTCTCTTTGTTACTTGTGTCCTAAGACATTTTGCGTTTCTTATCCCATTTTCCTTTAGTATTTTCATTACCATTCCAGTCCTTCTTAATCTCATATTTACACTTTTATTGCTCATAATAATGCTTTATATTCCATATGGCTTCCTCCAAAGATCTAGGCTCATCGAACTCAATCCTGTCTTTGAATGCTACCTACAACCCATTGATGAATCTTTGAATCTTCTCTTTCTCCTCCTTCAGATAAGGCACATACGTCAATAACTCCAAGAATTTTCCAGTGTACTCCTCATCAGTCATAGATCCCATTTTAAGTTCATATAGTTCTTTTGCATCATTGTCATAGTATCTCTCTAATAGATACTTCTTCCTGAATAGTCTCTCAAACTCACTCCAAGTCAACTACTCTTCGCGAATACCTCTGGTATTCTTTACATCTTCCGACCAAATGTATGATTTACCTTTAATACTGAATGTATCTATTATGGACTTCATGTTCACTAAGTAATCATGTAATATGAAGAACTTATTCATTCCAAGTAGCCAAGCTTTTGCATCCTGTGACTTCTTTATTTCTCCATCAAAGGTAGGTGGCTTTGATTTCTTTAACTCATCCAACGAATATCCCCTTTCATTCCTTATTTAAGGATGAGAATGACGATGATCATGATACCTATCAGAACCAGAACTAGAATATAACCTATATCCATCACCTCTCCTGTCAGGTGTATCCATGAATCTGCCATCTCTGATTGTGTCATCTTTATCTAACTCGTGCCCACCATGAGACTAACTTCCATATGCTCCATTAGTCCTATCCTCTTGTTTGTAACTAATTCTAAGTGGTCCATGTCTCTACAAGTCTGACAATCTCTGAAGGAGAACTACATTAACTTTTGCTTGTTTCTCATGTGCCCTAGCAAGTATCTCTTCTGATTGAATGATTCGGTCATTATCTTCTTTGAAACTTCTTATCTTTGTTTTCAAACTTCTCAAAGTGTCAGCTATGTGAGGGGAGTACTCATCACCATGTTGCTCATCTGATCTATAGGGAGAATATCATGAACTATAGTCTACTATTGTGCCAGTCATATTTGTTCTTCTATTCTCATAAGGCATGTTATATCAGTTAACCCAAATCATAAACAAACCAATGTACCTCAATATAGTTGGGGGAGGATATCTTGTCTGCAAGAACAACCAGATTAGCATAATATATGTATAATCATAATCACAACAGAATATAGACATCATCTCAATCACCATCCAATACCATTCATGATGCCACCACTAAAACACCAACTAGACACAATTCATGCATAACAATACATATAACACTGACATGCATTCATGACGAACACACTCTGACAACAACACTACCAAATTCTGCATGACATCATCACGGAAACCATGAGAACCACCATGCATACACAACAAGCACAAAGACCACAAACATAATGACACATATGCAACCAACGTGTGCATATGAAAACACATTCATCCAAGGAGAACGAAAGCCGGACATCACCCAAGGAGAAAAATACCATGCTATGATTCCAATCTGTAAGTCCCTCCTCCCACATTTACCCAAGCTAACTGGTTCACCAGGGTAAATATGTGACAAACATTTACTATGATATGATTCAACTCCCCAAGTACAGTTAAGGAAGTGGAATCAACATGACAAGAATAATCGACCTTCCACGCATGCTACAGAACCTTCACAAGCAAACCAACCCTTTCAAGTGACCAACCCCTAAGACAACATTAAATTTTACTAGTCAGGACCCTCAGTCTCTCCCATGACAAGCCATGCATGTGACTGAGGCCTTCCAGTCGCCCCCACAACAAGGCATGCCAACGACTATAGACTTTCCAAGCAATTTCGAGCTAGCAACCCCATATTTTGAGCCACTTTTTCAGGGCTAGGACTCAGGCCACTGCCTAGACTTCATGAAACCTTAAGAAATGATAAATAACAATGGAATAAGGCTACTAATTCAATTATTTTATCAAGGACTTGACTGTGCCCCTACTATCCATGATAGGAATTTCGTCAAACATGTCACAAATATGCAATCTACGGGTCATAGCAACAGATATGAGCATAGGGGTCTCATAATTATCTGAGATTTGTAAAGAAGCGTTGATGCCTTATCACAATAGTTGAATTATCATCTATTCGGTCATATATTCATTGATTTTCATTTACTAATCAAAACATGATAAGAGCCATACATCAAGTCTGTCATAAACCATGCTCATAACCAACATAATAATAATGATAAAACAACCATCAAGATCACATAATAACAAGTAAATCTAACCATAAAATACAAGAGGAAAATAGCTCTTATTAACATATGAAAAATGCAACCAGGTTTGGACTTCCACGTACCACCCAACCATAGATTGGGTTGAACCAAATCTTTCTTTCAGTCAATCATCCCTATGCCATATTCCAAGCATGAATGTGGGATCTCATGAAACAAATCCAACAAAACTAAACCAGTGCTTCCAGAGGTCAGACCACCTCAATCCTGAACTGGTGATTCCACCTCATTGTTAGACATCACTAACCATAACCATATTGGTATGTACCCAATTTTTCTAGGGCTCCAGAGAAATTTTTCAAACCAGGGCTTCCAGGACTAGTAACTCAACCCACAACTATTGTCGGGGTTTTGGAGTGTTTGTCCAACCATGGCTTCCAGGACTAGTAACACAACCCACCAAGGGCTTCCGGAGTGTTTGTCCAACCAAGGCTTCCAAGACTAGTAACTCAACCCAAGATGTTATAGGTCTTCTAGAGCATTTTTCCAACAAAGGCTTCCAGGAACTAGTAACTCAACCCACAGCCATAAGGAACATGAGAACCAACCATAAAACAAAAGGAAGAAACCCATAACACCATGACTATCCAGGAAATGGAAGGGCTAGGAAAAAACACTATTAATCCAATCAATATTCCATGCTAATGACATATCATAACGAAGAAACCACATGCATATGTCATGCATGCCAAAAGTAGCAAGTAAAACATACATGTAGCTCGGTACTTGCAAGAAAAACTTTTTGTAGTTGTTGATCCCAATGTCCTCTTGTGCTTTCCTACTCTTCCTTTTACCTCTTGCTCCAAATCCCAAGAATTCCACACTCCTCCAAGAGTGCTCCAAGAAAAATCTAAGTGTCCAAGAGTATGAGAGAGAGAATAGAATAGAATGACTATAGCTCCAAAATTGAACCGACAAAAAGCCATGAACTAATCCTCATAATATTTTTTATTAATGAGGCCTCTCTTTTCTTCAATTTTCATTTAGTTTCCTTCATTTTCCTCCTCACATGAAACCTGTGACCTTTCACCTTCCTTTTCTCCTATTTTCCATTATTTTCATAAATATAATGCCAAAAAATTCCACTTTTCCTTCCAAAGTTTTTACCAATTTCCATAGCCATTAATTAATCACAAGTGATCCTCGTCACTATGTTTTTTCCCAACACAAATCTTGGAATATGTGTCCCATGACCATGGTTATTATCTTGCCTTTATTAACTTTATTACATGGATTTTTAACCAAGACTGTTACAGTGTTCGTTGGACCTTTTGTGCTACTCTTATTACACGAATAAATCCTTCTTGCAGACAAGAACGATCTCCCTAGTATCCTAAGGATATCTAGAAACAAACAACCAAATGCAAACCATTTTCTCTTGATCATTTGTGATTCAGAATTATTAATAACAAAGTATGAGGATATGCCCCTACCTGAAGTCCAATGCTTGTCGAAATCTTCTATCCAGTCGCTCCAAAAGAGGTCACTTAAGCATGTGAAACTTGCAATCAAAAACAAATAAAAGGATTAAAAGCACCTACAAGATATAATAATTGAGAAAACACTAATCTATCTCAGTGATCAAGGAATATAATAATTTAATTACTCAAACAGATACATGAACAATTCAATTGGAAAATGGAATCTATTTGTATTAACTTGTATAATGAGAAGTAACCTTACAAACTTTTGCCTTGATGTTATACAGATTCTTCCAGGGTCCTGAACAATCGTTCCTCCTCAGATTGACAAGCCTTCTTCTCTATGAACTAGCATGAAGTTATGAACATGAGTGTGTGATCATTCTCATATCAAAAATGGCTAGTATAGAGAGTATGCTCTCTTATGAAATTCTTCAACAACTAATATGTATGTCTACCCTTGAGACTAAAACATGAGCTCAATTTATAGGGAAATGGAGATAGTTTCAGTTCCATGAAGAGGGGGATGGATTCCTCTCATGAAGGGATTTGAGCTCCAAATACCAAGGGATAAACTCCATGAGTAAAGGTATAGAGCTCATGAGTATAGGATAAATCTCAAACTGACTGTGCCTCTAGAAGTTTCCAGTTGGGAAAATATTCATCCAGCTGGGCTTCTAGAACTTACTTTTTATTTTATTTGACTATTTACAGGGGTCCGCGGGTTTTATAAGTAGAACGTGAGGGATGTGCTGCAGGCTATAGAACAAAGATCTGCGGATCCACAGGCAAGGGCTAGGAAAAGTGCGTAGTTAGACTTTTTAGGGTTTTAATGAGCTTTTCTCCAATTCCAAGACTTGGTTTAGGAATATTGGGGTTTTTGACCTATAAGGGAGCATAATATAGGTAGTGATGAACCCATATAGACAGTCAAATTTCATGGTGACAAAATAACGTGTAACAGATTGCCCACTAAAGTGCGAAGTTTGAGGTAGTTCTGAAGAGTGAAGTGCTTTAACTTTCCGAGGATTGGATTGCGGACACACCAGTCGAAAACCCATAAAAACATTCAATGCAAACATATATATATATATCTATATATATATAGATATATCATCACTGAGATAGGCATTCCCATACTCAGATCAAAACTAAATACATGTTCTGGTACAAAAATGATTTTAAAATTACATCAATAGTAGACACAGTATGGGCACAACCATCTGTGATAAGCAGTCTACTATATCATGAAATAATGAAAGTCCTCGCAGCCTGGATGGTGGAAACTAGATCCAGGGTCTTGATTTCCGCTTCTCGAACTAGTACGATTCTATCCATGTGATTGATTGTGTCGAAGTCGAACATGGTAGAAACCACTTGATTACCAGTCAATGATGTAAATTGTTAACAAGTGTGAGAGAAACCACCAATATTGACAATGGCTCTCAAAGTACTCAGTACAATCCATGAAGTGTGAGTGAATTATTTACAGTCGAACACTTCACGGAATCATTCGATCAAAGGTCAATGATGCAACCTGTCATAGAAGGCGAGAAAACTACCATTAGGGCATGCAGATCCCAAGGAACTGATAGCATTCTAGATCAAATTTATAGCTGATGAGTTATCGTTGATATAAAGCAACCTATCACAGGAAAACCCATGACACGAAACCATTAGATCAAGTTTTGAAGAAATATTTGCAAGGACTGACTCAGGGATGGTCAACGCAAATGGAGACAAATGTTTGTAATGAATGGTTTATTTGAACTGTCTCTTGAACACATAACGACATTGTAGATGGTTTGGTAACAATTGACCTAAAGGTAATACCCAGAAACTGGCTGAAGACTTTCAATGTGGTTTGACTAATTGTTAGACAAAGGATTTTCCCAACCCAAGTACAAGTGTGACAAAAAAAATCGTGTTCAAGAGTGGTATACTACTTTTCAAAACAAAGTGTGACAACTGGATTCATTTTCTCTTTTCCCCCCACCATTACTAGCAAGTACCTCTTTATTTTTTACAAGCTTGAGGAGGATAAAACTTGCTTGTTTTGTAAGCTGATCCTTTGGATGAGTCCATCTTAGTATTAAAATCAAACCCTAAGAAGGAGTGGTTTGTTCCTATTTGTAATCGACAGGTCCTTTACTATTAAATTTTAACGACTCCAGTATAGGTGAAACTCGATGTTTTTCAGTTTTAGGGAGTCAGAAGAAAAACATAAGTAAACTCTGTGGTTGTACTTTTTTGTAAATTTAGTCTCTCAAGCCCGAAAAAGGATAAAATACTACAGGAGAGAACTCTATTGACCATGGTTAGTCAACGTATACATTTTTTGTAAATAGTCCATTTCAGTCCGGGAAAGGGGTAAACTTATACTAAAGGGACGATTGTTCATTTGCTTTAACGAGTTCGAATGGTCAAGTACTCGGCAATATTTTCATGTGTAGAGAGTCTGAAAAGGGCTTAAAAGAGAACTCCAAGGTTTCACTTTTTCGTAATTTTCAAGAGCCCGAAAAATTGATAAAAGTGTACTCATCATCAAAATAATTCTTTTCACCGGAGAAATCTGTATTCTGCACAAAAACTCGACAGATTAAACATACCTATTTCCAATAAGTAAAAACATCGAAAAATAACTTTTTAAAGTGGAAAATAAATAAAAATAATATTTTATTCATTCAAAAAATCTTATAAAAAGTAATGTAACAAAGTCATTTTCACCTTTTGTCTTGAGAGTTGTAAATTGAGAGCTTTTGGCAGAAAAATTTCTGGAGTTGATAATGGGAGAACCGACCACTCAAATCGAAAATCGTCAGAACCAGGTAATCCACAACACTCTTATCTTCATTTCCATCTGATTAAATTCTCTTTTTAGGATTTAAAATCATTTTTTGAGGATAAATTATGTTCAAAATTCCGCTCTCGGGGGTCTGCGGGTCATACATGTGTCACCTGCGGACCCCGATAATTTTCCTAAATGAAAATTATCAAGCTACCACAGTTTTCGTGTAGAGAACATGCGGACATCCGCACTGTCTCTGCATAAAAACTACGGAGGTGTCGTGACCAAATGAAAATTGAAATTTTTTCACAAAAATGGTTAAGATTTCCCACTCTAAAAGTTTCTAATCCTCAAATGCATCCATTTGAAGACTATTCCACAATGCTAGAGTGGAGAGAACGTGAGCACGAAGATGTAGACGATGCAACTATGAATAATCCAGCCATAATGTGTGTGCTCAGAAATTTTGGATTGTATAAGTTATGGGCAATTCAAGGCATGAGGGCACAGGTTGAACTGATGACATGGTTGGTGAACAAATGGGGCGTTCAAGACCAATGATTTATCATTGCCGATCATCGGCTCAAACTCGAGCTCGAAGATATTTACTTTCTCACTGGATTTTCCAAAAGAGGAGAACATATTTCTTTGTTTGGAGCTAGGCAGGGTGGCCTACCCGTTGCTAGTTACAAGTAAGAGTTTTGCAATGAGGCAGCAGATTGAAAGGATAATCGCATTGATATAAAGACTATCTTGCGACTTCATCTTAAAGTAGTTGCATTCACAGTAACCAGGTTGTGTGGAAGTGCGGCTCGACATGTGGCCACCAAGTCTCAGATGCAAACTGCAGTCGAATTTTTCAGAGGCAACATTTTCAGCTGGTGCGAAGGGGTATTGGCAAACATGAAAGACCAACTGACTAGAGAAAAAAATGAAAAGTTAAAAAACTTTGGGTATGGAGCCATCTTGGTTTCTTTTTCTTTGAAGAGGATTCCATTCCTCGGCCCTTAGCTTATTCTTATTGATCGTGGTGAACTTAGAGAACCTCGTATGGTACGATGGGTTGCATTGATGACCTGCCATGCTGGTGACGGCAGTACGGTGGTTTAGTTTAATCCTGCGTATGTTATGTGGCGGCAGAACCAAATATTCACAATTGAATATTTCCCATATACGGGTATAGATTTCAGAGGTGATCCCGAGATGTCCTTACCTCTAGGGGCACAGTGGGACGAATCAGGTAAGCGAATCATTTTGATGTGTTTTAACTCTAATTTTTATTTGTTTTTAATCGTCCAATACTAATAACAAAATTTTAAATGAGGATTTGGTCCACGACGACCAGCTACACTTCGCCGCTTTGAAAGGTGGCAAACAGAGCCTATAGTACAACCACAGGATCAGGCAGCAAAAATTCTCTCTGACATGGAACACAACTTGGAGAGGTTGACTATAGATATCCCTGAGACATCGATAGATGACATTCCTCTCAGGCTCCAGAGACATGTCACTAGTGTTCCAAGCCAGTTTAGGAGATTCTTGCGCTAGGTGGTACGTGTGATAGTCCACTACCATGATCATCACCATGGATAGTGGATGATCATCGTGGATTGACATATTTTGTTTTTTGTATCAGTATCTTTTAGATCATAAGGTGTTTCAAACCTATGATTGCAGACGATGTAATATTTTTTGAAAACAAAAACTCCTATCTATGATATTACTACTTTCTCTGACTATATTGTTCAACATGTATCGGATGTTGTTTTGGTTTACTGTTTTAATTTTGCAAATGTATATTTAGAACACGATTAGCTAATGCATCAGCCAATGTGTTTAAATTTCTTGAAATGTGTTGATATTCTATGTAATCAAATTGTCTTTCCAAGAGACGAACCTTCAAAAATAATCTTAATAACACTGGATTTTTAATTGCGTATACTATGTTTAAATGTAATAAAATGAGTTCTGAATCTAACCTAATTATCAAACATTGAATACCAAATGAAATGGCATCAGATAATAACTCAATAATTGTGCTATATTTTGCAATATTATTCTTTTTTTTTACCAAGGCTTACCCCATGCATAGAAACTAACTCATCAGTGGGTGAATAGATAACCCAAGCTGCAGAATAAATATTCCGTGTACTACGACAGGCACCATCAGCAAAACCAATGTACGTTTGAAGGGATGTCGACATCTGCAATATCAAGAGTAATCAAGATAAGCAGTGATAGTAGTAAAAGAAAACTTAAACTAGGCACACTTATATAATCTAAGGCACACTAACTAGAAAAATAACTAATATACAAGTGAGATCTTCACACAAGAATCAAGCATAATATCTCTTTAGATAAAGTCTATTTATGGGTTTATCTAAAGAGGCCCTGTCATAATCGGTCAATTCATAAGCCCCTTTTGCAAGCACTCGCTTGACAATGTAAGGACTGTGCCGCATTGGTTCGAATTTCCCAGCTCCTAGCTTATCGTTAGCTTGATCATATACTAAGACTAGGTCACCTTCTAAAAAAAACGAGGTGTAACACTTCAAACATACTGAGCTTTTACACGTTTTTTATGAGCCTCGGTAGCTAATGCAGCGGTGCGCCGAGTTTCATCTAATTGTGCTAAGTACAAAAAGTGTTTTTCCTCTTCAGAGGTAGCTGGTAGTAACTCTATGGCTAATTGGAGTGACGGTATTTCGCATTCAATGGGTAACACAGCTTCTAAACTGTAAACTAGTTGAAAAGGAGTGAACCTTGTAGCAGTTTTTGTTGAGGTTCAGTATGCCCATAGTGCTGAAAAAAGCATGGTATGCCAATTCGATTTGTGATTTCCGATAATCCGTTTTGTCATGGTGGTTAAAACTTTATTAACGACTTCAACCTGACGATTAGCCTGTGGATAATATGGAGTAGAGTTATCATGGCGGAAGTCAAGTTGATCAGAAAGTTCTGTCATCATTGTATTGCGAAAATGACTTCCATGGTCAGTGATAATAGCTTGGGGTACACCGAAATGAGCAATCACATGATTGAATATGAATGTAGCTACAGTTTTTCCATCTGCCGCGAATGTAGGCATCGCCTCAGCCCATTTGGTAAAGTAATCTATAGCGAGAATAATATACACATGCCCCCCGACCGAGTGAGGGTTACATGTAATGAAATCAATGCCCCATTTCGCAAAAGGACCGACATCAATTATGGGGTAAAGAGGAGCTGGTGGTGCACGCATTTTACAATCAAATATTTGGCAGTTGTGGCATTTTCGGACCGCAAGAATGCAATCTTTGAATAATGACAGCCAAAAATATCTAGTGCGTAATATATTTTGGGTTGTGGAATACCCATACATATGACCACCACATGCTCCAAAGTGGCAGTCATTCAAAACCCTTTCAGCCTCTTCATGAGTTATGCAACTTCGAAAAACAAAATCCGCACCACGACAATAAAGCGTGTCTCCAACAATATTGTATTGCTGAGATTGGTAACGAATCTTCCATCAATTTGACCATGAAATTTCTGGCCGAAAGGTTTTAGTTTGAAGATAAATGATGATATCTCCATACCATGGATCTATTGTACTGATAAGAAACATTGATTCATTTGCAATGGGATGCTCTACCACAGTTTCCATCTCAGTATTGGGAAATTCACACATAAGTTCTGCAAACACCGGTGATTTCTTTGATTTAGATTTTTCAAATTCCAAATCAAACTCTTGTAGGATGACAATCCATTTAGAGTATTTGCCCCCAAGTAATTCTTTTATAAAAATATACACCATTGGGTTGCAATTATAAATCACAATTTTCTTTCGTAACAGTATGAAATGACGAAATATTTGGACAGCTTGAACCGCTGCCAAGGCCAATTTTTCCACATGTGATATTTAATTTATGTCAGATTCAGATTCCGACGTAGATATTAAATCACATGTTCAATGTGAAATTAATCCTCTTGAACTAAAACCATTCCAATAGTGGAATCAGAGGTTGCTAGGCATAAAAATTAGTCCTGGTTGTAATTGGGTGGATGCGATAACAATGCATGGGTTAACGCGTGTTTTAGAACATCGAAATATCGATCAGCAATCTCATCCCAAATAAAAGGAACATTCTATTTCAAAAACCTTGTAAAACCTTTTGTTAACTCAGCATAGTTCGGGATAAATCTACACAGAAAGTTTTCTTTCCCTTGAAAACTTTGGAGTTGACGAAGTGTGGAAGGAGGAGGTAAATATATGATAGCCTTAACCTTCGACGGGTCGACACGAATGCCGACTTTGGAAACAACGAATCCCAGTAATCGTCCAAATTTCACACACAAAACACACTTGTAAGGATTCAAACGAATCCTGTAATGCCTAGATCTCATAAAAATTTCTCGTAAATGAGTAGGATGATCTTCCCTATGCAATGAGTGGGCAGGTAAATCCTCCAGATAAGGCTGCATAATGTGTTTAATGTCATGAAAAGTGTAAGACATTTCCCTTTGAAAAGTTGCACCAGCATTCTTCAATCTGAAAGGTAGTTAACAATAAGCAAATGTTCCCCAAGGACAAATGAATGTTTTTTTTGGTTGATCAACAGGGAGTATGTTTATTTGATTATATCCGGAAAATCCATCCATAAATGAAAACATCTCATTTCTGGCACAATCATCAATTATTTGTTCGATATAGGGGGTAGGATAATTGTCCTTTGGACACACTTTATTGATATCCCTATAATCGACACATACTCGTATAGTCCCTTGTTTTTTGGTAACGGGAACTATATTAGATACACAAACTGTTAAAGGGATCGGATAAATAAATCCTTCTCTTAGTAGTTTTTCAACTTCAGCTTTAATAGCAGCAGCTTTTCGCGGATGTATCAGATGTAATCGTTGTCTAATACGCTTGGCATCCAAGTATGTATTTATTTCATGGACGACAATTTTTGGATCAATTCCTGGCATTTCTTCATAGGACCAGGAAAATATGTCACAGAATTATTGAATTAGGGCTTTATATGTATTAATTTTGTCAATTTTACAAGAAGCTCCTATATGAATATTTTCAACAATTCCAGGTTTAACGGATATGTCAATAGGAACAGTTGTAGAAATGTTCTCAAATTAATCTCAGAATCTGAATTTGTAATCGTGATTCGATTTTTTGGTTCCTTGAAATAATCAATTGTAAAAATAGACGAAAAATCATTTTCAAATCTATCAAGTTCGGGTAAAAATGAATATCTATGATGTAGATCATCCCAGGGTAATTCATCCATAGACAAAAATTCACGAATACTTTCATCAGTATAAAAAACTTGTTGAAAGGATCAGAAATAGATGTCAAGGCTGAGCTTGATAGTCAAGAAGATTATTTGTTGACCACATTCATTGGATCAGGATTAGTTGAAGGTGTATTAGAAAATGATTGCACTGCTTGATATGCTATCTCAAAAGAACTGAAAGGCATCTCGCCATTGAAAAATTCCATTTCTGACTCTGAAGGCACTATCCAAGGGTCATCGAATGGAATAGTGCTTGATGGAATCATATTGATATTAGAAATAGCATGCAGTATGTTGGGTGGAGGCATAGAAAAAGTTCCCATCAAAGCAGATTATTTTACTAAACCTACTCCAACATCTTCATAAGGAATAGTCGATTTTCCAATATGTTGAATACTATCTGTAGAGGCTAGGTCAGACGAATAATATGATAGCTGATCGATTTTCACAATCTTTCCTTTATGAGGAAACATGATTAACCGAAAGACAGAAGATACGACACCATTCATAGCATAATACTAACTTCGACCCAGAAGAAGGTTGTAATCCAGAGGGGCATCAACTACTTCCACGTCTAGATTAACAGTTTTTCCTTCGAACTCTATAGGTAAATCCTGTAAAATTCCATACGGATGGAATCCTCTTCCATCAAAAGCTTTAAGGATTGTGGGAGATTGGTTTATATTTGGAGAGCCAAGACTTTTCCAACAGTTTAACAACATTATGCATGTAGATTCCCCCTCATCGATTAGAGTACGAAAAATTCGTTTATTTTTAAATAATACCGGAATCTGAAAAGCCATCTGATGAGGGAGTCTCAGTGTAAAATTTTCTAAATCGAAGACCATAAGGATAGAATCCTGAGGATCTATAGCTCCAATAGTTGATAAAAGTAATTTCCTTTGTGTTAGAAATGATTGCATCACTTCTAAGGCTGACATTGTTGAAGGGGAATTCGCCAAGTCTTCAACAATGTTGTAGTTCTGAGCAGCTCTTGCATGTGGATTGAAAGTTGATTTCCAAAGTACACCTTTAGCAGGCGGTTTAATTACTAGATTAGGGTTAGGTTTCTCGATATGTAGTGGATCAGAAACTGAAGGAGATGTAGATGGTGTCGAATTAGAATTTTCTACTTCTTTACCAGTAATAGGATTTTTACTTCCATAGTCTTATGATCGTGTCGCAACCATGACTTCAGACATCAATAAAATATATGTTGATGAATGTGAAGAAGATCCTATAATTTTTCTATCTTGAGTAGGAAAAGGATCCTTCAAGACAGCGGGTGTGGGTGAACCTTTGACGAATTTAGAGACCTCGGATAGATGTGGGCACTCTTTAGTAAAGTGATCCTCATCACAGATAAGACAAGGATAAGGAGGTTCTTGTTTATCATTAGATGGTTCAGTTTTTTCGGATTTCTCTTTAGGAGATGAAGTCTGTTTTCTTTTATTATTTTTTTATTATTACAGTTTTGGATTTAGATGTAGATGAATCTACAACATGAATGGCAGCATAAGTTTCAAGGGAGGAATCTCCTTTTGGTGAATCAGGTAAAGTTATTATAGGAGAAGTATTTTTTGAGGACGACTTCTTAATTTTATTTGTATTAAATAAACCAATTACACCATTTGCAGCATGAGACCCTGAAGGAGTTGTAGCTATTTGACCAGGACGTGGTAAATCAGGAATTTTTTCGTACAAAGTACCAGACTATGTATATACGAGGTCTAAGTACTGAGTGTAATGTTCCAAAATTTTCACATAGCAATTTGGAACATTAGATTTTGCCACTTTCACCTAGGAGAGGAATAAATGGGTAAGGAGTCCCATGAACAATAAAACTATGAATAAATTCCACATTATTAAGGAAGGAGATCACCTTAGGGGATGGTTTTACACTTCCAAGTGTGAACAAGGACAAATTAGATGGGGACACAGTCAAGTTTGACTAAGTCAACATGAATTCTTGAGGAGGAAGGAAACACTCAAGTAAACTAGCTCAATGTGAACAAGGATCAGCCTAGACACACATATGAGAACCGGATTGAAGATCCCTTGGTGTGAACAGAGGCATTGCAAGTGTATTGGTTCCAGTTGACCAAGTCAACAGCGCTGTCACAAAGAGGAGGGAAGCAAGCTAGGGCAACGCAGTTTTGAAAGATGGAGCTTCATGAAGAAGTCAACTCAAAATTGTGTGGGGTCCGGGGTGAGGAGGCTCACAAAAGATAAAAGGAAGGCATAGCATCAAAGGGAGATTATTCATGTATTCATATTTCTTGGTCTAGAGATCAATTGCATACTTCAGCTGTTTAGCCGGAATTGGTGCATTGCTTAGTGCAAAGAATTCCCGTGCAGGAATTCCATCCTCTCTTTGGATCAGCTTGCTTAAGGGATCAAAAGAGAAGGATTTGAGCTTCATTTCAGTATTTGTCTTGGGTCCATTCATCCACATTCAACCACAGTGTAGTCTCCTTCATAAAATTTCATCCTTTATGCAGTAGCAGCAACAACACAGCTACACCGTTTGATTTGATGCAAATCTTTGAGGAGGAGGAGCTCATTTCCCTCCAGGAGTTCTAATAAGAGGCCTAGGGCCATATCCTTGTATTATTCTGATATCTCATGTAATGTACAGTCATTTTTAATACAGATATGCAGTAACTGCATTAATTTCTGCAGTACTGTTTGTTATTCATGCATTTTGCCGGAAACCTTTGCCGAGTGTCTTTTTCTTTGTATAAATGATTTTAAACCTCAATTTCTCTGCCATTTGATTAATATAGACTTCATATCAGACTTATTTTATCATTTTCTATAGAAACCCTCATGGGAATTATGCTCTCACTGTATTCAGAAATTTTTGTTTAGCAAAGTCATGGGAAATCAGTGTTTTCTATAGTCGGGAAAGGAGGAGCTATTTAATATAGCTAGAAGCATTAGTTTGAGTTGAAATTCAGAGCATAGGTCCCTCATGACCTAAGATATCATATCCAGATGTTTCCCCTACTTATTTTTATGCTAATTTCTGAAAACACCCTTTTTAGGGAATAAAACACCCTTTTCCCCACTTTCTGGATCATGAAACGAAGTACCAGTTGCTGTTGTGGTTAAAAATGATGTCTATGTGTTTCTTATGCATATTTTAAGCTTATTCATCATAACAGGACCGTTATAGAGCTTATTCATTGTAGAGTTTCAGATTTGGAACATTACAGTGGTATCAGAGCTGCCATCTTGGCTCAGCCTGTGGATTTCAGATCCAAACAGAAGATAGGAAGAAGAGGAGAAAAAAATGATGGAGAGGATGAGCTTACTCTCATCCATTTTCAGAACCAAGAAGAAAGAAGAAGAGGAATGCATTGAAACTCCAAGAGGGCTTCAAGGAGGAGAGAATTGCAGTGAGACCTCTAGAAGGTTTCAGGAAACAGAAGAAGATGCATGCACTTCTTATTCTCATAGAGGAAGTGGAGAGCAATGAGACCACTTAGAGCATGAAATTATGAGTGCGTATTTGGCAGAATACAAGTGCCAACCTAGGGCTTCCAAAGAGACCTTAGATTTTCCTTAGTTTATTCAACTGAGAGAAGAGAGGAGACCCTGCAGCAAGGGAGAGATTCAAGGCAATATATTCCTATTTTCTAGATTTGATGGGTCAACTACAGCAAGAGCTTGGGAAAGGAAGCTTGAGGCATTCTTCCTACTTCATCCAGTGGTAGAGAGGGAGGCAGCAGAAGTTTCAGCGCTACACCTGGAGGGTGAAGCTAATGCTTGGTGGTGCAGTCACTTAAGCCACACAACAGTGACTTATTTTTCTGAATTCACTCAAGAGCTAATCAGAATCTCTGATGAAGAAAGATTAGAGAAGAGTAGGCCCACACCACCATGGGAGCAGGCAAGTACCAGCGTTGTCATAGCCTTGAGAGAGCAGCCTTCTACACCAGCATTTGGAGCAGCTATTACATGGAAGGAAGGAGTCCTCGCAGCACTACAAGAGGTTCCCACATCTCATCAAGGTATGGGAAGATTTCCGCTTTTACTTATTACAGCAAATCCTTCTAAAATTTGTGGAAATATGTATTCATATGGCCCAGGATCAAACATTGTTGTTGGGATAGAGGAGCAATATTTCAATGCGTTGTGCAGACTTGAATGGTTCAAGAAAAAAATGAACCATCATTCTCCTGGACCCTTGTTGAGTTGCACTCAACCCTTGAGGTTGAAGTGTGATCTTTTGGAGGGAGTCGTGAACCTTGAGATGGAGTATGAGGTAGCAACTATGTCATTGGAGGGACTATCAGCGCTGTCAAACAATAGCAGGGAAGAGGCTTCACATTTTTCACATTTGGATATTGATGGATTCAATATGGCCATGGACATGAGATCTTCTCTAAAAGATCTCCAAGGAAATGCATTACAGCATTTCATGGTATGCATAAGAGAGGAACTAATTATGGAGGATGATAGCCCACATGGGGAGAATGCCAAGGTGAGGAATGACAGAAGGCATCCACATGGTGTTGAGTGGATGTGGGAGAAGAGCGAGAGGCTAGTGAGCCACTCTCAAATTTATGACACAGGGCAGCAAGAAGCCAAACTGCGTTGGCTACTCTTGAGAGAGTTTGGCCACCATGAGACATATCCTTTTTCCGAGGGTATGTGGGAGAAGAAAACTTGGCAGGAAACTTGCATCATATGGAAAGGAGTGTGGGGGAATTATGATGATGAGATATTTTCACCACATGGGTTGTATGATGGAGGTATGATGAGGCAGCAAAGGCATTTGTTGCTTTGGAGGATTGAGAGAGAGCAAGGGTAGAGTTGCTCTCACATTTTGCATGATGTTGCAATGGGAGGAGATGGCAACATTATGGGAGGAGTCTTTGACATAGAACATGTCACAGAATGTATTCAGGAGTTGGCAATAGCCTATTTGTATAGGCTAGTAGCGCTGTCACTTTAGGGCATGAGCTTGATGATGGAGTGTTCCCAGGATCACTTCATATTTGATCCACTTGTTGGGCATAGAGGAGGTGAGATTAATAGAGTCGTGGATGGACTCATTGGTTATTATGGTATGATCTCCTTGACTTGGATTTCCAAGCATGAGAAGGAGGATTTTCATGTAGCATGTGGTTCATTCCTCTTCATATGGGTATATCATGCCACTATGGAAGATCCATCTATGGATCTTGTCACCATATTATCTTCATTACATGGTAAGAATTCTATTATTTCATTTATTGATTATACGACACAATATTTTTCTCTTACCATTTCTTTGCAGTGCATTTCTCTTCAAAGGGGCAAGTTTCTCTTTAGGCTCCATGGTCTATTTTTGGCCAAATATTATGATGGAGACAGCCATCTAATGTATGATTCAGGGCAAGTATATGGTTGCTTCTTGTGTGCTCAATTGACATACTCTGCCATCTACTATTTATTAGTGGGTGTGATGACTTATACAACAAGCCATTTGTCAGGAGACAACTTGCCATGCTATTTTCTGAAGCTGCAGTGGGGAAGACTGCGCTGTGACCACTTGGGAGACTATTGGTACTCTCCAGCACTACATATAACCTTCAGTCTTTCTATCATTATGATGCTGATCATGATCCTATGTGTTGATGTTATTCTTGCCTATATGAGGAGCATGATTGGAGGAGGAACACATGGAGTGGGTGTGTTCTTGGGGGAGGAGCATCCCCACACTTTCAGCATTACATGCTCTAAGGGAAGCATGGGAAGAGATATGGCCTCTACAGCAAAATATTTGTCTCTTTATGAGGAGGACCATGAGATGGATGGAGTTCCATATGGTGATGGTTTCTTATCCATCATGTATGAGATGGTTTAGGCCATCTTGATGCACAGCGCTTAGAGAGGGACATTTGGAGGTCTAGCTTCCTTCTTGCCATTTGAGGGATGGCAACCCAATATCAGCAAATCATTTACACTTGTCTTAAGTGGAGAGGAAAGCAGCGTAGGGTAGAATGCTATGTCTACCATGACCATAATTTCAGCCCACCAACTTTGCCGGAGCTTCAGGTGGAGGATGATTTGCATGAGTTACCATTTTGGAGGGTGGCTCATTTTTATTGGTTGATAGCTTGGGGAGGAGAAATTCAAATGGGAATGATGAGTCCAAATATACATCAGCCCTCATGCTTCAAAAGGATGTTCAAACAGCCCATTGTTACTTCCATGGATGATCTACTGTCACCTAATGTCAGCTATTTAGAAAGCTTACACACTTGGGAGAGGCAACTTGGAGATATATTGATGATGCAGCACCTTGATATTTGGAGGATTTCATCTGATGAGGTTCTTGTAGGGGAGAAGAGGGTGCTCTTCAGTCCTATCCTTGTAGTTTCTTGAGGACAAGCAACATTTGGGAGGGGAGGACTGTAATGTTCCAAAATTTTCACATAGCAATTTGGAACATTAGATTTTGCTACTTTCACCTACGAGAGGAATAAATGGGTAAGGAGGCCCATGAACAATAAAATTATGAATAAATTCCACCTTAGTAAGGAAGGAGATCACCTTAGGGGCTGGTTTTACACTTCAGAGTGTGAACAAGGACAAATTAGATGGGGACATAGTCAAGTTTGACTAAGTCAACATGCATTCTTGAGGAGGAAGGAAACACTCAGGTACACTAGCTCAATGTGAACAAGGATCAGCCTAGACACACATCTGAGAATCGGATTGAAGATCCCTTGGTGTGAACAGAGGCATTGCAAGTGGATTGGTTCCAGTTTACCAAGACAACAGCGTTGTCACAAAGAGGAGGGAAGCAAGCTAGGGCAGCGCAGTCTTGAAAGAGGAAGCTTCACGAAGAAGTCACCTCAACATTATGTGGGGTTCGGGGTGAGGAGGCTCACCAAAGATAAAAGGAAGGCATAGCATCAAAGGGAGATTATTCATGTATTCAGATTTCTTGGTCTAGAGATCAATTTCATACTTCAGCTGTTTAGCCAGAGTTGCTGCACTACTTAGTGCAAATAATTCCTGTGCGGGAATTCCATCCTCTCTTTGGATCAGCCTGCTTAAGGGATCAAAAGAGAAGGATTTGAGCTTAATTTCAGTATTTTTCTTGGGGCCATTCATCCACATTCAGCCACAGCGTAGTCTCCTTCAAAAAACTGCGTCCTTTATGCAACAGCCAGTACCAGTTTCCGGATCATGAAACGAAGTACCAGTTTCTATTGTAGTTAAAAATTATGTCTATGTGTTTATTATGCATATTTTAAGCTTATTCATCATAACAGGACTATTATATAGCTTATTCATTGCAGAGTTTCAGATTTGGAACATTACAGTGGTATTAGAGCTGCCATCTTGGCTCAGCCTGTGGATTTCAGATCCAATCAGAAGATAATAAGAATAGGAGAAAAAAATGATGGAGAGGATGAGCTTACTCTCATCCATTTTAAAAACCAAGGAGAAAGACGAATAGGAATGCATTGAAACTCCAAGAGGGTTTGAAGGAGGAGAGAGTTGAAATGATACCTCTAGAAGGTTTCAGGAAACATAAGAAGATGCATGCACTTTCCTATTCTCATAGAGGAACTGGAGAGAAGGGAGACCACTTAGAGCATGAAATTATGAGTGGGTATATGGCAGAATGCAAGTTCCAACCTAAGGCTTCCAAAGAGACCCTAGATTTTCCTCAGTTTATTCAACTGAGAGAAGAGAGGAGACCCTGCAGCAAGGGAGAGATTAAAGGCAATATATTCCTATTGTCTAGATTTGATGGGTTAACTACAACAAGAGCTTGGGCAAGGAAGCTTGAGGCATTCTTCCTACTTCATCCAGTGGTAGAGAAGGAGGTAGCAGAAGTTGCAGCACTGCACCTGAAGGGTGAAGGCAATGCTTGGTGGTGCAGTCACTTAAGCCACACAACAGTGACTTCCTTTTCTGAATTCACTTAAGAGCTGATCAAAACCTTTGATGAAGAAAGATCATAGAAGAGTACGCCCACACCACCATGGGAGGAGGAAAGTACCAGCGCTGTCATAGCCTTGAGAGAGCAGCCTTCTACACCAACAGTTGGAGCAGCCATTACATCGAAGGAAGGAGTCCTTGCAGCACTACAATAGGTTCCCACATCTCATAAAGGTATGGGAATATTTCCACTTCTACTTATTACAGCAAATCCTTCAAAAATTTGTGGAAATATGTATTCATATGGCCCAAGATCAAACATTGTTGCTGGGATATAGCAGCAATATTTCACTGCGCTGTGCAGACTTGAATGGTTCCAGAAACAAATGAACCATCATTCTCTTGGACCCTTTTTGAGTTGCACTCAACCCTTGAGGTTGAAGTGTGATCTTTTGGAGGGAGTCATGAACATTGAGATGGAGTATGAGGCAGCAACTATATCATTGGAGGGACTATCAGCGTTGTTAAACAATAGTAGGGAAGAGGCTTCACCTTTATCACCTTTGGATCTTGATGGATTCAATATGGCCATGGACATGAGATCTTCTCTAAAATATCTCCAAGGAAATGCAATACAGCATTTCATGGTATGCATAAGAGAGGAACTGATTGTGGAGGATGATAGCCCACATGGGGAGAATGTCAAGGTGAAGAATGACAGAAGGAGTCCACATGGTGTTGATTGGATGTGGGAGAAGAGCAAGAAGCTAGTGAGCCACTTGCAAATTTATGACACAGGGCAGCAAGAAGCCAAACTGCGTTGGCTACTCTTGAGAGAGTTTGGCCACCATGAGACATATCCTTTTTCCGAGGGTATGTGGGAGAAGACAACTTGGCATGAAACTTGCATCATATGGCAAGGACTGTGGGGGCATTATGATGATGACATATTTTCACCACATGCATTGTACGATGGAGGTATGATGAGGTAGCAAAGGCATTTGTTGCTTTGGAGGATTGAGAGAGAGCAAGGGCAGAGTTGCTCTCACATTTTGCATGATGTTGCAATGGGAGGAGATGGAAACATTATGGGAGGAGTCTTTGACATAGAACATGTCACAGAATGTATTCAGGAGTTGGGAGGAGCCTATTTTCATAGGCCAGTAGCGCTGTCACTTTGGGGCATGAGCTTGTTGATGGAGTGTTCCCAGGATCACTGCATATTTTATGCACTTGGGGGGCATAGAGGAGGTGATATTAGTAGAGTGGTGGATAGACTCATTGGTTATTGTGGTATGATCTCCTTGACTTGGATTTCCAAGCATGAGCTGGAGGATTTTCATGCAACATGTGGTTCATTCATCTTCATATGGGTATATCATGCCACTATGGAGGATCCATCTATGTATCTTGTCACCATCTTGTCTTCATTACATGGTAAGAATTTTATTATTGCATTTATTGATTATACCACACAATATTTTTCTCTTACCATTTCTTTGCAATGCATTGCTCTTCAAAGGGGCAAGTTTCTCTTTAGGCTCCATAGTCTATTTTTGGCCAACTATTATGATGGAGACAGCCATCTAAGGTATTATCCAGGGCAAGTATATGGTTTCTTCTTCTGTGCTCAGTTGACATACTCAGCCATCTACTATTTACTAGTGGATGTGATGACTTATACAGCAAGCCATTTGTCAGGAGACAACTTGCCATGTTATTTTCTGAAGCTGCAGTGGAGAAGATTGCATTGTGACCACTTGGGAGACTGTTGGTACTCTCTAGCACTACATAGAACCTTCATTCTTTCTATCATTATGATGTTGATCATGATCCTATGTGCTGATGTTATAATTTCCTATATGAGGAGCATGATTGGAGGAGGAACACATGGAGTGGGTGTGTTCTTGGGGGTGGAGAATCCCCACATTTTCTGCATTACATGCTCTAAGGGGAGCATGGGAAGAGACATGGCCTCTACAGCAAAATATTTGTCTCTTTATGAGGAGTACCATGAGATGGATGGAGTGCCATATGGTGATGGTTTCTTATCCATCATGTATGAGATGGTTTGGGCCAGCTTGATGCACAGCGCTGGGAGAGGGACCTTTGGAGGTCTAGCTTCCTTCTTGCCATTTGAGGGAAACACGATGGCAGCCCAAGATCATAAAATCCTTTACACTTATCTTAAGTGGAGAGGAAAGCAGCATGGGGTATACTGCTATGTCTACCATGATCAGAATTTCAACCCACCTACTTTGCCAGAGCTTCAGGTGGAGAATGATTTGCATGAGTTACCATTTTGGAGGGTGGCTCATTTTTCTTGGTTGATAGCTTGGGGAGGAGAAATTCAAATGGGGATGATGAGTCCCAATCCACTTCAGCCATCATGCTTCAAGAGGATCTTCAAACAGCCCATTGTTTCTTCCATGGATGATCTATTGTCACCTAATGTCAGTTGTTTAGATAGCAGCTTACACACTTGGGAGAGGAAACTTGGAGATATATTGATGATGCAGCACCTTGATCTTTGGAGGATTTCATCTTATAAGGTTGTTTTAGGGGAGAAGAGGGTTCTCTTCAGTCCTATCCTTGCAGTTTCTTGAGGACAAGCAACATTTGGGAGGGAAGGACTGTAATGTTCCAAAATTTTTACATAGCAATTTGGAACATTAAATTTTGCTACTTTCACCTAGGAGAGGAATAAATGGGTAAGGAGGCCCATGAACAATAAAATTATGAATAAATTCCACCTTAGTAAGGAATCAGATCACCTTAGGGGCTGCTTTTACACTTCCAAGTGTGAACAAGGACAAATTAGATAGGGACATAGTCAAGTTTGACTAAGTCAACATGCATTCTTGAGGAGGAAGGAAACACTCAAGTAAACTAGCTCAATGTGAACAAGGATCAGCCTAGACACACATATGAGAACCGGATATAAGATCCCTTGGTGTGAATAGAGGAATTTCAAGTGGATTGGTTCCAGTTTACCAAGTCAACAGCGTTGTCACAAAGAGGAGGGAAGCAAGCTAGGGCAGCGCGGTTTTGAAAGAGGAAGCTTCATGAAGAAGTCACCTCAACATTGTGTGGGGTCTAGGGTGAGGAGGCTCACCAAAGATAAAAGGAAGACATAGTATCAAAGGGAAATTATTCATGTATTCAGATTTCTTGGTCTAGAGATCAATTGCATACTTCAGCTGTTTAGTCGGAGTTGCTACACTGCTTAGTGCAAAGAATTCACGTGTTGGAATTCCATCCTCTCTTTGGATTAGCTTGCTTAAGGGCTCAAAAGAGAAGTATTTGAGCTTCATTTCAGTATTTGGATTGGGTCCATTCATTCACATTCAACCACAGCGCAGTCTCCTTGAGAAAACTGCGTCCATTATGCAACAGCAGTAGCAACACAGCTTCACCCTTTGATTTGATGCAAATATTTTAGGAGGAGGAGCTCATTTCCCTTTGGGAGTTATAATAAGAGGCCTAGGGCCATATTCTTGTATTATTCTAATATCTCAGGTCATTTACAGCCATTTTTAATACAAATATGCAGTAACTGCGTTATTTTCTGCAGTACTGTTTGTTATTCATGCATTTTGCCGAAAACCATTGCCGGGTGTCTTTTTCTTTGTATAAATGATGTTAAACCTCCATTTCTCTGCCATTTTATTAATATAGACTTCATATCATAATTATTTTATCATTTTTTGTAGAAACCCTCATGGGAATTACGCTCTCACTGTATTCATAAATTTTTGTTTAGCAAAGTCATGGGAAATCAGTGTTTTCTAGCCTAGTCGGGAAAGGAGGAGTTGTTTAATATAGCTAGAAGAATTATTTTGAGCTGAAATTCGGAGCATAGGTCCCTCATGACCTAAGCTATCATATCCAGCCATTTCCCCTACTTATTTTTATGCTCATTTCTGAAAACACACTTTTTCCCCACTTTCCATATCATTAAACAAAGTACCAGTTGCTGTTGTAGTTAAAAATGATGTCTATGTGTTTCTTATGCATATTTTAAGCTTATTCATCATAATAGGACCGTTATACAGCCATTCATTGCAGAGTTTCAGATTTGGAACATTATAGTGGTATCAGAGCTGCCATCTTGGCTCAGCCTGTGGATTTCAGTTCCAATCAGAAGATTAGAAGAAGAGGAGAGAAAAATGATAGAGAGGATGAGCTTAATCTCATCCATTTTCATAACCAAGAAGGATAGGAATGCATTGAAACTCCAAGAGGGTTTCAAGGAGGAGAGAGTTGCAGTGAGACCTCTAGAAGGTTTCAGGAAACAAAAGAAGATGCATGCACTTCCTATTCTCATAGAGGAAGTGGAGAGAAAGGAGACCAATTAGAGCATGAAATTCTGAGTGGGTATTTGGCAGAATACAAGTGCCAACCTAGGGCTTCCAAAAAGACCCTACATTTTCCATAGTTTATTCAACTGAGAGAAGAGAGGAGACCCTACAGCAAGGGAGAGATTAAAGGCAATAGATTCTGATTATCTAGATTTGATCGGTCAAGTACAGCAAGACCTTGGGAAAGGAAGCTTGAGGCATTATTCCTACTTCATTCAGTGGTAGAGAGGGAGGCAGCAGAAGTTGCAACGCTGCACCTGGAGGGTGAAGCCAATGCTTGGTGGTGCAGTCACTTAAGCCACAAAACAGTGACTTCTTTTTATGAATTCACTTAAGAGCTGATCAGAACCTTTGATGAAGAAATATCAGAGAAGAGTAGGCCCACACCACCATGGGAGGACGAAAGTACCAGCGCTGTCATAGCCTTGAGAGTGTAGCCTTCTACACCAACAGTTGGAGCAGCCATTACATGGAAGGAAGGAGTCCCTTCAACACTACAAGAGGTTCCCACATCTCATCAAGGTATGGGAAGATTTCCACTTTTACTTATTATAGCAAATCCTTCTAAAATTTGTGGAAATATGTATCCATATGGCCCAGGATGAAACATTGTTGCTGGGATAGAGCAACAATATTTCACTGCATTGTGCAGACTAGAATGGTTCAAGAAACAAATGAACCATCATTCTCTTGGACCCTTGTTGAGTTGCACTCAACCCTTGAGGTTGAAGTGTGACATTTTGGAGGGAGTCATGAACCTTGAGATGGAGTATGAGGTAGCAACTATTTCATTGGAGGGACTATCAGCGCTGTCAAACAATAGTAGGGAAGAGGCTTCACCTTTTTCACCTTTGGATCTTAATGGATTCAATATGGCCATGGACATGAGATCTTCTCTAAAATATCTCCAAGGAAATGCATTACAGCATTTCATGGTATGCATAAGAGAGGAACTGATTGTGGAGGATGATAGCCCACATGGGGAGAATGCCAAGGTGAAGAATGACAGAAGGAATCCACATGGTGTTGAGTGGATGTGGGAGAAGAGTGAGAGGCTGGTGAGCCACTTGCAAATTTATGACACAGGACAGCAAAAGCCAAACTGCGTTGGATACTCTTGAGAGAGTTTGGCCACCATGAGACATATCCTTTTTCCGAGGGTATGTGGGAGAAGAAAACTTGGCAGGACACTTGCATCATATGGCAAGGAGTGTGGGGGAATTATGATGATGAGATGTTTTCACCACATGGGTTGTATGATGGAGGTATGATGAGGCAGCAAAGGCATTTGTTGCTTTGGAGGATTGAGAGAGAGCAAGGGCAGAGTTGCTCTCATATTTTGCATGATGCTGCAATGGGAGGAGATGGAAACATTATGGGAGGAGTCTTTGACATATAACATGTCAGAGAATGTATTCAGGAGTTGGAAGGAGCCTATTTGCATAGGCCAACAGCGCTGTCACTTTGGGGCATGAGCTTGTTGATGGAGTGTTCCCGAGATCACTTCATATTTGATGCACTTGGTGGGCATAGAGGAGGTGAGATTAGTAGAGTGGTGGATGGACTCATTGGTTATTGTGGTATGATCTCCTTGACTTGGATTTCCAAGCATGAGGAGGATTTTCATGCAGCATGTGGTTCATTCCTATTCATATGGGTATATCATGCCACTATGGAGGATCCATCTATGGATCTTGTCACCATATTTTCTTCATTACATGGTAAGAATTCTATTATTGCATTTATTGATTATACCACACAATATTTTGCTCTTACCATTTCTTTGCAGTGCATTTCTCTTCAAGGGGGAAAGTTTCTCTTTAGGTTCCATGGTCTATTTTTGGCCAACTGTTATGATGGAGACAGCCATATAATGTATGATCTAGGGCAAGTATATGGTTGCTTCTTGTGTGCTCAGTTGACATACTCAGCCATCTACTATTTACTAGTGGGTGTGATGACTTATACAACAATCCATTTGTTAGGAGACAACTTGCCATGCTATTTTCTGAAGCTGCAGTGGGGAAGACTGCGATGTGACCATTTGGGAGACTGTTGGTACTCTCCAGCACTACATAGAACCTTCAGCCTTTCTATCATTATGATGCTGATCATGATCCTATTTTATAATGTTATTCTTGCCTATATGAGGAGCATGATTGGAGGAGGAACACATGGAGTGGGTGTGTTCTTGGGGGAGGAGCATCCCCACACTTTCTACATTACATGCTCTAAGGGGAGCATGGGAAGAGACATGGCCTCTCCAGCAAAATATTTGTCTGTTTATGAGGAGGACCATGATATGGATGGAGTGCCATATGGTGATGTTTTCTTATCCAGCATGTATGAGATGGTTTGGGCCAGCTTGATGCACAGCGCTGGGAGAGGAATCTTTGGAGGTCTAGCTTCCTTCTTTCCATTTGAGGGAAACATGATGGCAGCCCAAGATCAGCAAATCCTTTACACTTGTCTTAATTGGAGAGGAAAGCATCATAGGGTAGACTGATATGTCTACCATGATTAGAATTTCCGCCCACCTACTTTTTTGGAGCTTCAAGGGGAGGATGATTTGCATGAGTTACCATTTTGGAGGGTGGCTCATTTTGCTTGGTTGATAGCTTGGGAAGGAGAAATTCAAATGGGGATGATGAGTCCCAATCTACATCATCCCTTATGCTTCAAGAGGATCTTCAAACAACCCATTTTTGCTTCCATGGATGATCTACTATCACCTAATGTCAGCTATTTAGATAGCTTACACACTTAGCAGAGGAAACTTGGAGATATATTGACCATGCAGCACCTTGATCTTTGGAGGATTTCATCTTATGAGGTTGCTTTAGGGGAGAAGAGGGTGCTCTTTAGTCCTATCCTTGCAGTTGCTTGAGGACACACAAAATTTGGGAGGGGAGGACTGTAATGTTCCAAAATTTTCACATAGCAATTTGGAACATTAGATTTTGCTACTTTCACCTAGGAGAGGAATAAATGGGTAAGGAGGCCCATGAACAATAAAATTATGAATAAATTCCACCTTAGTAAGGAAGGAGATCACCTAAGGGGTTGGTTTTACACTTCCAAGTGTGAACAAGGATTAATTAGATCGGGACATAGTCAAGTTTGACTAAGTCAACATGCATTCTTGAGGAGGAAGGAAACACTCAAGTAAACTAGCTCAATGTGAACAAGGATCAGCCTAGACACACATATGAGAACCGGATTGAAGATCCCTTGGTACGAACAGAGGCATTGCAAGTGGATTGGTTCCAGTTGACCAAGTCAACAACGTTGTCACAAAGAGGAGGGAAGCAAGCTAGGGCAGCGCAGTTTTGAAAGAGAAAGCTTCATGAAGAAGTCACCTCAACATTGTGTGGGGTCCGGGGTGAAAAGGCTCACCAAAGATAAAAGGAAGGAATAGCATCAAAGGGAGATTTTTCATGTGCTCATATTTCTTGGTCTAGAGATCAATTGCAAACTTCAGTTGTTTAGCCAGAGTTGTTGCACTTCTTAGTACAAAGAATTCCCATGCGGGAATTACATCTTCTCTTTGGATCAGCTTGCTTAAGGGATCAAAAGAGAAGTATTTGAGCTTCATTTAAATATTTGGCTTGGGTCCATTCATCCACATTCAGCCACAGCGCAGTCTCCTTCAGAAAGCTGCATCCTTTATGCAGCAGCAGCAGCAACATAGCTGCACCCTTTGATTTGATGCAAATCTTTGAGAAGGAGGAGCTCATTTCCCTTTGGGAGTTATAATAAGAGGAATAGGGCCATCTCCTTGTATTATTCTGATATCGCATTTCATGTAAAGCCATGTTTAATACAGAGATGCAGTAACTGCGTTATTTTCTATAGTATTGTTTGTTATTCATGCATTTTGCTGGAAACCTTTTCCAGGTGTATTTTTCTTTGTATAAATGATGTTAAACCTCCATTTCTCTGCCATTTGATTAATATAGACTTCATATCAGACTTATCTTATCATTTTCTATAGAAACACTCATGGGAATTATGCTCTCACTGTTTTCAGAAATTTATGTTTAGCAAAGTCATGGGATATCAGTGTTTTCTAGCCTAGTCGGGAAAGGACGAGTTGTTTAATATAGCTAGAAGCATTATTTTGAGCTGAAATTAGGTGCATAGGTCACTCGTGACCTAAGCTATCATATCTAGCCATTTATCCTTCTTATTTTTACGCTCATTTCTGAAAACACCATTTTTAAGGCATAAAACACCCTTTTTCCCCACTTTCCGGATCATGAAACGAAGTACCAGCTGCTACTGTAGTTAAAAATTATTTCTATTTATTTCTTATGCATATTTTAAGCTTATTCATCATAACATGACCATTATACAGCTATTCATTGCAAAGTTTCATATTTGGAACATTACAGTGGTATCAGAGCTGCCATCTTGGCTCAGCCTGTGGATTTCAGATCCAATCAGAAGATAAGAAGAAGAGGAGAAAAAAATGATGGAGAGGATGAGATTACTCTCATCCATTTTCAGAACCAAGAAGAAAGAAGAAGAGGAATGCATTGAAACTCCAAGATGGTTTCAAGGAGGAGAGAGTTGCAGTGAGACCTCTAGAAGGTTTCAGGAAACAGAAGAAGATGCACGCACTTCCTATTCTCATACAGGAAGTGGAGAGAAAGGAGACCACTTAGAGCATGAAATTATAAGTGGGTATTTGGCAGAATACAAGTGCCAACCTAGGGCTTCTAAATAGACCCTAGATTTTCCTCAGTTTATTCAACTGAGAGAAGATAGGAGACCCTGCAGCAAGGGAGAGATTAAAGGCAATAGATTCCTATTGTCTATATTTAATGGGTCAACTACAGAAATAGCTTGGGCAAGGAAGCTTGAGGCATTCTTCCTGCTTCATCCAGTGGTAGAGAGGGAGGCAGCAGAAGTTGCAGCGCTGCACCTGGAGGGTGAAGCCAATGCTTGGTGGTGCAGTCACTTGAGCCAAACAACAGTGACTTCTTTTTCTAAATTCACTCAAGAACTGATCAGAACCTTTGATGAATAAATATTAGAGAAAAGTAGGCCCACACCACCATGGGAGGAGGAAAGTACCAGCGTTGTCATAGCCTTGAGAGAGCATCCACCCGCTCACCCCCATTGTTGGAAATATGATGCGAGTGTTGTCCTTGATGGCAGCCTTTGAATGGAGATGAAGACATGCGGCGGTGACATGTGTTGTCCTTGGTAATCCACCGATGAAGTTATTCTTGACTTGATGGACTTGTGTGTACGGAAGGCAATGAAGAAAGGATTCGAATGTGCTCAAAAATATGATGAAAAAGTATGTCTCTTTGTATACGCGAGGATTGGCCTAGGGAAGTCGCGTATGCACGTCAAATAACATACCAAGTCGCGTATGGGCTAAAGCGCTCAAAAAGTGCAAAACCAAGGGTAACCACCATGGTATTCGCTTGGTATTAGGTAATGATGCGCCTAATTGACCCAGGTCAGGTAGTTTTGGGCTTATGGTATTGTTTTGGTCCATGGTATTGAAAAAGGGGCTCATGGTATTGAAAAGGATAATCCTATTTAAGGAGATGAAATTCATTGTGCAAAACATGAGTGTGGGTACGAAGATGTACGAGCTTGCAGATGATGCTCACAGTATATACGAATGAAAGGGTTACACTTGAATGATGAATGCAGATGTATGATGCACCAATGATGAAGAAGGGGATCTGAATCTGAATTGCTCTTATATTTTCTAGATCTGATTATGGAAGGCTTAGATGCGCGTGGGCGAGCATCTTGGCGAACATCTGTACGAAGCAAAGGTAGATACGGCTGAATATACGTTACGATGAAGTATCTTTGCTCTGTAATGATTGAAGAACTATACGCTACTTCGCCGCGGAGGAAGCGCGTATATCTGTGACTTCGGCGCGAAGAAGCGCGTATGCGCAATAAATATCGCCCAAGGGTATACGCTTGTGGTTTATTGTGGACGGAAGCGCGTGTCCTCACGCGACATCGGTGGAGTAAGCGCGTATGCAAACTAGGGTTTCAGGCGAGGAGTATGATATCTGATGTTCTTGTGTTTCTGATATCGATACGTGATGATATGTAATGGTGATGATGTATGGTTGTGCTTAAAAAGTATGGAAAGGGTTCGGTCTGGAAATATGATGAATTGTGGCTTTTAAAGTTGTGTTCTATTGAAGTAGTTGGATCCAGTGTGAAAATTGATGAAACGTGGTCAAAGGTGGTGCGAGAAGGTTGTAGCCTTCGGTCGGGGGCCATAGCTCCTTCCGGGTGAGCTGATAGCGAGATCGGGGGGTCGTCGCTCCCTTCGGGGAGAGGGAACGGTAAGCAGTCGGGGGGTTGGAGCTCCCTTCCGGAGAAGGTGATAGCAGCGCGGTGGAATTGCACAACGTCTTTGTTCAATCTGCCTGTACATATGTTGTAACATGTTTTTCTCTATAATAAAAATATTGAAGGTGAAACAGCGCGGCGGTGGTTTTCTCTAGATTTGGTTTCCACCTAAAAATCTGGTGTTCATGTGTGATGCTTTGTGTGATGGCTTATTCGTTATTACGCACATGTTTACGATTTATTGAACATCGATAAATGAATGATGGAATGATCTAAGTGAAGAGTTAATTACATATCTAGATCGACGCAATACGAGTTTCACAAAGGGGATCCGCGTATACGCGGAGTTTCTTGAAGGAAAGTAGCGTATGGGTTTTTAAGGAATAGAAAAAGTAAAAAGTTTTTTGATTATGTTTGATTCACCCCCCCCCCCTCTCGGTATTTTTCCCAACAGGGTGGTATCAGGCAGGGATGCTTGTACGGAAGCTTGATCGCTTAAAGGAGATCGTCACAATGGGAAGTCAAGAAGGAGTAATGTCTATAAAGCACCTCTATTCAATGGAAGCAATCGATCTTACGGAAGGTACGTACAAAAGCATATACGCAAAGTCTTGGTGCACGGTCTTCGTGATGCGTGGAAGAAGGTTATCAATACCGACGGAAGTATTCCTACGAGTACGGCGAGAGAAAGGAAGAAGTATGAAACCAATGCCCAGCGGTAGATGTCTTATTGGGAAGCGTATACCGAGATCGAGAATTTGCTAAAGTGATGCGGCTACATTCGACGAAAATATGGGACAAAATCATTCTAAGCTATGAAGGAGACACAAAGGTAAAAAGTACGAAAACTCCAAACTCTTCGAGAATTGAATATGAAAAATTTGAAGATGCATAGTGATGAAAGTGTTGCAGTTTCTTTCTTCGTCTAGATGATGTGCTGTAAATCGGATGAGAAATTTGGGTGAAACCATGGTGATACTACTGCGAGGTGGAAAAGGTCTTGAGATCCTTGACTTCAAAAATTTGACTCTAAAGTTTACGCACTTTATTGAAGAAAGGCAAGATGCGCAAACTCTTTACATTTGTTCGGTCATGGTACTCTGTTGCTTTGAAATGGAGACAAGGAGGTCCTTCTCAAATAAGAGAAGCTGCTTTTAAGGCATCTACAAAGGAAAGGAAAAGGAGGGTTATCAAAGAATCCATGTGTATCAGATGAAGAAGAAGAAAATTTCGTGAAAGCTCCAACTAGATGCTTGGAGATTCGAAGGTAAGCTTCCCTTCAAATATTTTGAGTGTGGTAAAGTTGGTCATTATCTTTTGCCAAATGTCCTTATAAAATAAAAGAAGAAGTAAGAAGAATAAGAACCGATCTAGCTCTAAGAAAAGTTACTATGCTAATGAAGATAGTGATGAGTCATCTAATAGTGAGGAAGAATGTGAAGATCTTATTCTCATGGCATTTGAACAAAAGAAGAAAAGGATACTTTTATGGATGCTGCGGAGGAGAATGATTTTCTTGAAGAAAATAATCAACTCAAACTACGCTTAGAAGAAGAAAAGATAATCGGAGAGACCATTGAAAAGCTGACTTGAAGGAAACGAAAACATATTGAAAAACTAGAATGTGAAGTGGTAAGTCAAAGAAAAGAAGTTGAAGAAAGCAAAAACCTTGAATCTTAGATTTGCTAAAGGATCTGAAACCTTAGATGAGATCATCGAGTACAACGTTCTCCTCTTATAGACGAGGTCTTGGATATACCGGAGAATCTTCTCAAACTTCGGCACCAAATTATCTAAAAGCAGTTACGGAGTGGATTTTACATCATTCAACCACTCAACCAAGAGAATAAAGGATTTCTACGGGGAAAGCGGGACCATCTCAATTCAAGGAACACTAACGGGGATGGCTTTCAAAGACACTACGACCAACGGGTAAATTCAAATAGAAGATTCCATGATCGCGAAATTTCTACTTCAATGGGCAATGTTTCACGTGTCACAATTTTGGTCATAAAGCTATTCAATGTGTTGCATATAAAACCATCATGACAAGAGAAACTGAAAGAAAAGTTTGGATACTGGACAAAGAAGAATACCTATAACAATTTTTCTCCTCTTCAAAGTGAAGTTGAATGTGCTTATTGCAATAACTTTTGTGGCAGAAGAATGCGAATACGGGAACAAGATCTGACCTAAAGAACATGTTCCCTCAAACTCTAAAGTGTGGAAGAAGAAAGAACCGCCGGTTGAAAATTGTGCGAGTAGCATTATTTGTAGAAGGTGAAGAAAATCAATGGTACATTGATAGTGGGTACTCAAGACACATGACGGTGACAAAAGCAAACTTCATACTTATAATGCTCTAGAAAAGGAAAAGAAAGTTACATTTGGAAATGATACTCTGTTGTGATTAAAGGAAAAGGTCGGTATTTCTAAAAAAAGAAAGAAAGTGAAGGAGCTAAAGATGTCATGTATGTGGATGGATTAAGGCATAACCTGTTAAGTGTTAGTCGGAAATGTGTGATCGGAGAGCGAGAAGTGGTCTTCGGTTCAAAGAATGTGTGGTTCGTGATCTTGACACGAGGTAAAATCATTATAAAGGAAAAAAATCCAAGCAACTTTGTATATTATTCTAAATGGCATAGATCAATGTTACTTGAGCAAGTCTCCAGAAAATTGGCTATGGCATGAAAGGCTGAGAGACATCTGAGTTTCTCTCGAATCAACAAAGCGACGGAACTTCAAGGCATTGCGTGATCTTCCCAAGGTCAATCTTCCAGGAAAGTACCATATGCAAATCTTGTCCAATTTGGTAAGCAAACCGGAGAGTACGTTTAATGCCAAAGAAGGAACATCAAGTAAGCCTCTAGAACTCATTCATACTGATATATGTGGACCTATGAGGAAAAATTCATTATGTCGGGAAGAATACTATATCTTATTTATTGATGACTACTCTAGAATGTGTTGGATCGGGTTCATTAAACACAAAGATCAAGCACTTGAAAAATTTCGGAACTTCAAAGCTTTGACGAAAAATGAATGAATCTAAAAATCAAGTGTCTTAGATACGATCGAGAGGAGAATATTCATCGAAATGAATTCTTTGAATTTTGTGAACAACATGACGTGCTTTGACGAGTTCTCGTAGCGAGCACTTTCCGCAACAAATGGTGTAGCGAGAAGAATGAATAGAACAATTGTTCAAATGGCTAGAGCTATGCTTTACGATTCGATGTTTACGACATGTTACCGGAGTGAGCGACACATCTGAGCGGTTAACATTCTCAATAAAGCTCATCATTCGGGTAAATAGTGACAAAACTCATATGAACTACGGTATGGCAATTCTCCCAACGAAGCATTTTAAGGTTTTTGAGTAAATGCTTTATCAAAAATAATGATGAAAAACATGGCAAGTTTGAACCTAGATCGGATAAGAGGATATTTCTTGGTTACTCTTCGTCAAGCAAAGCTTTCACATGTTACAATAAAAGCCGAAGGTTGTTGAATGTATTGATGTTGTTATTGATGAGTCTCCTACTGACTCCTAAAGAAAGAAAAACAAACCGCAAATAGAGATGATGGCGACATATAGCCTTCTACATCGGATAGCTATGATATGAACGGTGGATCCAATGAAGAACTTTGAAGATGATCTCTGTCTTAGCTTCATCGAGGATATATTTCAAAGATCATCACGGAAAACTCAAATTTTTGGGTGACAAAGGAATCGGGTGTACGAACAAGGAGAACTCTTATGGGATCTTCTAATCATTTGGCACTTCTATCCACAATTGAACACACAATGTCAATGAAGCTATGAAATATATGAATGTTGGAGGCAAGCCATGGATGAAGAACTTGTTCAAATTGAGAAGAATGACACTTGGGATTTGGTTCCAAGGCCTCATGATAAAAATGTCATTGGAACTAAATGGATTTTCAAGAACAAGTTAAATGAGAATGGGGATGTTGTAAGAAACAAAGCTGTTGGTTTGTAAAGGGTATACTCAACAAGGAGGTATAGACTTTGAAGAAACTTTTGCTCTAGCTAGACTTGAAGCCATCGGAATGTTCCTTGCTTTTCAGAACATAGCAAATCAAAGTTTATCGAATGGATGTCAATCTTGCTTTTCTTAATGGTGATCTAGAAGAAGAAGTATATATAGAACAACCGGAAGGATTCATTTTGGGAAATGATGAAAATCTTGTTTGTAGACTTAAAAGGCTCTATATGGTCTCAAACAAGCTCCAAGGGCTTGGTACTATCGTCTTGACAAATATCTTCATCAACGAAGTTTTCAAAAGTGCAACGTACTTAACTTATACACAAAAAATGAAAATGATAAACTATTAGTTATTTGTTGTATATGTTGATGATATCATTTTTGGGAGTAACGAAGAATCTATGAGTCGAGAAATTTGCTTAAATGCGTACGTGAAAATTTGGAAATATCATGCCTGGCAGAGACAACTTTCTTTCTTGGCTTGCAAGTGCATCGATCTACATGGTATATTCCTATCACGAGAAAAATATCTTAACTCGAAGAAGTATGGCATGGAAGAATGCAAACTGTAAGCACTCCAGCCAAGTAACCGGATGCAATCTCGGCTCTCATGATGATTCTCACGGTGAATCAACCGGTTCTGAGATCAATGATAGGAAGTCTACTTTATCTCAGGACTGAACACGGAGTATTCTGCGTACGGTTGGGATTGTTGGACAATTCCAAACGAATCCAAAAGAGTCTCACCTTCGAAATTTTGTGAAAAAATTTTCAAATATCTACAAGGAATAGACTTGCTGGTCTGGTATCCGAAGAATGCGATCTTACTCTGCCTTTGCTTGATGCGGTGTTTGGAAGTGTTGATGATCGGAAAAGCACTAGTGGTGGTGCGTTTTACATGGGAGCCGAGTTAGTATCTTGGGTCGGCAAACAAAATTCATGCCTTATCATGGTGGAAAGCGGTATGTAGCTGCGCATCTTGTTACCTCAACTCCTATGGATGATGCAAACCTTGCAGATTTTCAAATCAAATGTACAACTCCTATCTCCATTATGTGTGATAATACAAGTGCATCGGTATTTCAAGAATCTGTGCATTCAAAAACCAAGCACATTCCCATCAAATATCATTTCCTACGTGAACAAGTGCTTGAGCAAAAAGGCCAGAGTTGGAGTATGTTACCTCCAAAGAACAGGCTGGCGATATCTTTACCAAACCTGCGCGAGGAAGTGTTCGAGTATCTAAGACGGAAAATTTGGGAGTGGTCTCTGCCGATCAAAGAAAGAACAAATCTGGTTGAAATTTAGAAGATGGCTTGGGATACGCGGGTTTCTGAAACACGATCGCGTATACACGCGGTTCACACGGAAAACCGCGTATGTATGATTGCTGACAATTTTGGAGTCGGCTCTTTTCAGCACGAGCTAACGATCTTTGTTGGTATCTCTGATACTTGTTTGGTATCTACGGTGGTGTTCCGGGTTCTCATAATTGTTTCTAATGTTTTGATGAAGATGCCTTGATGATTTGTTGGTGGAAGTTTCAGGGATGTACAAACTAAGGGGAGCCTTCAATTCTTTGGAAAGATTGTGATTTGCCTGGGTTTCGGGGGAGCATTGGCCTTCTTGAGTATAATGCATTGTTGGCATTATGTTGATTACGAAATATGTTCTCTTTCTTGAGGACTTACGAGGTCGGTGGTCTTAAAGTTATTTTTGTGGTTTGGTGTAAATATCTTGTTGAGACTCATGATGCTCAAAATGTATATTCGGTCATGTAAGGACTTGTCAATTTTTGTAAACCCACTTGGTGGGTAGGTAGTCAGTCCCATGGCTTCCTTGGTTGGGTACTTGGTCTCATATGTAAATCCACTTGGTTGGATAATTGTTGTAAGTATGAGTCTTTGGTGATAGGAAGTTCATAAGTGTGTACTTCATTGACAAATATGTTTGAGAAGATTCGACGCAGAACTCGGGGGAGAACATGGCCACTTCGGCCACATATCGGATACGCGAGGAATGTTTCTTCACTGGAGAAAGGGGGAGAGTGTTGGTTTGATCGCCCTTTGCCCTTGATGTCAAAGGGGAGAGTAGCATGGTGTTCCCAGATGAAGAGGATTAATGATGTAATATTTGGGAGAGTGACAACGGTACCTATCTGTTGTGGTAACCAAACACCATCGTGGTTGCCATCGAGTCCCGAAAGGGAGATTGTTGGAAATATGATGCAGTGTTGTCCTTGATGGCAACCTTTGAATGGAGATGAAGACATGCGGCTGATGACATGTGTTGTCCTTGATGGCAATCCACTGATGAAGTTATTCTTGACTTGATGGACTTGTGTGTACGAAGGCAATGAAAGAAAGGATTCGAGAATGTGCTCAAAATATGATGAAAAGAGTATGTCTCTTTGTATACGCGGGTTGGCCTATGGTAAGTCGCGTATGCACGCGGAAAATAACATGCCAAGTCGCGTATGGGCTAAAGCGCTCAAAAAGTGCAAAACCAAGGGTAACCACCATGGTATTGACCCATGATATTGGGTAATGATCCGCCTAATTGACCTAGTCGGAGTAGTTTTTGGGCTTATGGTATTGTTTTGGTCCATGGTATTGAAAAAGGGGCTCATGGTATTGAAAGGATAATCTATTTAAGGAGATGAAATTCATTGTGCAAAACATGAGTGTGGGTGCAAGATGTAGACTTGAATAGACACTTCTCTACGAAGTATATCTGAATGGAAGGACACTTGAATGATGAATGCGAATGTATGATGCACCAATGTGAAGAAGAGGATCTAGATCTGAATTTCTCTTATATTTGCTAGATCTGATTATGGAAGGCTGGGTCGTGATGAGGCGAGCATCTTGGCGAACATGCATGCCGAAACAAAAGGTAGATACGGCCAGATATACGGTCGATGAAGTATGCGCTCTTCGTAATGATTGAAGAACTATACGCTACTTCGCGCGGAGGAAGCGCGTATATACGCGGCCCGGCCGAAGAGCGCGTATGCGCAATAAAATATGCAACGGGGTATCTCTGTTTGGTTTGTGTGGATGGAAGCGGCGTATATACGCGACATCGATGTGAAGTAAAGCGCGTATGCAAACTAGGGTTTGCTGAAGCAAGGGGTATGAAATATCTGATCTTCTGGTCTGCTTGTGTTTCGATGTACGATGCAGTGATATGTAAATGTTGATGATGTATGGTTGTGCTTAAAAGTATGTGGAAAGGGTTCGGTGCGGAAATATGATGGTGTGGCTACGAAGTTGTGTTCTATTGAAGTAGTTGGATCCGGTGTGAAAATTGATGAAACGTGGTCCAAGGTGGTGTGAAGGTTGTAGCCTTCGGTCGAGAGTTGTAGCTCCCTTCCGAGGTGAAATTTCGGTAAGCGAGATCGGGGGGTCGTCGCTCACTTCCGGGGAGAGAAATTTGGTAAACGAGTCGAGGGTTGGAGCTCCCCTTCCGGGAGAAATTTGTTGGTAACGAGCGCGAGGTGGTGCACAACGTCTTTGGTCAAGTACACTGACACATATGTTGTAACATGTTTTCTCTATAATAAAAATATTGAAGGTGAGCAATGAGCTGGTGGTTTTCTCTAGATTTGGGTTTCCACCTAAAAATCCACGGGTGTTCATGTGTGATGCTTTGTGTGATGGCTTATTCGTTGTCTGCATGTTTACGAGTTTATTGAACATCGATAAATGAATGATGGAATGATCTAGTGAAGAGTTAATTACATATCTGAATCTCTCTTGTATACGCGAGTTTCACAAAGGATCCGCGTATATACGCGGGTTTGCGAAGGAAAGTAGCGTGCAGGTTTAGGAAATGAAAAAGTAAAAGTTTTGATTCTTCCAGTTCCACCCCCCCCCCCCCTCTCGGTATTTTTCCCAACGGCTACACCAACGGTTAGGAGCGGCCATTACATAGGAAGGAAGGAATCCTTACATGACACTACAAGAAGGTTTCCCATCTCATCAAGGTATGCAAAGATTTCCACTTTTACTTATTACAACAAATCCTTCTAAAATTTGTGGAAATATGTGTTCATGTGGCCCAGGATCACACATTGTTGCTGGGATAGAGCAGCAATATTTCACTGCGCTTTGCGCACTTGAATGGTTCTAGAAACAAATGAACCATCATTCTCTTAGACCCTTGTTGAGTTGCACTCAACCCTTGAGGTTGAAGTGTGATATTTTGGAGGGAGTCATGAACCTTGAGATGGAGTATGAGGTAGCAACTATGTCATTGGAGGGACTATCAGTGCTGTCAAACAATAGCAAGGAAGAGGCTTCACCTTTTTCCCCTTTGGATCTTGATGGATTCAAGATGGCCATGGACATGAGATCTTCTCTAAAATATCTCCAAGGAAATGCATTACAGCATTTCATGGTATGCATAAGAGAGGAACTGATTGTGGAGGATGATAGCCCACATGGGGAGAATGCCAAGGTGAAGAATGACAGAAGGCATCCACATGGTGTTGAGTGGATGTGGGAGAAGAGTGAGATTCTGGTGAGCCACTTGCAAATTTATGACACGAGGCAGCAAGAAGCCAAACTGCGCTGGCTACTCTTGAGAGAGTTTGGCCACCATGAGACATACCCTTTTTCCAAGGGTATGTGGGAGAAGAAAACATGGCAGGACACTTGCATCATATGGCAAGAAGTGTGGGGGCATTATGATGATGAGATGTTTTCACCACATGGGTTGTATGATGGAGGTATGATGAGGCAGAAAAGGCATTTGTTGCTTTGGATGATTGAGAGAGAGCAAGGGCAGAGTTGCTCTCACATTTTGCATGATGTTGCAATGGGAGGAGATGGAAACATTATGGGAGGAGTCTTTGAAATAGAACATGTTAGAGAATGTATTCAGGAGTAGGCAAGAGCTTATTTGCATAGGCCAGCAGCTCTGTCACTTTGGGGCATGAGCTTGTTGATGGAGTGTTCCCAGGATCACTTCATATTTGATGCACTTGGTGGGCATAGAGGAGGTGAGATTAGTAGAGTGGTGGATGGACTCATTGGTTATTGTGGTATGATCTTCTTGACTTGGATTTCCAAGCATGAGAAGGAGGATTTTCATGTAGCATGTGGTTCATTCCTCTTCATATGGGTAGATCATGCCACTATGGAGGATCCATCTATGGATCCTGTCACCATCTTGTCTTCATTACATGGTAAGAATTATATTATTGCATTTATTGATTATACCATGCAATATTTTTCTCTTACCATTTCTTTGCAGTGCATTGCTCTTCAAAGGGGAAAGTTTCTCTTTAGGCTCCATGGTCTATTTTTGGCCAACTATTATGATGGAGACAGCCATCTAATGTATGATCCAGGGCAAGTATATGGTTTCTTCTTGTGTAATCATTTGACACACTCATCCATCTACTATTTACTAGTGGGTGTGATGACTTATACAGCAAGCCATTTGTCAGGAGACAACTTGCCATGTTATTTTCTAAAGTTGCAGTGGGGAAGACTATGTTGTGACCACTTGGGAGACTGTTGGTACTCTCCAGCACTACATAGAACCTTCAGTCTTTCTATCATTATGATGTTGATCATGATCCTATGTGCTGATGTTATTCTTTCCTATATGAGGAGCATGATTGGAGGAGGAACACATGGAGTGGGTGTGTTCTTGGGGGAGGAGCATCCCCACACTTTCTGCATTACATGCACTAAGGAGAGCATGGGAAGAGACATGGCCTCTACAGAAAAATATTTGTCTCTTTATGAGGAGGACCATGAGATGGATGGAGTGCCATATGGTGATGGTTTCTTATCCATCATGTATGAGATGGTTTGGGCCAACTTGATCCACAGTGCTGGGAGAGGGACCTTTGGAAGTCTAGCTTCCTTCTTGCCATTTGAGGGCAACATGATGGCAGCCCAATATCAGAAAATCCTTTACACTTGTCTTAAGTGGAGAGGAAAGCAGCGTGGGGTAGACTGCTATGTCTACCATGATCATAATTTCAGCCCACCTACTTTGTCGGAGCTTCAGGTGGAGGATGATTTGCATGAGTTACCATTTTGGAGGGTGGTTCATTTTGCTTGGTTGATAGCTTGGGAAGGAGAAATTAAAATGGGGATGATGAGTCCCAATCTACATCAGCCCTCATGCTTCAAGAGGATCTTAAAATAGCCCATTGTTGCTTCCATGGATGATCTACTGTCACCTAATGTCAGCTATTTAGATAGCTTACACACTTGGGAGAGGAAACTTGGAGATATATTGATGATGCAGCACCTTTATATTTAGAGGATTTCATCTTATGAGGTTGTTGTAGGGGAGAAGAGGGTGCTCTTCAGTCATATCCTTGCAGTTTCTTGAGGACAAGCAACATTTGGGAGGGGAGGACTGTAATGTTCCAAAATTTTCACATAGCAATTCGGAACATTAGATTTTGCTACTTTCACCTAGGAGAGGAATAAATGGTAAGGAGGCCCATGAACAATAAAATTATGAATAAATTCCACCTTAGTAAGGAAGGAGATCACCTTAGGGGCTAGTTTTACACTTCCAAGTGTGAACAAGGACAAATTAGATGGGAACATAGTCAAGTTTGACTAAGTCAACATGCATTCTTGAGGAGGAAGGAAACACTCAAGTAAACTAGCTCAATGTGAACAAGGATCAGCCTAGACACACATATGAGAACCGGATTGAAGATCCCTTGGTGTGAATAGAGGCATTTCAAGTGGATTGGTTCCAGTTTACCAAGTCAACAGCGTTGTCACAATGAGGAGGGAAGCAAGCTAGGGCAACGCAATTCTAAAAGAGGAAGCTTCGTGAAGAAGTCACCTCAACATTGTGTGGGGTCAGGGGTGGGGAGGCTCACCAAAGATAAAATGAATGCATAGCATCAAAGGAATATTATTCATGTATTCAGATTTCTTGGTCTAGAGATCAATTGCATACTTCAGCTGTTTAGCTGGAGTTGCTGCACTGCTTAGTGCAAAGAATTCTTGTGCAGGAATTCCATCCTATATTTGGATCAGCTTGCTTAAGGGATCAAAAGAGAAGTATTTGAGCTTAATTTCAGTATTTTTCTTGGGGCCATTCATCCACATTCAGCCACTATGTAGTCTCCTTCATAAAACTGTGTCCTTTATGCAGCAGCAATAGCAACATAACTGCACCCTTTGATTTGATGCAAATCTTTGAGGAGGAGGAGCTCATTTCCCTCCAGAAGTTCTAATAAGAGGCCTAGGCCCATCTCCTTGTATTATTATTATATCTCATGTCATGTACGGCCATGTTTAATACAGAGATGAAGTAACTGCGTTATTTTCTGCAGTATTGTTTGTTATTCATGCATTTTTCCGGAAACCTTTGCCGGGTGTCTTTTTCTTTGTATAAATGATGTTAAACCTCCATTTATCTGCCATTTGATTAATATAGACTTCATATCAGACTTATTTTATCATTTTCTGTAGAAAGCCTCATGGGAATTACGCTCTCACTGTATTCAAAAATTTATGTTTAGCAAAGTCATGGGAAATCAATGTTTTCTAGCCTAGTCGGGAAAGGACGAGTTGTTTAATATAGCTAGAAGCATTAGTTTGAGCTGAAATTCGGATAATAGGTCCCTCGTGACTTAAGCTATCATATCCAACCATTTCCCCTGCTTATTTTTACGCTCATTTCTGAAAACACCCTTTTTAGGGCATAAAACACCCTTTTTCCCCACTTTCTGGATCATGAAACGAAGTACGAGTTGTTGTTATAGTTAAAAATTATGTATATGTGTTTCTTATGCATATTTTAAGCTTATGCATCATAACATGACTGTTATACAACTTATTCATTGCAGAGTTTCATATTGGGAACATTACACTAAGCTTGACCAATGACCTGTTCCTTAGTAACAACTCCTCCCTTAGCCACATCTTCAATGATATTTGGAAGTAATGATTTGATGAACCATTCTTCCAAGATCTGATCTGGAATAAAAACATTCACCACACATCTTCTACGTCTCCATTCATGTATGTGATCGGATATGTACATAGACGTAGATTGTTTTAATGAAGTCAATAATTTTGTGCCATTGTCATATCTGACTGGAAACTAAAAATGTGTTAAGAAAGTAGTTGCTAAAGCATTGAAATTTTTGAATGAGCCACGTGGTAGTTCAATATACCATTTTGCAGCTAAACCTATCAGTGTTCTCTGAAATAGTCGTAATCGAATAGAATCATCAATCAAAGAGTTGGATGCGCACTAGAGGTGGTAAGTCATGACATGGTTTGAAGGGTCCTCTCCTGATTTCCCTTAAAATTTAGGGATATCACTGGGCAACTTATTTGGCATTGGCATCCAATACAGAAGATAATAGATTGGATCATTTGTTAGGCGTGACAAATCAGGTAAATCCAAAGTTGCTATGAATGGAAACCGATGGTTAGGATCCTGAGCAAATTAATAACCTTGCGGAACTATACCAGTACCAGGAGGATGATATCTAGAATAGCCTGGAATAGCCTGTGCATTTGGGATTGGACTACCTCCCGGACCCGGATTAGCCAGACCATACTGGGGTTGAGCTGGTATCTGATATGTGTAAACAGGGTACGGTTGATGTCGGTATACTGGATTTTGTGCTATAGGCCCATATTGATACTACCCTTGATATGGTTGATAAACAAACTGAGGTTGGCTTGTTACAATTGTACTTGTACCAAGTGATCCCGTAGGCATTTGAACAGTAGCATGAACTGTGCGTCCAGGTTGTGGTGCAGAAACTACATGGATTTGTTGCGATACTTAAGGGGCTATAGAAATAGGGTTTGCAGAAACTCGAGGAATAGGTGTGGTAGCTTGAACAGAAGTTGGTGCAGCAGTTTGTGGTGGATTTCTAGGTGTACTCAGACCAGGCTGCTGAACTGTACCAGATGCAAGTACCTGAATCGTAGGTTGAACAGGTTGGACAGGTTGTTGGATTTGACTGTAACCGATTGGCTGACCAGGTTGATAATATGGTACTTGCACGTTAGGTTGCAAACTTTGTTGAACTTGTGATGGGTCCCACACCGTATTTACTCCAAGATATGAAGGTCACATTGAAGTTTGTGTTGCATAAGGAGGACCATAACCAAGTTGATAATTTGGAACACATGCTTGATAATTAGCTGGATAATTCCCACCTCCCTGAAACAATTGTTGTTATGTGTAAAATTGTGGCCCTAAAGGAGGCTATTGTCCTTGGAAAGATGGTTTCCTGGTGTGGGGTACTGTCCTTGAAGAGGTTACAGACCTTGAGTTGGGTACTATCCTTGAGGTTGATATTGTCCTTGAGGTATGTACTGACCTTGAGGTATGTACTATCCTTGAGGTTGCCCCCCAGGCGGTAAATTACCACTTTAAGGTTGCCCCCAAGCGGTAAATTACTACCTTGAGGGACAGAGTTAGGAATGTTTCCAGACATCAATTAAATGTGTTCCGCACTCAAATTTTCAGTATATGATTCATTCAGACCAAATGATTATATATGTTTGTCGGGAGAAGGAGCTGCTCTTGAAAAAGTACCAGAAAGTGACTAGTATCCCGCTGGAAGAGACGGACCACCATAAAAATATGATATTGGTGATGAAGAAAACATGGATGACTCACCAGACATGATTGATGGAGGTCTGTAACATCTTGGTATGGCGTAAAAAGGAATTCGGGGTGGCGAATAGTTTAGACCAGTATTGTGTAGAAATTCTTTCAACTGAGAATACCAAGGATCTTATTTGAAAGGGCTATAGTAAATCGATTCACTTGGCCTAAGATCTAAAGAGTCTTGATGTGAAGGAAGAACAACTTCTTCCTCAGTGTCAGTAACTTCTTCAATACTAATGATACCAAGAGGAAGATTTTCAGTGATACGATACTTCACTCTGGGTGAATCAGGACGATGAGGGGTTGGAGTAATGAACTCGGAAGCAGACTCAGATATAGCAAGTTCAGTTTCTGGTTCAGAAATTTCAGGATCAGTAGCTAATAATTCACTAGTTGTGGAAACCAGTTCAGCTAGTTCAGAAATTGAAACTCTTCTTGGAGTACTCTCTATTATTTGAGGTTGACCTACTTCGTATTCAGGATGAATAATTATTGATGTTTCTTCATGCTCAGTTGATCCAGTCCCTAATGTTTTTCCTTTCTCGGATTTAAGTTTTTCTAACTAGCTTGGTGTATAATCAGGGGGTTTCCCCTACATTCTACGTGGTTGTCTAGGTAATTCAGCCACAATTAAAAATCTTAACACACGAAATCAAAGAAAATTTTAATAAAATGTCCTAAAGTCTTTAAGGAAACAATAAAATTGATCACACGCCTACAAAATCTAAGAGAACAATCCACACACAAACAATATATTCCCACACTAAAAACACTAGTTGGTGATGAAATCCAACGTCATAGAATTTTAATGCAGAAATGGCGGTTGCAACAGTTACCCCGACAACCTGCTTAATGAAATAGTCTAGTGCAAGTTTCTCCACTTAAACCATCTCGAAGTGAAGAGAACCCTCTGAAAATTCCAAGTGAGTCTAGTCTATGTCTACTCCAGGTACAGTGGGACCTTCCCTCCACCATCACCTTGGGAAAGAATCCTAAAGTTTATAGCCACTAAGGTCACCAACGGGAACAAATATACCTGGGGGAACAGTCAATGATCCGATATACACGCAAGAGCAGAGTAACTAGCTCAATCCCCTTGAAGGTTCCTTGAGGTAATCCAAGGTTTACCGACAAGTGACCCCAGGATCCTCGACAATGGTCTATCCGAGGTTTACCATTTTTAATACGTGCACATATTCTAACTTTCCCAATGAGATAGGTACAATTACCTCACTGGTTTGGACATGATATTGTGCTTGACTCTTTTAAGAAGAGATTCCCAGAGCATACATGCTACAATTGGATTTTTGTTACCGCAATATTGCTACTTTTTTGTTTTAACTGTCTTGGAATGTTAATTACAGCCTGTTCCAAGACACTAGCCTAAGCTATGTTGGTGGAAAAGAGCCCTAGAAAATGTAAAATATCTAGCTTGATTTTAATTTAAGCGTTGATTTTAATTTGGCCGTTTCTTAAGACTGAAGGTGTGGAAGTGAAAATTCGATGATGTTTTAATGACCCGACTCAAAAATATGCTAATATGCATCTAAATGAAAGTGCAACTCTTTTCTTTTCAATGAAACCTATTTAAAGGAAAGATTTGAGAGATTTAGATAACTTTCAAAGCATCAATTCTTTCTCTTATAAACAAAAATCTTTGAAAAGAAGACGATTTCTTTGAGAACTCAATTTCATAAAATGATCAATTACTCATTCGAAATGAAATATTTAATCAATTAGATCAGATACTACAAATCATTTAACAAACTATTTCCAAAAAGAAGACTTTATCGAAAACTCCTAAAAACATAAAATTCAAAACTAAAAGAAAACACTAATCTTGAACTCTATCTATAAAGTTTTGAGGATGTTTTGAATTAGTTTGTGATCGAACCAAGAATAATTATTTCTTATCTCAAAAAAAATCAAAACATCCAGTAATGATTTAATGTGAAATTCAGGCTTTATCAAGTTAAAAGCTCTCCTAAATTTGAAAAATGAAAATGATACTCAATTTTCATCAAAGCAAGGTTTGCAACAAATAGAATGACTCAGCAAGAAAACAACAACATACCAATCAACTAAGATATATGAAGATTTCTGATATAGAGAAGCAAGAAAGACGAGAAAACACTCATTTATAAAATGCAAATCAGATGAAAAATCACTCAAACACAAAAACTGTTGAAATAAATTCACACATAAAACTTTGACAGTCAAGACAAATTGGGGCAAACACAGAGAATCTGGTAATCTGGCTCTTGAAAAGAGAATTCTTAATTTTTCAAAAATTTCCAACAATTCTGTAGGTTTTAATGGAGAATAGTGTGGTGCCGCACTATTCTGAACTAAAAACTGCAGAGGCTACTGCACTGTCTTTAACCAAAAACTGTGGAGGCCAGGAAAAACATAGAAATTTTTTTTAAAAAATCAGATTTACTTTTCAGGGATTCTGGTAAGTTATCTACCCAACCCAGTTTTAGACTAATCAAATTTAGAAAACTATTTAAAATTCAAACTCAAAAAATAAAAAGGAAAACTAAGTTCATTTCCCCAGTGGAGTTGCCATTTTGTCACACGGATAAATACTTCTTGCGAACAAGAACGATCTCCCTAGTATCCTAAGGATATCTAGAAACAAACAACCAAATGCAAACCAGTTTCTCTTAATCATTTGTGATTCAGAATTATTAATAACAAAGTACGAGGATATGCCCCTACCTGAAGTCCAATGCTTGTCGAAATATTTTATCCAGCTGCTCCAAAAGAGGTCACTTAAGCATGTGAAACCTACAATCAAAGAAATATAAAAGGATTAAAATCACCTGCAAGATATAATAATTGAGAAAACACTAATCTATCTCAGTGATCAAGGAATATAAGAATTGAATTACTCAAACATATACATGAGCAATTCATTGAGAAAATGGAATCCATTTGTATTAGCTTGTATAATGAGAAGTAACCTAACAACCTTTCGCCTTGATGTTATACAGGTTCTTCCGGGGTCCTGAACAATCATTCCTCCTCATATTGACAAGCCTTCTTCTCTATGAACTAGCATGAAGTTATGAACATGATTGTGTGATCATTCTCATATCAAAAATGGCTAGTATAGAGAGTATGCTCTCTTATGAAATTCTTCAGCAACTAATATGTATGTCTACCCTTAACACTGAAACATGAGCTCAATTTATAGGGAAATGGAGATAGTTTCAGTTCCATGAAGAGGGGGATGGATTCCTCTCATGAAGGGATTTGAGCTCCAAATACCAAGGGATAAACTCCATGAGTAAAGGGATAGAGCTCATGAGTATAGGATAAAGCTCGAATTGAACGTGCCTCTAGAAGCTTCCAGTTGGGAGAATATTCATCTAGCTGGGCTTCTAGAACTTACTTTTTCTTTGATTTGACTATTTACAGGGGTCCGCAGGTTTTATAAGTAGAACATGTGGGATGTGTCGCAGGCTATATAACAAAGATCTGCGGATCCGCAAGCAAGGGCTAGGAAAAGTGCGCAGTTAGACTTTTTAGGGTTTTAATGAGCTTTTCCCCAAATCCAAGACTTGGTTTAAGAACATTGGTGTTTTTGACCTCTAAGGGAGCATAATATAGGTAGTGATAAACCCATATAGACAGTCAAATGTCATGGTGACAAAATAATGTGTAACAACTCTCCATCTATGTGAGGAATTCTTTAAAATTTTGACCCTTTCACTAAACATTTTGTTAGTTGTCCATTTTAAAAGCATTGGAAATTAAAAATTGAGGGCATAATCATTTTTGTGAATCTCATTTCACCAATTGGACAAATCTGAGTCAGAGACAACCATATAAGTAGTGAGGGAAAATGAATTTCCTTGCTTGAGTTTTTGCATTCTTGAAAACTTGTCTGGATGATGTCAATAGTATGCTTGACCCAATTGAATAGCTTCCCATCCTTTGTTATTCCCCTATAGCGTCTATCATATTTGATTTAACATTTTATGTCCCTATATTTAATATAAGGCAAGGGAATATAAGTATGCATTCCCACTGACATTTTATTCTTTGACCTAACTGATTATCCCCTTTGATTCTTTGCATTGGTCAACCTCGTGATTCTATGAATCCATGCACTTGAGTCTTCTATATTTTGTACAATGTCATCTTTGTGGGGTAGGTTTGTGATCCTATGTATTAATCCACTTGTAATTTGCAAGAGTCGATCCAACCACAATGTCCCTTCATGGTATAGACTAATTATGAACTTGACAACTTCTACCTTGCAACCTTGGAAGTTGGCTACTTGTGGAACACTCAGATATGTTATGATTTGGTCATTCTCCAAGACTAGGGTTTCATTTTTCCATCGTCCTACACCTAACCCCCAACTATTAAATTTTTCCTAATGCTTGTCATAGAAAATCTCATCAACTTTTGATTAGTATATGTTGCTCATGTGAATCTCAAATTCATAAGTAGTCAATTTGTCATATCTTGTCTTATTTTGGAGTTTGACAAGAGCTTCACCAGTATGTATTTGTCCTTTCATCCTTGGTGTCATTGTTTCACTAGTTTTTTCATCACTCGCTTAATCAAACTATATGTGTTGTGCTAGTAATTTTTTGATATTGTTGGAAGTAGTGGTGTATTTGTAGTATTTTTTGGGTGGGGTGAATTATTATCATTAAATTTCATTTATGTGATTATTGCGTGGAATTGGTGATAATTTTTTGGTGACCTACTTTCGATCTTTACTTAGGTGAGGTTATTGGATTGTTGTCGTTAGTTTCATCGATGCGATCAATTTTATCAATGCGGTTAGTTATTTTCACCTAGCTAATTATTTTTCCTTGGAAAACCCTATTAGTCTAGTCAATTAATTTTGTTTGGTTGATTCTTTTAGCCATTCAATCTTACCCATGGAGTAAATTTTTTATCATGGTTGATCCTCTTGGTCTAGTCGATTTTAATATCATAGTTAGTCCTCATTGTGTGATTCGTTTTGTGCATTTTGTCAAATTTCTTTACTTGGTCACTTGGCCTATCTTTGTAACATCCTCAACCTTTTGTTGGGAAACGCTACTACCACCATAATAATTTAAAACACACATTTTTTCCATGGAAGCGGAAAACCCTAATATCTTATAATGCCAAATTTACACATTAAACATGTAATTATAGTATGCACATCAGAAATGGTGCTTAATGGTAAATTAACATCACATTAGCCAACAATTCAAATGTACGCACAACAGAATATAAGGGGAAAATCCATAAGAAATGCATAACATTAAATAGTCGTGATACATAACATTAAGATACATAATGGGACTATAATAATTATAATAATTTACACATAAACCATGAATCAAGGGTTTTAACAGCAAAATCATATAAGTAGTATGACACATAAGAAGAAATATTTACCTGGAAAAATTAACTGACTGGTTATGGGCTCTCCACATTGCGCCCTACCATATACCGCGTGGTTCGTGAATTTCAACCATGGGTCACCTCCAAGATGGGACTTCAACTCCACCAGAAAATGTAAACCAAAATAACCATACCTCCATGGCCAAGGTTCCAAACCAACAATCATGCTACTCTAGGGCTCCACGAACCCTCCAGGCTACAAATTGACACAACTCCCAGCGCTTCCAAAACCCAAGTTCAAGGCTCACCAGTTGGTTGATTAGGATTGAAGCCCAATCATCGTCATCATCGTGTGTCTGTGTGGTTGTGTGTGTGTGTGTGTGTGTGTGTATAATCCATAACTGCAAGGCCTTTTTACCATGTGGCACACCCTGAATGATGCAGGAGCATTAGACCCGAAACACTTTTGTACATAAATAAATATTAGAAGGGGGGGTCTCATGTTTATTTTCCCCATGTAAATATCCATAGTTGAGTTATTTTAATTAGTTAGAAAGGAAAATATTGTAACAGCCCGTAAGGAAAAGAGAAGATGAGCCTTATTTGAACTCTAGTTGGAAGGATTTGTTTGCAGAATACAGAGTGCAGACAATTGAAGAAATCTCAGCAGAAGTAGATCACAAGCTTTGAGAGCAGTGATAGAAGAGTCCAGCAAGGGATTTTGAGTGCATAAAGAGTGTGGTAGAACCTGGAAGATTCCCAACTGAATTTGGTTGACAGTGAGAAGAGGTGTTCTTGAGAAAGTTGCAGAGTGAAGCCCAGAAGGTTCCAGAAGAGAGGGGACCAGTACTTGCCAAAAGCCGGAGCTCAGGAGAGAAGCTTGATGAGGTGAGTTGCAGCAAGAGAGCTTGCTGTGCAGAGGCTTAGTGCAGCTTGTGAGTGAAGAACTCCTAGAGAAGATAATGGCTACTGAGGGCCATAACAGAGACTGCAGTGATTGCAGAGGTTCTGAGAGAAACCACAGCATGAGAGTGTGTGAAGATGCCAAAGCAAATGGCATGAAGAAGAAGAAATCCACAGATGAAGAATTGCAGAGAGAATTAGCTAAGATCAGAAAAGAGTTTAATGAATTAAAGAGATGGATAGAAGAAAGCCAGAGAATTGGGTGGCTCATGAGGAAGAAGATAAAGTGGCTGAGGCTACAAAGGAAGAAGGAGCAGATGATGAATGCTCAGATGAAAAGGGAAATACTCAGGGCAATTGAGTATTTGGAGAAGGACTTGGAGACTGAAGCTTCAAGTGGGACCAAGGGGTCCAAGAACCTTACATCTAACGTATTTTGTATGATTGCAAGAACAGCAGGTGAGAAAGAACAAACTGCTGATGTTGTCACTGAGGAAGAAGATGGAGCAGCTACATGTTTTGAGGATGTCCATGCATAGTTGGAGAAAGATTCTGCTTTCCAACATATTGGAACCATAAGAGATTTAATTTGTGATATTGACCAAAAGATGGAGGCTGAACAGCTTGAGGACTCTGAAGAAGAGACCAATGAAGAATCTCTAGAAAACATAGAAGACTTGGAACAGCAGAAAGATTTGGTGACCAAATCACCAATTGAGACCGTGAGGTCTTGTTGTTTTGCATCTGACAAGTTGTGTGTGAATGCAGGTGTTAATAAAGACAGTTCATATGGTGAAACTGTGATGAATGAATTTGACTGTTGCCAAGCAAAGTATGAGGAGTATCTTTCAGATGAAGAACAAATTGAACTACTACAGCAGAAGGAATTCATTAATTCCTTATTTGGTAGAAGAAATTGTTTCAAAGGAGTTGATGATGATGAGATTGTCATTAATGCTGATAATGACAGGCTGCTTTTGTTAAATGGCCATGTGGAGAATGATGGACAGGTAGCTGGAGTCTTTGCAGAGATGGGAAATCAGGATTCCATTCTGATGAAGGCAGAGGAGATAGTGACAGCAAAAGACAATGAAGATGTTGAGGATGTTCTCTTGGAGGAGATGCCAAGATTGTGGCATGAGAAGAGGACAGAACCACAGAGAGAAGGTGTTTAGATGGTAAGGACAGAGGTGGTTGAAGATGAGAGAGTTCATTTTTATGAGCTGGAACAGAAAGACATCCTTGAAGGGGATGGTGCAGAAGAGAGACTGGCTGACAGTCTCAAGAAATGTTTGAAGATTTGGAATCAACATTCTGATGTGCTGATGGAAGAGAAAAGAAAGTTGGGACAGCATACTGAGGTGCTGACAGAAGAAGGAAAGGCTTTGAGGCCTTGTGAATTTTGTTTTAACAAATGTTTGAGGAGTGCAGATCCTGTTGATGCTGAAGGAGAATTGACAGCATGGGGCAGTCAATTGAAAGAGAAGGATAATTCTGTGGAAGACTTTAAACCATGGAATGGGGAAATTGAGCTGCTGGAGAGTATGTTGAATCAGCAGGATTCCTTACAAGAGAGAATACCTCAATTTCAAAATTGGGGGCTGCAGAATGAGAAGACACAATGGGATGAAGATAGAAAAGCATTGTTGATTGAATCATCAGTAGGGACCATTGGGTCTTGAGTTTTTGAAACCAATAGAGTGCTTGTGTTGACATGCAAGGCAGGAGACAATCCATCACTTGGAGTTGTCTTAGAAGAAGAAGAGCTATTACAGAATGAGGATGAGCAGCTGAATGAAGATGAGGCAGCCATGTCTCATGGGCAGGAAAATATTTTTGCTATTGATAGCAAGGATGAATTGGCTTGTTCGAATAGCCAAGAGAATATTGAAGAGAATACTGTATGGAAGACTGTTGGGGCTGCTACAGTAAGGGAGAATCAGAGTTCCACTCTAACAGGAGATGAAGGTACAGTGGCTAGAGAACTTGGTTCGACTGCTGGAATCAATCAAGAAGGAGGAAGGCCATTGCTGAAGATTTCCAAGACAGAAGAAGAAGATGCTGAACTTGAGTTGCAGCATGGAGAAGATTTGTTTGACCAAAGGAGATGGCAAGAATGTTTGCTGAAGGTATTCAGAAAAGGAGGTGAATTGCCAGAACAACAGCTTGGAGTGTTGCTGGAGAGAGTGCTGAAGCAACAAGCTGAAGTGTTGCTAGCAGAGGAGCAAAAGTTTTACTGTTGCAAAGAGGGTATGGATGATTGGGTGGTAGTGAGCGTAGGAGCTTGGACAGCAGTAAGCATAGTGAATAAGGCAGCAGTAAGAACTAAAGAGATGAGAATGTAGCAAACAGAAGCAAGCATCCTGCAGTCAGGGGAAAGATTAGACAAAGAGATTGACTTTGTAGGAAGACTGATGCAGAAGATGCCTCAGAGGAGGATAGCAGCAGAGAAGCAGGAAATTAGCAACAGCAAGACAGAGACAGTCACTGACTGTGAAGGCATAGCAAGGGGAAAGCTACAGCACAAGGTATGGAAGCCAGGAGGAAGGCAAAATAATAATGCTGCAACAAATGACCAGTTGCAGAACAGAGTATGGGATCCAGGCAGATAAAGATAAAGCACATGATCAGGATATTATGAATCATTTGAACCTGGGGAGTCTGATGCAGGAGCATTAGTCCCGAAACAATTTTGTACATAAATAAATATTAGAAGGGGGGGTCTCATGTTGATTTTCCCCATGTAAATATCCATAGTTGAGTTATTTTAATTAGTTAGAAAGGAAAATATTGTAACAGCCCGTATGATTGAGGGGCACCTGAAGAGATAGTCAGTTTGGAAGTTAGTTTAATTTGTATTTGTAGGAAGTTGAAGAGTCTACAAGTCATCAAGGAATTGAATCGATTCCTTGTAGTTGTATAAATATAACCCTCTGTGATAGAGTCGAGAGGCTGCACAGACCTGCACAGGAAGGGCTATACAGGTCTGCACCTGTACCTGCAGAGAGCTGCATAGGAAATGAAGAAGGCTATCAACTTGAAGATCTGGCCAGTCAGTAATTATAGGTAAATTCATTGGGTAAATAAGAAGTGTTTCAGTATACTTGTGCCTCGGAGAATTAATTCATGTGTGAATGTATATCCACTTTGTTGGATAAGTTCTCTGTAATTATATGTTTGAATCCAAATGGAGAATAATCGAACCCTGTGATAGTTAGGACCCCATGGGTTATTTAAGAATCTGTCTATGCGATCAATAATGAGAATGTGTGGCAATCCCTGTGCTAAAGTATCTCAACAGTGGACCGTGTATCGTCTAGCAGCGACATGAGAATGGCATAGTCAAGCGAATAATAGAATCTGTGTTAACCCTGGCGGAACCGAGCAAAAGGAGTGGAACTAGAGTGCAGCGGAGAACGGAACCAGGAAGGGAAGGTCTGGTGGAACCTTGCGGGAAAAGCGGTTTGGAACGAAACCACGGTGGGATTGAAAAGGCGAATTGTCCCATTCCGCACCGCTTTTGGTACGGAAGTGGTATTCCCCTGACGACGAGCGATTCCATAGGCCGTTGGACACGTGACAAGGGGCCCATTTCAAAACCACCATTTAAATTGCGATTTCGCGCGTTATCCATCGACCGAAGACGCCGAGCGAAATGGCTATACACCGTCGATCTGGGCAAGGGCGATCGGACGGTGATCGTTTGGAGAAGATGCGCGAGATTTAACGAAAGCGCCCGGAGGTTAAGCAAGTACGGTGTACGCGTTCGTTTGATTGAATTGTGGGGCCGGCAGAGTCATATATATATATGAATTGGTTTAATTATGGTTTTCGACGTATATGTCCGATGGAAGATATATTAAGGTTTATAATGAATGTTGTGTGGTTTTAATAAATAATGGAATATGCGAACGCGAGGCATATATATTATACATTCAGATATTACGTGTGGGTTAATATATAGTTTTCATAACCAAAGGGTTATGTTGTGTATAATGCTCAAATATGCAATGTTGAACATAAATAGTGTGGAAGCCTCGTTCTTCGGACGTAATATGAGTTTGGATTAACGGACAAGTAAATCCAAAGGATGAATTAGATTCTGAGACTGTAATTCTTTGGCTTGGAGTTATTTAACCTCCAGTCCCGGAAACAAGAACCTGCTGAGTTGCCAGAATTGTGGATGGTTGAGTGCGCTGGTTCTATTTTGACAAAAGACTTGTTGTATTGGGAGATATAAGGTTGAAACGGTATTCATTAATCAAATTCTAGGAATTTGATGAATGAATGGAAGAAAGGATTAAGAAGACCCTTATGGAATAAAAATATGGAATTTGGGAGTGCAGAGATTGTCAGGTTGGCACACAGCTTTGGGAAATAAAATTTAGGGATGCATCCACACACAGTTTAAGTGAAACATTGAAAGTACTGGGAATATGGGTAGAGCGGGGTTACCCCTGCATCACTGAAGCCACGTGGGGACCGGGTGTCAATATCACCAACACCCGTCGTCCACCATTGCTGCTCCTTGTTACCATGGAGTTTCCATGCTCTTACAGTGGAGCGGAGTGGGATCCATAGCCAGCTTATTTTATAATATTTTACTATAAATATGTACATCAATTACATCATATTACAATCCTATCCCTTTGCCCACATAACCAAAATTGGCATATATGCTTGGGTGTGTTGATCCCAAAATACATAACATTAATACATAGGCACATAGGCCCACAAAATGACTTCAGCTCACTTACTGTTAGAGGGGCTACTTGACTCAGTTGACTAGCCTAGAAAAGTCGACAAGAAATCATACATTGTAAATTCAAGTCAATCCTATAGTCAAGTCAACTATCTAAGTCAGTTAAGTAAAGTCGGTTATCATAATTAAATTGTTTTAACTATCTAGATAAGATATATATGTATATATATATATATATATATATATATACAATGTACGGGTTCGATTTTCTTATTTCAAAAAAAATATATATATATATAGTATTGCTTTATTATTTCTTTGCTACTTTGTCTCTCTTCTATCTTTCCTATGTTGTATATGATTATGTAGGTTATTGTTGTCCTTTGTACTCGTAACTAATGCACACTTTTTTCTAGACTACAACATTGGTTCTATTTTCGGTAGTATTGAACTTGAGTACTTATAACACGAAAACATAAATGTTAACCTTAAAAGAGATATAGCAGTGGTGGTAGATATATATTAAGAATTTCCTAAACAACTATGCAAGGCAAAATAGACTATCAATCACAGAGGCTAGGGAACATTTCTTTACGGAAGCATGTGAAATATTCATCAAAGTAGCCCTAGTCGAGATAAAAAATTCCTTGACCATACCACTAATGAGACAGATAGAAAATTATGGTCAACTGATATTTAAACTGATAAATGGAGGTTGAAAAAACCTACACGAGTAAACTTCAAGGCTATGTTATTACATTTCTTCCCCCCTTATTATATGCATTGTCCTAGGTTCCACATATGTACATCTATATATAGTACATCAGTAAAAAAGATGAGGGTATTTTTCCCTCATTACATCTTCTTTCTCCCAAGTGGCCTCATCAGGTTCAAGCAGGGTCCATTATACCTTTACCATGTCGATGGCTCAGTTCCATAGCACTTTGACCATCCTATCCAAAAAATTTATGGAATATACCTTAAAATTTACCTATGGTTCCACCTGGATCATATGTAATTCAATCACATGATCAGTAGCAGGAATATAATTTTTAATCAAAGATACATGGAATATATCATGAACATGTATAGATGCAGGCAAATCATGTTTGTACACAATCGTACTAATGCTCTCTAGGATCTTGAAGTTCCACAATAACATGTTGATAATTTGGAAACACTTCCCAACTTCCTATTTATCATTGAAACAATGGAAAACCATAAACATCCAAAAACCTAACCCTAGGAGATGAAGTGCCAAAACTATCGACCTCGTTTAGGTAAATTGGCACATCAACTTCCTGGGAACATAACTTTGGCATATAATCTTTGTTTGACGCGCACAATACCTCGTTATAAAGATCTATCTAAGGACTACCAATTTTTTAGTGAAAAATATCAATTAAAATTCCATGTTGGTCCCGATTTTCCCAAAAAAACATCGTTTAGGTCCTCAAAATGCCTCTGGAAGTTCAAGACCCGAAAAACTACCAAAAATAGTAAATTGTGCTACAATTACGGAAACTGAAAAAATGAAAGAAAAAATGGTGGGGGTCCAAGTGGAATAGGAGGGTGGCCACCAATATCCACCTAGATCATTCCTCCCCCCTTAGGAAATAATGGTCCCCATTGCACTGATTTCCTCCATGAGATGAGGAAACTTTTGTTGAACTTGGCCCCTGGTGAGCTACTTGCGTTGGTGAAGGAGTTGGCCTGCTTTGACAACTAGATATAGTTGGATGCTTTGTTGTCGGGTGTTCTTGATCTATTTTTCCATGATCCGATCAGCTGTGGCTTGTTCCATGTAGTCTAGGTTTAACTCTGTTGGTGTGAGTTGTTCTAGAATGTCTGATTTGTCCAGCAATGGTGGAAACTAGGGCCGAAGGTGGTCCACACTGAACACTGGGTGCAAACCAAGGAATGGTGAAATACTGAGCTCAAAATAATTGTCCCCTACTTCCTTGGTGATGGTGTACGGCCCATATCAGAGTGGGCGAAGCTTGCTGTGGGGCCCAGCAAGGCGCTCCTTCTACAAATGTAGCCACACTTTGTCGCTCATCTGGAACTTGTGTGGCACCCGATGTTGATCATGTTGTGATCCAAGAGGATATTGATGGCCACCCACCTATTCAATTTGGACCCGCACCATCAATTCTTTCAGTTTTTCAGTTTCAGCACAACTTACTATTTTTAGCAATATTTCGGGTCATGAACTTCTGGAGCCGTTTTGAGGCCCTAATTATCTAGTTGGATATTGGTGGCCACCCACCTATTCTATTTGAACCTCCACCATCAGTTCTTTTAGTTTTTCAGTTTCATCACAACTTAATATTTTTAGCATTTTTTCAGGTCCTGAACTTTCGAAGTCGTTTTAAGGCCCTTAACAAATTTTTTTGGGGAAAAATGGGAGCAACATGGGTTCATGGACCATTTTTTCCCACTAAAAAGTTATATTCCTCATATTGATATTTCTAACGAGGTATTGAGCGCATCAAACGGACATCGTATACGTAAGTTACATCCCCGGAATGATTGATGTACCAATTTACCCAAACGGGGCCCATAGTTTTGGGGCTTCATCTCCTAGGGTTAGGTTTTTGGATGTTTAGGGTTTTACTTTGTTTCTCAACAACAAATAGGCCTTCGAGCCTCATTGTAACACATTTCAGAGGCCTGTAGCCGCCACATCTCTTTGTTAAGCATATTTTTGTTATTTGATAATAATGAAATGAAATATTATTTCCATTGCATCTCTATGTTTATGTTTATTTCTGTGTATTATTGTGTTCCTACATAAATCCAGATCATTGGTATCAGAGCAGTTTGCTCTTTCTCTATTTTTCTTTACATGTCCCCTATAAGGTCAAGGTATAAGGAGTTATGGTTTGATCTGGTTGAACCCTTGCAAGATCAGCCTCGCAAACCCTGACGACCTCCCATGGCAGAAGAAAAGAAAGATGAGGGAGCAGGAGATCCTATCAAAATATTGTTCGAGGAGGCCCTCGAGAAACAAAGGAAGGCGATGATGGATAACTTTGCTTAGATCCTTCAACGACTGCTTACCTACGGTGCATCTACATCCAACAACCAATATGGAGGCGCCACTCCCTTCAAGGTTATCCAGGTGGATATTGGTGGTCACCCGCCTATTCCACTTGGGGCTCCACCATTGTCTATTTCAGTTTTTCAGTTTCGGCACAGTTTACTATTTTTAGCAGTTTTTCGGGTCCTAAACTTCCGGAGCCGTTTTGAGGCCCTAAACGACGTTTTTTGGGAAAAAGGAGAGCAACATGGGTCCATCAACCAATGTTGCTCGTTCCAAATTTGTAGTCCTCGGATAGATCTTTCTAACGAGGTATGGCACGCGTCAAACGGAGATCGTATGCTGTTACGCCCGGGAAGTTGAAACACCAATTTACCCAAACGGGGCCTAGTCCCGAAGTCCTCATCTCCTAAGGATAGGGTTTTGGTCGTTTAGGATTTCCCATTGTTTCTAAATGATAAATAGGCCCTCGAGCCTCATCAGAACATACGAGAGCCTCGTAGCCGCCACATCTCTCTTCTCGCATAGCGCCCGCCTCTAGCTAGTTTTATTTCCATTTTGTCTGTAAGCAAATTTCAGTTCTTTGATATTAATGAAATGAAGTGTTATTTCCGCTGCATCTCTGTATTTATGGTTATATGTTTATTCTGTTGCGTTCCTGCATAAATCCGGATCAAAGGTACAGGTAAAATTTGACATTCATGTATTTGAAGGCCAGATAGATGGAGACATCGTAGATAGATTGTTGAATTTTCTAGAATGGTATTTCTCGGACCGAAAGAAATAAAAAAATAAAATATAAATATAAATAAATAAATAATAAAATATAAATATAAATATAATATAAATAAATAAAAATTAAATTAAATTTAAAAAAAATAAAAATAAATTATCCTTAAAGTCCCCCCCCCATGTCAAAGACTGGTGGGAAACCTACTGTGAACAAAAGGACGAGGGGGAACCCTCTCTGTTCTCGGTCACACCCACTTGGAATTCATTCTCAGACGACATCAAGGAACAATATTACCCCGTGGGGATCTATGAGGACAAGTACATCCAATGGACCATGCTGCAGCAGCATAGGGATCAAGATGTGCACGAACTGACGAATTTGTTCCATACCCTGCGCACAAAGTTGGGTATTAAATATTCAGAGAGACATTTGGTGCTCAAGTAACATAGTTGTTTGCATAGACACATTTAGGAGGAAATGGAGTTCCTCGACATTACCTCGCTAGGCATGGCATATCGCTATGCCGCCAAGCTTGAGCAAAAATTTAAGCAGAATAAGCGAGACTTTGGATCTGCGAATCTGAAGCCAAGGAAAGGTGCTCCCGAACCACAGAATAGGGGGCAGAGCCAAATAGGGGCAACTCATAACAACACTACAAATCCAAATAACGACACACGAAAGTGGTGTGAATTTCATAACAACCCCACTCACAACACAAACGAGTGTCGGGCCAAACAATTGTTGGTGGCTGAACTGAAGCCACCCGAATCAGATGCATGTTTTGATCCTAAGCTAGAAATAGACAAGGGTGATGAAAAAGGGAAGAAGATCATTGATGCATACCCCAGTTCCATTTTTTCCACCACCAAGCTCCAGAGGGAGGATCCCGAGGATTCCGAGGAGGGGGAGCACCTCTTCCATTTGCAGATGTGGGTGAAGGGTTCTCCACTACAATTTACTGTCAATAGCGGAAGCCAAAAGAACTTAATTTCAACAGAGGTCGTGAAGCATCTTGGCCTACCGACCATAGCACACCTGCAGCCATATACCATCAGGAGGCTTCACCTAGGGAGAGATCTTTGTGTCCGACAGCAGTGTCGCCTTCTGTACAGCATCAATCCATTCACGGATGAGGTATTGTGTCATGTTGCTCCTCTTGATGTAGTTGATGTATTATTGGGCCAACCATACTTGTGGAGGCAACATGATGTGTATGAGTCTAGGCCTCGTTCTATTGTTATTACTTTGGGAAATAAATTGTACAGGATAACAGAGGTAGTACCACCTCCTGCCATCTCCTTGACTATTGCAAAACAACAGAGTAAGATTGTTTCCCAAACTAGGAAATTTATTTTCCTTGCAACTCGCTCACAGGGAAAGAAGAAGATTGTGGCCACAGCCTTGAAACAGGGCTCCCCTACACGGCTGCAGCAGATGGACAAAGTCATGGAGGAATACGAGGACATTTTCTCCTCACCCACAGAGGTTCCTCTACACTTTCAGGACAAGAACTCCATTGATCTGACCCTCAGTGCACTGCCGCATGATGTTGCCATACCTCATTTGACTACATAGAAATAATCCACACATGTATTGTCTGAGGCAACCAAATTTAATGAACGCATCCAGCACATCCGCCATTAGGTCCACGACATCCTGGACAAATCCAATTCAAAGTTCAACAGAATTTGCCTCTCATAGAGGAACTTAATGCAATGGGGAACATTTATTCCTAAGGAGGGACGAATGATCTAGGTGGATATTGGTTGCCACCCACCTATTCCATTTGGACCTGCACCATCAATTCTTTCAGTTTTTCAGTTTCAGCACAACTTACTATTTTTAGCAGTATTTTGGGTCATGAACTTCCAGAGACGTTTTGAGGCTTTAATGATCCAGTTGGATATTGGTGGCCACCCACCTATTCCATTTGAACCCCCACCATCGGTTCTTTCAGTTTTTTAGTTTCATCACAACTTACTATTTTTAGCAGTTTTTTGGGTCCTGAACTTCTAGAGCCGTTTTGAGGCCCTAAACGACATTTTTTGGGAAACCTGGGAGAAAAATGTGTCTATGGACCGATGTGTCTCACTAAAAATTTATATTCCTTGGATAGATCTTTCCAACGAGGTATTGAGCACGTCAAACGGAGATTGTATGCCAAAGTTACGTCCCCGGGACGATTGATGTACCAATTTACCCAAATGGGGCCCATAGTTTTGGCGCTTCATCTCCTAGGGTTAGGTTTTTGGATGTTTAGGGTTTTACATTGTTTCTCAAAAATAAATAGGCCTTCGAGCCTCATTTTAACATAGTTCAGAGGCCTGTAGCCACCACATCTCTTCTCAAAGATAAGCTACCAGTGCCCTAGCTAGTTTATTTCCATTATGCTTGTAAGCATATTTATGTTATTTTGATATTAAAGAAATGAAATAATATTTCTGATGCATCTCTATGTTTATGTTTATTTCTATGTATTATTGCATTCCTGCATAAATCTGGATCATGTTGCTGCTTGTACTTAGCATTGGCTTTGTCCAATATGTCATGGACCTGTTGGAGAATGTGTTGAGTGTGTTCAATGAAGTTATTCACCTTGTCAGCTTCGGATTGGACATGGGTTGAATCTGCCTGAGTAGTTTCAAATGGTATGGCCACATCAATGGGACATAGAGGCTGGAATCCCAAGCCTGCCTGAAAGGGGATGTGACCAGTCAAGTTGTGGAGAGCCCGATTATAGTTGTGCTGGACATAGGGGAGGCTTTCATCCCATGTGCGTGGATGCTTCGAGTTGTACATGCACAAAATGGGTACGATAATCCTATTGATGACCTATGTTTAGCCATTAGTTTGGGGTGGAAACTTGTGGACTTAGTGAGCCTGGTGTCCAACATCGAACAAAGACTTGACCAAAATGTATTGAGGAACCTCTTATCCTGATCTAAGCTATAACTGTGGGATACCAAAGTGTACCCACACTCGTTAAAATAAGAGTTTAGCAGTGGCTTCTGCTATGATATTCTTCTTACAGACTGCCATAATGAACTTTTTAGAGAATCTGTCGATGAGCACAAAAATGCAGTCATTTCCATGCTTGGTAGAAGGAAGGCACGACATGTAATCCATGGAAATGGATTCCCAAGGTCAAGTAGGGGTAGGCAACGAAGTATATAGGCCTTTATTCTTGATGGACGGTTTGGAAATGGCACAAGTAGTGCAAGATCTGATGTACTTCCAACATAATGTCGAAGGTTCGGCCAATAGAAATACTTCTGCACTACTTCCACTATTTTCTCAACCGTGAAATGTCCAGAGACTTGACTGTAATGCGCTTCCCAGATCATCTTGGCACACTCACTTCCAGGAACAAAGAGGTGTCCCAGGTGGCATAACAGTGCATCCTGGAGGTGAAACTTTGGAACTTGCGTACCCTCCAAGGGTGTCTGGTGTGTGCTTCTGAATTCCTGGATCACTTTTGTAGAGATGCGGCCAACCCGAAGTCTCGTGCACACAAGCATCGAGCATAATGGTTAATTCCACGATTGGAGGCCAGCTAGGACAATCTAAAACATTATAATTGATGCCCTTCTTGTACTTGATTTTCAATTGGAACTGTTGTAGGTATGTGGACCATTTCTGATGGCGATCATTTTACAACTTCCATTGTGTCTATATGAACTCCAGGGTCGGTGATCTGTGTGGATGACTGTTTCCTTCCCCAAAATGTAATGTTTCCATTTTCGGCAGGCGTGCACAATGGAATACATTTCTTTGTCATAGGTGGGATACTTTCATACTTTGTCTAAAATTGTCTCACTTTTATATGCCACTGGATGCCCTTGTTGAGTAAGTATTACCCCAATCGCATAGTAAGAGGCATTTGTATTGATCTCAAATGGTTGCTGCAAGTCAGGTAGTGTGAGCACTGGTGTAGAGCAGAGGCGATGCTTCAACTCTACCAACGCCTTATGTTGAGATTCAAACCAAAACAATTTTGCTTTTGCTCCTCCCTTGGTGACTTGACTCAAATTCCAAGTGATGTGAGAGAACCCCAACACGAACCTGCGCTAGAAATTGGCAAGACCTAGAAATATGCGGAGCTCTATTAGAGTGGTTGGGGCTGGCCAATCCCAAATGACCTGGATCTTGGCTGGGTCCACATGCACCCCCCGTTCATCAATATTGTATCCCAGATATTGAACCTGGGTCATGCCAAAAGTGCATTTCTCCAAATTTGGACAGAACATATGTTGCCGCAATGTTTGGAGGACTTGTCGAATGTGGTGGAGGTCCTCTTCCTAACTCTAGTTGAAGATCAGGATGTCATCCAAATACACCACCACGAATGGGTTGGTGAATGGTTGCAATATGTCGTCCATCATCCTCATGAAGATTGTGGGAGCATTATTCAACCGAAAAGGCATGACCATCCATTCGAAGAGGCCCTCCTTGGATTTGAAGGCAGTCTTCCACACATCAGAGAGTTCGATTGGTACCTGGTGGTACTTGAAATTCAAGTAAATATTGCTGAAATATTTAGTCCCCTTGAGTTGGTCTAGAAGATCATCAATCCATGGGATCAGATACCTATTCCAAACAGTGATTTTTTTCAGCGCCCAATAGTCAATACAGAGTCTCCAAGTCCCATATTTCTTCTGCACCAATACGATTGGGCTCCCAGAGGGCAATTAACTCAGTCGGATGTTACCTTTCTGTAGTAGCTCCTGAATCTACCTCTTGATTTTGTAGTCCTCCAAAACAGAGCGTCGATAGATCGGTCCATTGGGTAATGGTGTGCTTGGGGTCAGATCGATGGAGTGCTTGACTTGACAATGCATAGGTACCCCTGCGAATGAGGTGAAGATGTCCCCGTACTCCTCCATGACCTTGTCCATCTTTTGTTGTTGTTGGGTGCAGGAATTGCAGTTAAGCAAACTCCTTCAAAACTTAATTGTCAACCAAGGGGTTTAGTAAACTTAGATATGAAGCACAAGAAATGCCAGAAATGGTATGAAATTTTCCTATCTCTATTCCTACTTTAATTGTAATCTTGTATAATTGAAAATAAATATCACACAACAATTTACACCAAATAAATTCTAGTGCTAGAATATGAAAGAAAGTACTTTGCAAAGAAACCAATGAAAGGAAATTTCAAACCACTGCAAGCAATCCTAATTACCGAAGTAAAATTCTATGTTTATCTTCAGTATAATTGCTAATATATTAACAATTGGGCCCTTGAAGAGATCTACCTTCTTTAAGGATTTTCCTTCCTGCACTAAGTTGTTTCCATGTACTCTTGCAATCTACTTGCACTAGTACATGCACAAGGCTTATGTGTTGGAATAATATTTTACACTTATACTGGAGATTTATGTCTTTATGCAGGGGCTCCCAGCCTCAGGACTAGAGCACTCTATTCCTGTATCAGGATATTGGTTCCTATACCGGAACAGAGGTTCATGCACCAAGTTTTCCAATTACTTTCAGGAAAAATTAAAGAGTGTGCTAACTATGAAAATAATTTGCAAAGGTGAACAAAACTTTGAAATAACTTCCACAAAAAAAAGAATGCTTCAACCAAACTAAACTTCTAAATGAAAATAGGCTTCGAAATAAAAATGAACTTCAGAAACCAAAGCACACTTTCTTCAATTAAGGAACTCTTTCATGTACTCAAAGGAACTATCTAAGTATGACAGCAGGCTTTATCCCTGTAATAGTTACCCGCATAAATCAGATCTGCCTTTTAATCTTTTTAACTCAGAAAGGTTCACTTTAATAATTCAAAATAAGTTTTATTCCTTTCCTTAAAAGTGTAAAGTGCATGTAGAGATTAACGCGTTGTAACAGCTTTCATTTCTTAATTACCAAAGCATCTTCAATCCCTAATATTTTAACTCTTTATATTAAAAATACTTCTATCCGATAATGAACACTCGCTTGCAGAAATGTATCGAATCTCTATGAAAGAAAGGAATGAAAAACTTTGTTGTAATGAACCAACAAAATCAAGTTGAAGAATTGTAAATGCACTAGTGCAGGAATAACGTGCTTGCACGATCCAGGCAGAAGTAAACTAAGATTTCAAAAAGGAAATTACTGAAGGTAAATCAAACTTAATTAACATTCACAACACGAACCTTTCACACATTGACTATTAATGAAATAGAACCAGAACTCTTGTGAAACAATGAAACACAAGTTTAATCCATTCTTTATATGTAAATGTAATCAACGCACACCTTTAACGAAACGAAAGTGAAAGGGAGAACGAGTTGGGTTCGCTGGGCCCTAACCAACCTGATCGTTTCCCATTTTAGGAAACTTGAAACTTCAGCACTCAGTGACGAATCAATAAATAATTAAAACGCAGGATGAAAAGAAGATGGTACAGCTCCTTTATATTAATTTCAAATCATCAAATGTACATAATGAGTTCTGATCCAGCCCAAAACGAGGGCGATAAAAGCAAAATCAAAATTTCACCAGAGTTACAATAGCATTTCTATTTCTCACTAACTAATTCCTATCTGAAATCTACCTTTTCTACAACCCTTAGGCCTGCGTCCATAACGAAATTACATATAGTCATTCCAATCCAAGCCTTTAGGCTGAAACAAAATAACAATAGCATTACAAAATAAGCCTGCGGATGTAACGAGGTGCTAATATAATCCTTTTCCAATGACCTAATCTTGACCATATCCCTGATTTTCCTCCACTCTGAGTCCAACTCGAGATGACCGCAACTAAACAAGACAAATTTGAATGAGATGCCTGCGTTAGGTAGTGAGATGTCGCGGGAGTTTAGGAGCGAGTGGTTGCCAACGGTGCAGGAATATACCTGCACTCGACCATGCTAATGAAATGATTAATACATTTTACTATCAAATACTTGAGGAGAGAAAGTATTAGTTGTAAGAAATATTAAAGGCATAAAATCTATTAAAATGATTAATTAAGTTCTTTGTAAACCTTAAATATGAAATATAAAGCTAGTGCAGGAATAGACATGATTCTTGGAATAGTGCGGGAATAAGGAGGTTTGCGAGGATAAAACAGAGCTTTAAGGTTGTGGTTTTTAAGTAGGAAGGGGATCAAATGAATCAATTTAGCCTACCAACATCCTCCCATCCCTAAGTTGTTGTGTGTCCTCACACAACCTTTACCTGCTGCTAAAAAATAGAAACAAGGAGCCTCCCTTCAATCCTGAACTTGTATGTTGATCCCCGCTTTCACTATCTTCATTTTCTTACCTCAAGCCTTATTGAGTCGCTTGGTCACCTTTTTAATACGTTTAAAGGACATTGAGGCCCGAAACTTCCATATCCTTACTTATATTTTCTGCTCCTTGACTTCTTCTGCCAATTTTGTAATGTCTTGCTTCTACACTGTATCATGCTCCTTCATGGTTTGGTTTAATGCTTCCAATCCATGAAATCGCTTCTCGAGCTCCTCTATCCAACCGTTCAGATAGAGGGTGGAATTTTCTGTTTCCAACTCTCCCAGTGTAAACACATTTTCTACAATTGATTCTAAACATGGCCCATCATCACTAGGGTCAAATTTATCTTGGCCGCCTAGTTCCTGCATTTCAATATCATCGAGGGCTTCAGTGGTCAGAGCTTCGATGTCATCAAGGGTCTTGGCACCCGAAACTTCCATGTCACCAAGGGTCTCGGTGCCCTACACATCCATATTACCAGGGATTCAGTACCCTGCACATCCTCTCACCAAGGGTTTCAGTACCCTGCACTTCAAAATTATAGAGGGCTTCAATATGTTGCGCCTCATCGTCTACCTGACCCTCTTTTAGGTCTCTGCTTACACTTGGTGTCATTTTTATTTTCTTTCTCTTATGAAGGAAGGTCTACAGGGGTATGTCCTCCTCCTTTTCTGCATAGGCTTCATTAACCACTCTATGAGTCGATGCCTCAGTGAGAACTGGGATGTTATGGTCACCTGGTGAAGCAGGTGGTGAATTGTCCAAAAATATCGGGGAGGTCGACTGAACATTACCCGCCCCCAAAGAGGCAGTTTTTTTCTTAGTCGAGCTCATGTTCGTTCTTTTTTACTAAGGACGAAGTTTCTTTAACAGATCGCTCCTCCGTCTGCACTGGTCTATCCTTTATTTTTGTCTCGGTAAGGCACGGGGCGAGAGTCTCTGCTTTTCCTTTCTTGCTTGCATTCTTTTTCCCGGATGACTTCCCTGCACCTCATCCTTGAAACTCCTTCAAAAATACTTTCTAGGTCACATTTTTGACCTCTAGCTCCTTCTTAACTAAAATTTCAATCAACCCGTGATGATACAACTTACATCCACCCTGACTTGACTTCCCTCTCTGAACATCTTTCGCCATTTTATCCAAGCTCCTGAGCAGATAATAGGGTAAATTGATTAGTTTTCCTGACTCAAAATGCAATAGCAAGCGTATATGATACGAGAAAGTCAATGAATAACGACCCTCGCACGTAAGAAACTTCTGCAATATGTAAAGGATGTCTTTCCATTTCCCGAGCATAGCGTTGCACGGAAACCCTTTCTTACAGTCCACCTTTAGCTTCTAGTCGACCACGAATCGGCACCACCGCTTCTTCTCAATATTCTCCTTCTTAAACCATTGTTCACCCACTGTCGCTAAGCTTGTAGCCTGAGATATGGATTCTTCTGTGACCGCAAATTCTTGTGAGCCTACCTTGGCTCTGCTTCCGCCAAATGTCCTCGCAAATTCCAGTGCCACGGTCATATCAAATCCATCAAATTTTTGTAGAAACGGGAAAAACTCATATTCCTACAGTATTGCAAGACAATTTATATACTTGGTCGTTTGCTTTATTTCCTTCACGGATAGTGGTCCGGTCCTTACAGGCACCATTTATGTTTGAATTCACCCCATATCTCCATATAAACCTCAAAAAAATAAGACAATCAAGAACTCAATGGGTCTGCCGAGAGATTTAAGATGGTAGAGACATTCACCCATAGCCCTATCAGTCATCTTCCATTCAATCATGTTCCATCATTAAAATTAACCTTTGGGTTGGATGTACACACGTATCGATCCAAGTACATGTAGGCAATGATGATTGGAAAAGGCGGAGGTTCAGGCGTTGATGTTATGTAACGGTCATGTACGATCATATTATGAGGTAAGGCCATCATTGACAGGTGATGAACATTTTTTTCAAAAAGAGGTAAGTATCGGGTTTTGGTTGAATCGTACAATCCTACATTCGCTTCATGATTCACATAAGGTGTACTCAGTACTCATTAAAAAGATGAGATTCCATAACCTAAAATATCTTGTACTTAAATGATTTCTTCCTAAATTAGTAAATGATAAAACAAAGTTTTAACCATAATTCAAATTATTAGATGCCATGGTTTATAGGTGGTGCAGTGATTCTATCTGCAAAAAATAATTATGAAACATATATAAACTTTCCAGTGCGCATTTTTGCACTAGGTGTTCCTGCATTGTATTAAACATTCTTGCACTGGGACCATGTGTTTTCACATTCGGGCGCGCTCAGCGTTGTGGATCTTTGTACTGAATTGTGCCTGCACTAATCGTGCTTGCACTGAACTTGCCTGCATTGATCGTGCCTGCACCTAAACACAGATTCCTACACCAGGGATTTCTGTAGCATCGAAGAGAAAAATGGAACCAAAAGAAATTTTGATAGAATATAATTCACAGGTTGGATTTTAAAAAAATCATGAATATACAAGGGAATTTTTATTCTCCATTCTTTGGTGTTGAACATGCCTTTCGATCTGACTTGTAAGTTCACATTAGATCCTGTGGTCTGTTAGCCACCTATGATATTTTTTCAAAGCAAACAGGTGGCTAAATATGTTTCTGAGCCTTCAAGAGAAACATTTCCTTGGTAAATCTATCATTCTTGAAGTCTCCATGTGTCTTCTGTCCTTCAAAATTATCTCCCTGCTATTTCCATTAATGAACCCTACTGTTTACCAAAGAAAAATTGTCCATGAGGCTCCATTTTCCATCATTTCACTTCTCTTTTCACTCACAAATAACTCCATTTTTCACCCTTATCCCCTTCACAAAAATCCTCTATAAACATTCATTTTAACCTCTAAATCATCCTAAACCCATTTTAAACCTTATATTTCTCTTTATTTGGTTTAAAAAATCCCTCATTCCACCTACTGGAACCTCCAAAATCCTCAAAAAACCCTTCAAAATCCTTAAAAATCTTCATTTTTGCATTAAGGCCTTAAGCCCCTTTCAGCCTTAGCCCCAGCCCGTTTCCCCGCAAGTGACCCAGAGCCATAACCAGGAGCTAACCCTTATCGCTCATCGCAATCGGAGTTTCCTTTCCCCAAATTTTCCTTTATTCTTCCAATCTTCCGATGCGATGAGCCCCTTCTCCTCCCGACCTCCGATTTAATCTCCACCGTTGATCAAGTTAGATCTGATGGTCTGCGCTCAATCGCATCGCTCCATCGGCTCTTTGCTTCGCTCATCACTCGCGCACGCTAATTTGATCTGGACCGTTGAATCCACAAGAACCAACGGCCAGGATCTCATCGCGCTCTGCCCATAGCCCTCCGTCATCACCTCGCCGATTTAATCATGACTGCTGATCTCTTCCGATCCTACGGCCAACGCTCAATCACATATCTCAAACACAGTTTTCCCTTTTTTCTTTTCCTCTGATGGTCTGATTCCCCGATTTTATCCTGACCGTCGAATACACAAGAACCGACGGCCAAGATTTCATCGCACTTTTCTTTTTCCTTTCTCCCTTTCACTGTTCCGCTGATCGCTGATTAGATCTCCGTCGTCCATTCCTACAGATCCGACGGCTCCCATCTTTCTGCTCATTCACTTACCCTGTTTTCCTCTAGTTCAAAAACTCTACTTTCTCTTTTAATCTTGACTGTCCGATCTGCAGATCTAACAGTCCTAATTCAACCCCACCATATGTTCTGCCTGCACACATTGCTACCTATCGCGTGCAACCCTCATCATCTGATCTGACGCTCCACATCCGACGGTCGATATCCAAGGTCGCGTAATTTTTGTGCCCAAAGCTTAATGTTTCAAAATTCCATGATATGGGCGGTTTTGGAAATACACGCGTCACTCACTGAGTGGAATAGCGTTTTTTTGAGCATTTCTGATTTTCCCCCTTTTCGTTGCGTGAAAACCATTTCTGTTTCTGCCTTACCGCCCCCCACAATGTCAATTTCACTTTTAATCACAGCCGTTGATCTCTGAGATTGAACGGTCCATGTTATATCATGACTTCATTCACCTACCATTCGCCCATTCTCCCAAACGACTCCATCGAAAGATCCCCACCGTTGATTGTTCTAATCTAACGGTCCACATTCATCCTCGCACCCAAACCTCCAAAGCACCTGGTTAGCTGCTCTGCCAGGATTTTTCATCACATTTCCACCGCATCCACCTTTTTCCATCACTGCTCCTCCATCCCCAGCGGAGTCGCCATTATGTTGTGGTTCATATGATTTGGCAGATTTGGCAATACCAAATGACAAGACAACATCAAACCACTTTGGGATCTCAAGATCTAGCCCTCCTGGATCTAGAGAGGGATCTCTCTATAAGGTAAAGAAATAATGTATCTTTGAAGGTCAATTTAAGGTGTTAGGCTAGTTATGGAGTACAAGGGTTTTTGTTTTGTTTTGTTTGTTTGGTTGGGGAAACATGAAAGAAGGGTTAAATGAATGTAAAGGAATGAGTAGAGAAGGATTTTTTGGAAATGGGGAGATCATTCAAAGAGAACACAAGTCCATTGGGCAATGGGGTCATAAAAGGGTTTATTTTCAATTCAAATATCCAAGGCTTTCAAAGGGCTAGTCATCTAAAACAGAGGATCTCTTAGGATGATAGTATGGAATGAAACAATAAGGAAATGAATGGGAATGACAAGGAAAACCTTCCAAGGTGACCACTTCGAAGTAAATCTAGGGATAGGACATGCCTTATACCTCTATGATCCTAACTCCTAATGAGGCTAACTCTGAAGACAACAATCCAGCAGTCTTCCTTACTACTTTCAGACAGTAGCAAACATTAAGTTCAAACATAGAGTGAAGTCTAAGATCAGAGAAAGACTTTTAACCTTCTCTACTTTTGGCATTCGACTCAAAGGGATCTTAGAAAGGCTAGATGTTGGAAAAGGAACCTAGGGGACAGGGCTAACTCTAAATCTCCCTATTTCCTAATTCTTTCCGCTGAACCAAACAAGAACATCTAAGAAAAAAACTCTAAATTCATACATCAGTAAGTATGGGCAAACCAACTCTTTGACTGGTTAAATTATATTGAATTTTTTCTTAGATACACAATTATTGGAAAACATAAAAATAAGAAAATGCAGTGAGCATTAGGGTACTTGCAGCAATATATCCTAAGCTAAATTTACTGTTTTTTTTTCACAGAAGATAAAACAGAGTACTACAGCCAGGAAAGTACCTCCGAGAACATACCCGTGGAGTTATTATCAATATGACGAAGACCCTTAATTCATCTAAAGGGTACCGAAAGTTAATGTGAAGATATTAAAACAGAATGGGCTTCGAAGACACCTCTCCCTCTATTTTAATGATTCATTTAAATCCTATATACCACTACTATCACTCTTTCACCTAAAAGAACTCATGAGAAATACATTGTAAATGTTGGTTGGTTGTTGGAGCAGTTTTACTGAGTTAAGAGTTCTGTGAGTAGTAGTTGTAAATAGGCTGGGAGATGATTTCTGGATGATATCAAGCTATTGGACAAGAATTTGTGTGACTGGTTTTGCTCTTCTAATATGACAATCAAGTTCATCGGATCCTGATCTAAATCAGTGGTGATGTATTCTTTCTTTGTCAATGTTTTCCCTCTATTTTACATCATGTTTCATCTTCTCTGATAAGAAAATAGTAAATTTAGCTTAGGATATACTACTGCAAGTACCCTAATGCTCACTGCATTTTCTTATTTTTATGTTTTCTGCTAATTGTGTATCTAAGAACAAATTCAATATAATTTAACCAGTCAAAGAGTTGGTTTACCCATACTTACTGATGTATGAATTTAGAGTTTGTTTCTTAGATGTTATTGTTTGGTTCAACGGAAAGAATTAGGAAACAGGGAGATTTAGAGTTAGCCATGTCCCCTAGGTTCCTTTTCCAACAGTTAGCCTTTCTAAGATCCCTTTGAGTCGAATTCCAAAAGCAGAGAAGGTTAAAAGTATTTCTCTGATCTTAGAATTCACTCTGTGTTTGAACTTAATGTTTGCTACTGTCTGAAAGTAGTCAAGAATACTGCTGGATTGTTGTCTTCAGAGTTAGCCTCAGTAGGAGTTAGGATCATAGAGGTATAAGGCATGTCATGTCCCTAGATTTACTCCGAAGTGCTCACCTTGGAAGGTTTTCCTTGTCATTCCCATTCATTTCCTTATTGTTTCATTCCATACTATCATCCTAAGAGATCCTTTGATTTAGATGACTATCCCTTTGAAAGCCTTGGGTATTTGAATTGCAAGTAAACCCTTTTATGACCCCATTTCCCAATGGACTTGTGTTCTCTTTGAATTATCTCCCCATTGCAAAAAAATCCTTCTCTACTCATTCCTTTACATTCATTTAACCCTTCTTTCATGTTTCCCCAACCAAACAAACAAAACAAAACAAAAACCCTTGTACTCCATAACTAGCCTAACACCTTAAATTGACCTTCAAAGATACATTATTTCTTTACCTTATAGAGAGATCCCTCTCGGGATCCAGGAGGGCTAGATCCCAAGATCCCAAAGTGGTTTGATGTTGTCTTGTCATTTGGTATTGCCAAATCTGAAAAATAACAGGAACCACAACACGGTCGATCCATGAGGGAAAAAAGAAGTGGGAAAGGGATAATTTTTAGAATGGGAAGGAATATTACGACAGGGATTCCAAGAGTGAAACCACCAAGAGGGATAAACGAAAAATGGATTTGGGAAAAAAAAAATTCAGGGGAAAAGAGGGAAATATGAAATCTGATAGGGATAGTTTCTTTGAAGAAAGGGGGGTGGTACATTACGGGATTAAAAGAAGAAAAATAGTAGGAAATTACGAAACGGGAAGCATAAGAAGGGCGAAATTTTACCTTTAAAATATGTGTGCACTAGTGCTGGAAAAAATAAATGTAGTGGGAATCGAGTGTTACTTGAATAAAAATTTCCATGCCAGCTATCCCAAACTTGGAAAAGGGCTTGGTTCCTGCATTTGAACCTGCTTCTTCTTGGTGACAACCAACACATCTAAAAATAAAGCAACATTCCCTTTTTATTAAAATTTTGATCTTCCTGCTAGCATGTTGGTTTTCAACTTGATCCTTCTGCAATCAAGTCAACTGATTTTCATAATTACATGAAGATTTTTTTATTTTATTTTATTTATTTGTTTATTTATTCTATTTTATTTATTTGTTTATTTATTTATTTATTTATTTTATTTTTATTTTTTTTCCAGGAAAAGAAAGAATCATAATTTCAATAGGTTGGTGTTGCCACCTACCATCTCCTTTTTGGATTGTTGTTGGACTTGCTGTATAAACTTTCCTTAGTGAGGGGCTGAAAATATACCTTCAATCTATGCCCATTCACCAAGAATACTGAATTCTGTCCATCAGTAGTTTTGATTTCTACCGCTCCATTTTCAAACAATTTGACCACCTCATAAGGTCCCATCCAATGTGTATGGAATTTCCCCTTAAAATATTTAAATCAGAATCCTAAAGGAGTACCCAATCACCTGGTTGGAATTGCTTTTTTTGGATAGACTTATCGTTCCATTTCTTGTGTTGTCGTTGAACCAATGTATTCTGTTGAAAAACATCCCTTCGAAATTCATCTAACTCATTCAGTTGTAGGAGATGATGTTGGTGTGCTTTTGAGAGGTCTAGTCCCAATTGAACTGCAGTCCTGAAGGTATTAATCTGGAATTCTATCAGCAAAAGGACTTGTTTCCCGTATACTAGCTCGTATGGTGTATGTCCCGTGTTGTTTCTCCAAGTGATTCGATATATCCATAAGGCTTCCGGTAATCTGCTAGCCCAATCCTTTCTATGCATGTTCACTGTATTCGTAAGGATGGACTCAATTACCTTGTTTGTGGACTCCACCTGACCATTTTCTTGCGGGTGATACGGTGTAGATTTCATGTGCCAAATTTTGTACTGCTCCATCACACCCTGTACCAGATTAAATATATATTGTGTTCCATTGTCAGAAAAAATCTCTCTAGGCACACCAAATCTAGTAAATATCTCATTAAAAATAAAATCAACAACTTTATTTTTAGTAGCAAAAGAAACAGCTTTAGCTTCTACCCATTTTTTAACGAAATCTGTGCAAACCAACATATGCTTTTTATTTAATGATGTCGGATTTATTGGTCCTACAAAATCAATAGCCCATCTTTCAAAGGGCTCAATCATAACCTGAGGACATAAAGGCATTTCATTGGTTTGATTGGGTTGGCCCATTCGTTGACAACTATCGCACCACTTGACATATTGTTTGGCATTCTTAAATAAGGAGGGCCAAAAATAGCCAACTCGTAAAATTTTGTATGCAGTCCGCTTATCAGCGAAGTGGCCTCCGCAAGGTTCGTCATGAGAAGATTTTAATATTTTAAACACTTCTTCCTCTCTTACACACCTACGGATAATGAGGTTTGGCCCAGTGTAAAATAGGTCTCCTTGAACCCAAGAATATGCAACATTTTTATGTATAATATTCCACTTTTCACGAGCAGATAAGTGAGGTGGTGTTTTTCCAGTGACTAAATACTTAGCTATGTCAACGAACCATGGGGATTCTGTTGACACAAAAAAAACATGTTCGTTATAAAAATGATCATCGACAGGAATTACTTCACCAGGATTATTTAATCTTGAAAGATAATCTGCTACAACATTATATTTTCCTGGTCTATCAATAACAGTAATATTAAATTCTTGTAGTAATAGTAACCACCTAGTCACTTACCTCTATTTAAGGGTTTATTCATCAAATATTTTATCGTGGAATGATCAGTATGCACAAATACTTCATACCATGTAATGTAGTGTCTGAATTTATTAATAGCAAAAATTACAACTAAAAACTCTTTCTCAGTGACTGTGTAGTTTAGTTTGTTAGGTGACAAGTTTTCGCTGCTGAAGTAGATAACACAAAATTTTTTGTCTTCTTCCTGTCCTAAAGCTACCCCAATGGCAGTATTTGAGGCATCAGAGGAAATGTGAAATGGCAGGTACTAGTTTGGTCCTCTCAAAACTGGTGCCTGTACTAGTTTTTCCTTTAATGTCGCAAAATACTATTGGCAAGTTGTGGACCAAGAAAACTCATTATTCTTAGATAAAAGTTGGAAAAGGGGGGTAGATATCCTAGAGAAGTTCTCAATGAATCTCCTATATTATCCCTCATGTCCTAGGAAACCTCTCACTTCCCTTTGAGTTTTAGGTGCACGAAGACTCAAAATAATCTCTATATTTGCAGGGTCAACCTAGATACTCTTGTCAGAAATAAGATGGCCAAGAACTACTCTTGCCTTGCACATTAATCTACACTTTTTGTAAGTCAAGGCAACATGAGCTTATTAGCAACGAAGAAGAACTTGTTATATATATTTTTAGGGACTCCTGAAATGAATCACCAAACATAGAAAAGTCATCCATATAGATTTCCACACACTCAAGGTCAGCAAAAATGGCCAAGACTACCCTTTGAAAGGTAGTTGGGGAATTACATAGCCCAAAGGGGAGCACTCGGTAAGAAAATGTACCCCATGGGCATGTAAAGGTGGTTTTTCCTTGATCCTCGGGTGCGATCTGTATCTGGTTGTAACCACTAAAGCCATCTAGAAAAGATAAGTACTTCTTACCAGCAAGGGTATCAAGCACATGGTCGATAAAAGGAAGGGGGAAGTAATCCTTAAGAGTGGCTTTGTTCAATTCTTTGTAGTCAATGAAAATGCGCCATATCCCATCTTTCTTCAAGACTAATACCAATGGAGATACCCACTGGCTGTCAGAAATAGGATAGATAAAATCAGCATCTAAGAGTTTTTGTAATTCATCCTTTACAACATCTCTTAGAGCTGGGTTCATATGCCTTTAGGGTTGTCGTACAGGTTGGGCTCCCTCCTGAATATAGATATGGTGAGTACAGGTTTCAGGAGGGATGTCTTTCATATCTTCATAACCCCATGCAAAGGCATCAAGATGGTTTTGCAGCAAATTCACAAGATGCTCTTGCTGGGACGAATCCAAGTTTGAACTGATATGCAAAGATTTCCCTGAACTAATTTCAACAGGAGTGGTATCTGTCTCAAGAGTACACAGAGGTGCTGCTAAATACAGTGGTGAGGATGGTTGGGAATCACGAATTTCTTGAAAATCTAGACTAAATATTTGGCTCAATGACTCAAAATTGGATGGTATCTAGTTGTTCAGGAAGTCTCGTATCTCACACTCATGAGATGACTCAGCACAATGATGTAGCATAGAGACAGACTGATCCTCCTCATCACTACTGTAATCTAGCCATAAAGTGTCTCGGAGCTCCCAAATGGATCTAGCAGGTGGATATAAGGTGACCTTCTTCCTAGAATCTCCATGGGAAATATACATGTCACCAGAACGGAATCCAATGTAGGCATCGACCGTAGCAAGCCATGGTTGTCCCAAGATCAAGGGATGTCCTCCCACAAGATTCTTTGGCTGAAGCACAATGAAGTCTTTGGGATATTCCCAAGAACCTAATGAAATGACCACATCATCCAACACCCCTTCCAGCTTCATTTTAGATCTGTCTGCCAATTCAAGCACGATAGGAGTAGGACAAATATGGACCAACCCAAGTTGATCCATGGTTTGCTTGGTCATAACATTAATGGATGTCCCCAGGTCTATAAGCACATTAGAGACAAGGACATCACCTATCTTAATAGAGACAATAAGAATTCTGGGGTTAGTGTATTTTTCCATGTGCACACACCCCGTCATTAACTCTGCTACTCTTCTAACAAATTGAATAGTTTGAGTTTCCAATCTTCTCCTTATTTGATTCTTGAGACAGAGTTCCCTAATTATTTTCGTACAGATGGGGATCTCTTTGATAACTTGGAGCAAAGGTACCTTTATGAAAATATTCCTAAACTCATAAGCCAAACTAGACTCGAGAATGGGGTCATTCCTCTCCACAACTAGCCTCTCTGGATAGGGAACCCAGTTTGAAGAGGATGGCAAAGGCTCTGAAGGTATGGGGATGCATTGAATGGTGACATATCACACAGAATGATCAGGAGTTTCCTCCTCACCTTTCTCTTCAATAATCATCATGGGTTTATTTTTCTTCTCTGAGGTTACTACCTTCCCCAATCATTGACTACAACTGGCATGGACTGATAATTGGATGACGGAAGTGGGTTCATGGAATGGAACATTTGTACTGCTTTGTTATTGGGGTTTGGTATGGGTTGGGCAGGCAGTTTAAGAGGTCTAAACGGTGGAGGTTGTTAGCTCTGGTATTTGCATCCCTCCCATCCCACCTTATTTTTATATGTTTTCACCTCATCTCCGTCATTATCATTGACCTCGCTTCCTCTTTTACTATTTTCACCTTTTTCCCCAATATCCAAAAATTTCATCTCAATTTCTAAATTATTCAAGTTATTACTAAAACCCAAATTTCATTTACTATTTAGCCTAGTCTATATTTAAAACCCATAGTTTATCGCTTTGAATTCCATTTAAATCCCATTTAACCCCCCAAAATCCACATATATAACCTTTCAAGGCTTATTACTTTATAAACCCCTTTATTATAAAGTTTCAGACTTTATGTTATAAGCTCCACCACCCATCCAACAACTGTGTTTTATAAACCATGAACCTTACCATTATATATATTACATATCATATATATATATATATATATATATATATATATATAACAAAAGTCGTTTAAACCATTGGTGGGACCCCTTTTGCCTTATTGCATATCGCCATCGCAAAGTTTTTTTACAATAATCAAATGCTAAACTTATAAATTGCCAATGCGATAGGAAGTGGGACCCATTCTCCGCTACGCTTCCCTTCCATTTCATTTTCCATCGAAATATACGTTAAATTACCCTTTTTCCGCCTTTCCGCTTTACCCTTCCACCTTTACTATTTCATCGCTTTTCATTCCTCGATCGCGATCAAAGTGGGGCCCTCATCGCATTTCGCAGACTTTACGTATTTGGCATTGGAACTAAATTTTAAATCATGCGATCGTCGATTTGCGATATCGCATCGCATTTCTTTTACCTTTGTGAGCGCCCGCATCTATTTATTTCAACTTGCGATGCGGTAAGTCAGCCCCAACTCAGCAGCTCCGCCCCCATTGCACAACCGTCGCAATACATTGATATACCATATAAAATTTGTAAACACTTACCGCTTAAACCTTCGCCGATTCATAAAACTCTGCCACATAGCCAGTGGGTCCCTCTTCCCCACACTTTCGCAAATTTTAAAAGTTAACCCCCGCAGCTTATAACTAAAAGCTAAAAGCTTTGATCATCACTGTGATCCGATCCCACTTCGTCCCTGCCACATCCCTCATCTCCTCCACCGCGTGTCGCACTTCGCAATGTTTAAAGTTTATATCCTCCATGCTTATAAATAAAGGCTAAGAGTTGCGATATGCGTTGCAGTCCGGTCCCACTGAACCTCCACGTCACCTCCCCTTTGCATCGTACTGCCAATCATATTCTTTATAACTTCAAATGTAAAGCTTGCGAAGTGCACGATGCGATGCGCATCAGAATTAAAGTTTAAAGGGTTTTAAGTTTGGTATTTTGGGTTTTTCACACTATTTTGTTTATAAAAAGGTTTTAACAACGACAAAAGGATTTTAGGTAATAAAACAACAGAAACTTCAAGTCAGGCAGCAAAAGCGTTCAACACTCCGTTTCCACAATAGATATGCCAGCATAGTTCTTAGCTCATCTGCCAGCATACCAGCAAATTGTGGTCCACGTCCTAAATTGCCCCACTACATCAACACATTAGCAACAACGAAGCACAGAAAAAAGGGTCAATTCACCTCAACAGTCAGCATAATCCATGTTCTCAAGGTGCATATCCACAAGGGAGGTTTCTCCAAATTCCTCCAAATCATCAATTCAAAGAAAGCAAGCAGTTCAATCTATTTTAAAACAAATAAACAGTTTTATGTTCCTAGAGGTTAGGAATAAGTTTTTGTAGTTTGAAATAATTCTGGATCTAAAATTTGCCTCAGATTTTGTAAATTGGTTTATAAATTGCAAAAATTCAATGTAATAGTGGTTGGTGGTTGGAAATTGGAATCAGTTTCATTTTGCTTAGTTGATCAAGGATACTTTGTACTCAGTTTTTGCCATTAATACAAGAGGATTTGCAGCTATATCTATGGGATACCTGTGGTATTAAATATCTTTCATTGTTTCTTCTTCAATTACATATGTGTGAATGTATTGTTCATTTCCTTTTCATGTCTATGTTATGATCTTTTAGAAGTGTGAAATTAAAAATACATGCTAGCCATGCTCTGTTTTGGGTAATTGATCATACTTTGTTTCATATCTTATGTCTGAGATAAATGCATCTCTCATGCTTCCCTCAGCCACCTTACATTTTCTAAATCATTCCATAATCATTTCCCTTAAGTGATTGACATTATACCTACCTTGCCCCATTCATCCCTGCAACCTTCACTCTTTAGACCTGACCTAGTTTTCCTTGACCTATTTCATTATCTGTTGATTTTGTTAGTCATCGGTAATTTTTACCATCTGTAGATGACTAAGTATTGGTTCTAGATTTCTAAAAACAAAATTCCCTGAATATTGTGAGTTTTAGAAATCTCACTGCCTTAATTATCCCTAGAGAAAAAATTTCACTATTCTATCATCTAACCATTTTTCATGGTCACCATGTCACTCCTAAGAAACACCTTATGGGCTTGTGCCACTCATCTCTGTCCTTTTTTCCACCTATAACATCATTTCTATGTTTTTCCCTTGCCTATCCCTCCACTTTCCATCTAGGGTTTCCTATAAACCACTCATTCCCATGATTCCCAGATTCATTGAGCATTGATGGTCTCAAAACTATCTCTGTAGGCTCTTTAGATAAACCAAGTACATTGGATTTTGGATCTTCAATACACCATTTTATCAATACTCCGTTTTTTGCAATTGAAGCCTCCAAAACCAATTTTTAGTCAAGGTCATGGTCAAAAAACCCCCACTAGGTCAATTAGGGTTTCCTATGTTTCAAGATCATCATTTCCAAAGAAGACTACCATTCATTTTCAAGGTCTGCACATGAGGTAATGGGAAAGATTAACACTTTTGCAGAAGTGTTAAGAGGTTAATCATGCAGAAATTTGGTGAGGTAGGAGGTTTGCTCCTAATTTAAGAACATCTTGTAGCAAAGAAGACAGGAAATAAGTTGGTCTTAAGGAAGACTAGGGTTTTTGCACTTGATGATTCAGCAGAATATCAAAACACTGACCCTTTCAGCAAATGACCTAGATATGGCACACAAATCCAAGCATGAGGCAAAGGCTGCAGAGCAAAGATGCAAAGAGTATCAGTGAGAAAGGTGAACTCATTATTTTCAGTCACCTGCAAATCAGAGGCCAAAGAAGGTAAAAACGAGGTTTGAATTCCATGGTACAGGCAAAAGAAGGTGTTGAAGCTATTGTTAGATGCAATCATCACAGAATCATCAAAATGCACTTGTCAAAACTCAAGGGAGTGAAATCAAAGCCAAGACATTGTTTTCAATCATCTGCAAGGCAAAAGTAAATGATGCAGTAAAACTGCATATTTTCAAATTGCGTGGATCCTCTGAGTTATGGGCCCACGATCTGAGAAAAATAATTCATTACACAGCAATAAAACTTCTGAAAAATGTAGAAACACAAGGCTATACCAGCCTTGACATCAAATATACTCGACCTTGCATCATTTATGAAATCATTTGAAACAACATATTCATCGGTGTACCCAAAATTCCATACGGGGAAGTCACCCTAACAATGATCTTGGAGTCAACATTTAATCTCATCGGTCAACATTCAAAATCCAATGGAATCAAATTCCTCCACTTTCATATGTTCAAATAACATTCTCTTATTTGTTGCTTCAAGTTCCTCTTGTAGTGATTTTAGTTTTTCATTGAGCTTATTGAGTTCTATTTTCCAAGATCAACATTTAATTTCTGTCTTTTCTTCAATATGAGAACCATTAGGCATATCAGACACATTATTCTGATTCTCGTGCTTACTTTCAGTGTGTTTTAAGGAATTGTTGTTGTATTCAGAATCTGCCATCCATAATGATTCAACTCCCGTTGCTAGACCCTTTATATTCTGAAATTCTTCGTGTAATCCTTCTGCAGCACTCTGAAGCTCTGTCAACGTCTTTTCCGTGAAACTCTCAAACCGGATCGTGTCCAAAGCATCTTAGGAGTTGCTGATGAGATTTCTGAGAAAAATTTCCTTGTTGTTGTAAAAAGTGTTGATAATAAGACTCAAAGCTGGTTGATCTTAGCCTGGAAGGCAAAGGTCTCAACTATACCAGCTTCCGCCATGGTTTCTCCTCAAAATCTTAACGAAAACACAAATGAGAAAACCACTGAAGCGAGCTTTCAAACCCTATTTGTATACAACAACAACAAAATGTCCGATCTATCTAAAAAAACACACGTTCACACAGAAATTCAATGACAAATACAGCTCTTTTACGCAAGCACAAAATTCACGCTAATAAACACCAAATTTATATTGATCTCAAATTCGAGTTACAACACGCATATATGAGCCAGATCACCCTCTGGTATTTGATGTTACATCGTGTCTGGTCTCTCTTCACTATACTGAAGTCTCTGATTTATATGGAATACAATACATCAAATGGATCATTTCAGATCCATTCGTTTGTGTTAGGATTTCATAATAATTTTCTAAAATCATGCACTTACCTATGTTTATAATACGTTGAATTTTAAAAATAGAAATTGCATTAATAAATTTAACAAACTCAACAAAATCGTGTCCTTGTGCCATGCTTCCTCTTTTGCATCATTGGATTCCAATTTTAATGAAAGTGCTCAGATGCTCCTGCATCAAACTCCTAAGGTACAAAAATTCTTATGACCTCCTGGTTATATGCCTTCTTCATCTATCAGCAATTCTACTCACATCCTTTGTGCAATTTCCCTTTGTGATCTTTCCGTAACAGCATTCGTGAGCTGCAACAAAAACTCTGCAGTAGAAAGTCCTCCCTGCTACCAAATACCTTACCAAGATTCTCTCCTTTGAGCTTAGTCTTTCAGCATCTCTCTGGTTCTCTCCTATGGAACCATTTGAGCACTTCTGGTTCTAGGCCGCTGCAATATTCTCACCTTCCTTTGGTGCTACCTTCACAAAATATAAAATCCACAAGCTTCACAAATATTTAACATAACTGTACCTCTTCTTCCTCGCATGCAACTCTCTCGCAGGATATCTTCTCCTGCTGTGATACCACTTTGATTGTAATGATCCTTTTTCAGGAATCTCAACAAGTGCTAGAGAGAAACGTTGTATAAGTAAAACTGTGCAAAAATAACGTAGATCAGGACTTGGTTCCTCTTATTTATGTTTTATTAGACTTATATATGGATTTTCATAAAAAAAATCATTTTAGACTCACTAAACAGCTCTCCCAAAAACTAGACTAGCTAAAAAGCACCCAAAGAGGAAGGTTGCAGTCAAATGCAAGCACTGCTACAGGAACTGCGCAGTTTTAGCAGATGTTCAATGGAGATCAGTAAGGAGACTTATATTTTAGTAATACAGCAGCAAATCAGCATTATGATAAAGCCCTTTCATCATACAGTAGAAGGCATGAGTCAATACAGCAATAAATCTTCAGAAAAGAGAGCTTGAACACATGTATATTTGCAGAAATGCTTCAACAGTGTTATTTTTAAGGAGCTTCGGTAGTTGGAAGTTACAACTCAGATCTAGAGCAAATCTGTGGACAAAACATCAAATCTATTTCAGATCTTGAAACTACATAGTTTTCTCTTCAAGATCCACTTGGAATTTTGACAAAAGCATGCATGAATAAGAGTAGATCTGAGAAACAAGTTGCAGATCTGGAAACTGCTGCAGTAAATTTCTAAATACAACATTTCATTACAATGGATTAGATCTGAACAAAACATAGATTAGCAAGCTAATCCATGGATCACCAAGTGGAAGGCAATGCCCAACACTAGAGATCTCTGATCTAAACTATGAGCAAGACACCATATAAACCCTCATACAGAAATAACGCAGTTTACTCAATGGAACAGCGTTGTAGCTCAAATGACACAGAAAACTACTGTAAAATTGCAGATCTGAAGTATAAGAAGCAGAGACATTCTTTCAGGAGGTTAAAGAACACCTTCCATGAGAAGAGGCTCCCAAAAATACACTAGATCTCTGCAAATCTAGACTCCCACTTGCTGCAACTCACAAGACAGCTCAACCCTCAAGAGAGCAGCGCTGTAATGTAAGATGGAGCTTGGCCTCAAGCCTGATAGTGGTTCAATTCAGAAAAATTTCCTCCTTGAATCCTTAAAGGAAGAGGTGAAATCCCTACATAGGAATTCCAGATACAATCTTCCACTAAACAACAGAGAATGGTGTTTGTCTAAGCAGACAAATACTCAGAAATATGATCAATCAACAACCTTCTCTTGCTACCCTCCTTTTCCTTTTATAAGATGAGAAAGCTTTTGCAAACCCTAAACCATCTTAATGATTTAGCCCTTTTCACATGAGAGGCTTCCTTCTAGAACTGCGCTGTCCCTTTTGGAGATGCAATGAACCTAGACAGTGTTGTTGATTTGGTCAAGGTTGACCCAGTCTTTAGCTCAAACCTCTTTCACACCTGCAAGTGATTATTTACATGGCCTTGATTTGTCTTTGTTCACATGGGCATTGATTTATTCAGACCTTTTAGGATTTTTACATGTCCTCCTTTATTCATTTATTCATGAAACAGAAATTAAAACAAAATTGAATGTTCCTCTTAGCTAAGGCTAAGTGGGAAAATTACAGTCCTCCCATCCAAAATGTTGCTTGTCCTCAAGCAACTGATAGGGTAAGAGTTGTAGCTCTTCTTCTCCTCCATTGATGGCACCATCAAGGATCAAGCTTTCATCATGGGCCAAGTGCTCAGTAAGCCAATACATCAAAAATTGCTCCTCCAAGGCTAACATGATAGGGGCATAGTCCATCCCTTTAGGAGTGTAAAACTCAACATAAATAAACATGGGTGAAGCAATGTCACATCTAAAACATGTATCATGAAGTACAAGATGAAGTTCCATCCCATGGGGTACATATACACTGCCCACCCTTTTCCCATACAAACCCATAAACAATACCAATATATCATCTATGTATGGAAGCAAAATCACATATATGCACTCTGAAATTTGCACTTGAGGAGGTGGGTCACAATCCCACATAAGATACCAACACAATGCACTCGTCGTCTTGAGTAGATTTGAATGTGGTAAGTGGTAATCCCACCACATCTTGGCTACATGGGTCACTTTGACATGGCTGAAAGTGATACCCAAGTTAGGTGCCTTTGGGAAGCACCCATCATGATAGAGAATCTCCCTTTGCATCTCAAGGGAGTGGCTAGATTTAGAATTTTTATTGGCCTCATCAATGCCATGAGATCTGTATGTAATATCACTCCTTGTAGGAGCCATGGCCTGCATACACATGGTAAGAGAATATGTCAAATCAGAAAAATAAACATGTTCCACAAGATCAGATTATTTACCATTCAAGTCTCCCACACACATGGAGTTGGGCATGGGCATTTCTCCTCTTTTAAGAGAAGGAGGAGAGGGCTGAAATGATTCCTGCATAGAGTCCTTTGGCTACTACATCTCCTCATAACTATTGCACTCTTGTAAGTTCTGATGTATTTCCTCCCAATCATAGTGTTGATGTAGTTCCTCCTTCATACCCTCCCAATCAAAACTCCTCATGATTAGGGTGTAGATCTTTGCTGACTGCATATAGCTGGAAAGGAACTCTTTGTGTGCTCTCTGTAATATCTCTTGCTTAAGCTTGGAGGCTTGAGACAAGAATACTTTACCAAGATGATAGATGACCCCTTCATGGACCACATAGCCTCCCCCTTGCTTCATGCCATCTAATATCATCCCGGTGTGAAGATCTTTGGAGTACTCCACAAGGAGTTGAGATCTCCAGTATGGATCCACATAGCTCAACAATGACAGCGCTGTTGATACATCTATGGTGGTGCTTGTCTTGTTGTTGGTTGCTTATTTGACATTATGCATGCCAAATTTGTTTGCTGGGAGGCTGATCCTCCCCTTTCCTTCCTCCCACAGTGTTGTGGCTTTCTCTTTAATTGCTCCAATCCTTGCTTGGCCTATGCTTGGAGCAGCACTTTGTGAGGCTTCCCCCACATGATTAGAATCTAATGGCATTCCAAGTGACTTTCCATGAGGTAGGAATGTTCCTTGCAGCATTCTCATAAACATGAGAGAAGGAACTATGAGATCCTTGCTTCCACTGTGCAAATCCATCTCTGTTGTTTGTGTGGAAACATCAGGTGCAGGATAAGTGTGTGTGCCTTGAATTATTTGTGGTTTCCCACTCTTCAAGTCCACCCACTCCATTTGCAAGGCCTTCCAATCAGTGGTAACCTTCCCCTAGGTAATCAACCACTGGACACCCAAGATGATATTGGTGTCTGGTATGTCAACTACAAAGAAATGGTCCACCAAGGTGTAGGATCCTATAGTGACAGAAAGTGATGGAACATATCTCATGCATTGCATGGTTCTATCTCCTGGGACCAAAACAAAAAACCCATCAATAGTGTCAGTGGGGATTCCTCTCCTGTGCACAAGGTGAGCATCAATAAAGTTGTGGGTAGCCCCGCTGTCAATCAGAATAGACACTCTTTGGTTCATGACTGAACCTTGTACTCTCAGGGTCAAGTACTTAGGCACTCCTCCCAAAGAGGCAAGAGTCCCACGTGTTGGAGCAAAGACTCCCTCTTCACCTCTGGATGGTGATTGATATTCCTGCTCATCATCACCGGCGCTGTGACCCCTCCTAGGTCCATCATTCCCATCTTCCTCCTCAAAATATGAGAAGACTTCAATATAGTGTGCCCTTCCAGCAGCACATATATGTCCCGGTACCCATGGCTCTTGGCAAGTGAAACATGATCTCTTTTTCCTCAGCTCCCTTCGAAGATCAAGGTCAAGAGGTTTCTTCAGTGAGCTCTCCTTGATTGGAGCAGCTTTCCCTTCTTTCCCCTTAGAAGAGTGAGGGGATTTGCTTTGGAAAGTTGCCTTTGCTCTTGGCAAGGCATCTTGGAGATCTCTAGCTCTCTAAATGGCATCATGCAAAGTGATGGGATTGGTAGACTTAACCAACCCATGCAAAGGTTCCTCCAGGCCATCAATGAACATGTATACTCTTCTTGCTACAGATAGATCAGGGACCATTACTGAAAATCTTAGGAATTCAGAGATATAGGCCTCTGCATCTTCTGTCTGCTTCAGCTTTGCCAGGCTTATAAAAGGTGCCTCATGATCTTTCCGATCAAATCTCTCCACTAGTCTTCTAGTGAACTCAACATATGTAGACACATTGATGTGTCCCAATGTAGATAGTCCATGGAACCAACAGTTTTGGGCTTCACCATCAAAATGCAATGCAGCATCTTGATGGCTTCTACTTCGGGGACTTTATTCAACTAGAAATAGATGTCCAACTTTTCCACCCATGCTTTGGCAGAGCAAGAGGATGATCCATCGAACTTGGGAAAAAAGAACCTGCCCAGAGTGTGGTGTCTCCCATGAAGGAAAACTCCATCTCTGTACTACTACCATGGTCTCCTCCAGTTCTTGAGATGGAAAAAGTCTTGAAAGCTCAAGTTATCCTTGAACCTCTGACTTTGTGAGTCATATTCCAAAAAGTAACCTTCCAGGGAGGTTGGTTCTTGCGGTCCCTCATTCTCTACAGCCAAGAAGGTAGGCATAGTAGAGCGTTGGGAAGCATGTGGGGATTGTGGCAAGCTCACAGGTTGACCAGTTCCATAATGAGACATTTCAGAACTTTCTCCTTGATGGAATATCCCAAGGGACTCCCTCATTCTATCCACCCTCATCTCTTTTATCTCCTTGGAAATATCTTGCATAGTCTCCAAGAGAGTTTTTTAAAACTCCTCTGCTTTTTTATCCTTATCATTCACAGATTCAGGGGCTTTCCCCTTATATTGACCCTTATCAGGGCCATCAGTGGTGGAGTCATACTTTTTATGACTTATAATTTGGTACCTCCTCTCCCTCTCAGTGGGAGGATACTCTTCTTCGGAATGCATCATGACTGGTGCTCCAAGGCAAGCACAGGTTGTGCCAAGAGTGGAGCTCCGATACCACTGTAATGATCCTTTTTCAGGAATCTCAACAAGGTGCTCTAGAGAAATGTTGTATAAGTAAAACTGTGCAAAAATAACGCATATCAAGACTTGTTTCCTCTTATTTATGTTGTATGATACTTATATATGGATTTTAATTAAAAAAAAAATCAGTTTAGACTCACTAAACAGATCTCCCAAAAACTAGACTAGCTAAAAAGCACCCAAAGAGGAAGGCTGCAGTCAAATGCAAGCACTACTTCAGGAATTGCGTAGTTTTAGCAGATGTTCAGTGGAGATCAGTAAGGAGACTTATATTTCAGTAATATAGCAGCAAATCAACATTATGATAAAGCCCTTTCATCATACAGTAGAAGGCATGAGTCAATACAACAATAAATCTTTAGAAAAGAGAGCTTGAACACATGTATATTTGCATAAATGCTTCAACAACGTTATTTTTAAGGAGCTTTAGCAGCTGGAAGTTACAACTCAGATCTAGAGCAGATCTGTGGACAAAACACCAGATCTATTTCAGATCTAGAAACTATATAGTTTTCTCTTCAAGATCCACTTGGAATTTTGACCAAAAGCATGCATGAATAAGAGTAGATATGAGAAACAAGTTGCAGATCTGGAAACTGCTGCAGTAAATTTATGAATATAACATTTCATTACAATGGATCATATATGAACAGAACATAGATCAGCAAGCTAATCCATGTATCACCAAGTGGAAGGCAAAGCCCAGCACTAGAGATCTTTGATCTAAACTATGAGCAAGACACCATGTAAACCCTCATACAGAAATAACGCATTTTACTCAATGGAACAGCGTTGTAGCTCAAATGACACAAAAAACTACTGTAAAATTGCAGATCTAAAGTACAAGAAGCAGAGACACTCTTTCAAGAGGTTAAAGAACACCTTCCATGAGAAGAGGCTCCCAAAAATACACTAGATCTCTGCAGATATAGACTCCCACTTGCTGCAGCTCACAAGACAGCTCAACCCTCAAGATGAGTAGCACTATAATGTAAGATGGAGCTTGGCCTCAAGCCTGATAGTGGTTCAATTCAGCAAACTTTCCTCCTTGAATCCTCAAAGGAAGAGGTTAAATCCCTGCATAGGAATTCCAGATACAATCCTCCACTAAACAGCAGAGAATGGTATTTGTCTAAGCAGACAAATACTCAGAAATATGATCAATCAACAACCTTCTCTTCCTACCCTCCTTTTCCTTTTATAAGATGAGAAAGATTTTGCAAACCCTAAACCATCTTGATGAGTTAGCCCTTTTCACATGAGAGGCTTCCTTCTAGAACTGTGCTATCCCTTTTGGAGATGCAATGAACCTAGACAGTGCTGTTGATTTGGTCAAGGTTGACCCAGTATTTAGCTCAAACCTCTTTCACACCTGCAAGTGATTATTTACATGGCCCTGATTTGTATTTTTTCACATCGGCATTGATTTATTCATACTTTTTAGGAGTTTTACATGTCCTCCTTTATTCATTTATTCATGAAACAGAAATTAAAACAAAATTGTATGTTCCTCTTAGCTAAGTCTAAGTGGGAGCATTACATTGATGCAGTAAAATTGCATATTTTCAAACTGCGTGGATCCTCTGAGTCATGGGCCCATGATCTGAGAAAAATAATTCATTACACAGCAATAAAACTTCTGAAAAATGTAGAAACACAAGGCTATACCAGCCTTGACATCAAAGATATTCGACCTTGCATCGTTTATGAAATCATTTGAAACAACATCTTCATCGGTGTACCCGAAATTCCATATGGGGAAGTCACCCTAACAATGATCTTGGGGTCAACATTTAATCTCATCGATCAACATTAAAAAGCCAATGGAATCAAATTCCTCCACTTTCATATGTTCAAATAACGTTCTCTTATTTGCTACTTCAAGTTCCTCTTGTAGTGATTTCAGTTTGTCATTGAGCTTATTGAGTTATGTTTTCCAAGATGAACATTTCATTTCTGTATTTTATTCAATATGAGAACCATTACGCATATCAGACACATTATTCTCATTCTCGTGCTTACTTTCAGTGTGTTTTGGGGAATTGCTGCTGTGTTCAGAATCTGCCATCCATAATGATTCAACTCCTGTCGCTAGACCTATTATATTCTGAAATTCTTCGTGTAATCCTTCTGCAGCAGTCTGAAGCTCTGCCAAAGTCTTGTCCGTGAGACTCTCAAACCGGATCCTGTCCAAAGCATCTGAGGAGTTGCTGATGAGATTTCTGAGAAAAATTTCCTTGTTGCCGTAAAAAGTGTTGATAATAAGACTCAAAGCTGGTTGATCTCAACCTGGAAGGCAAAGGTCTCAATTCCACCATCTTCCGCCATGGTTTCTCCTCGAAAGCTTAACGAAAACACAAACAAGAAAACCGTCGAAACGAGCTTTCAAACCCTATTTGTATACAACAAAACAAATGTCTGATCTATCTAAAAAAACACACGGTCACACAGAAATTCAACGACAAATACAACTCTTTTACACAAGCACAAAATTCACACTAATAAACACCAAAGTTATATTGATCTCGAATTCGAGTTACAACACGCATATACGAGCCAGATCGCCCTCTGGCGTTTGATGTGACATCGTGTCTGGTCTCTCTTCACTATACTGAAGTCTCTAATTTATATGGAATACAATACATCGAATGGATCATTTCAAATCCATTTGTTTGTGTTAGGATTTCATAATAATTTGCTAAAATCATGCACTTACCTATTTTTATAATACGTTGACTTTTAAGAATAGAAATTGCATTAATAAAATTTAACAAACTCAACAAAATAGTGTCCTCATGCCATGCTTCCTCTTTTGCATCATTGGATTCCAATTTTAATGAAAGTGCTCAGATGCTCCTGCATCAGTAAAAAAGGAATATCAGTGAAAAATGATGAAAAAGACTTAAACATTAGGAGGAAGGTTTTCAAAAGTTTAAATAAAATTCCGAAGTATATACAAGCCCATTTCACACTCCAGAGGGATCAATGTTGCCTTGCAAAGAGTTGGAACGTTCAAAGGAGAAGAAACTGTGAAGTTTCAAGTCAAAAAATTGGCTAAGTTTGTGGCGCTGCGCCCCTGGCCATTTTCCCTATGAATTTTATCAAAGCGTTGCGCGCCTGCCTAATTTTCCCAACAGGACTGGTAGAAGGACTTTGGCACTGCGCGCCTGGCACACAACACTGCCTCTTGCCCGACCCGACCTGACACCTCGTTCACGCGCTGCGCCCTTGCCTGCCTTTTCCCGACTGACCCGACACCCCGGGCAACCGCTGCGCATTTAGCCAAGAGGTCCCTCCATGCTAAATAGCCCTCAAAATCATGTCAAGGCTGCTTCAAATTGGCACCGAGGCTTCTCCAAAGCACTAGCAGGGATAGATGCAGCTCATCAAGCCTTTCTTCAAGCATTTGTGGTGTTTCATAATTAAAGGGAACTGAAGACTTAAGGAGGAAACCCAAACTTGCATGCTTAAAACATCACTGTTTAAACACTTCTCCATCAGCATACTAAGAAGACCAGTGATAGCCAGAAGGGTACCTTGTTAAAAGGTTTCTCATTCATCTAAAAATTTGTGCCTGCACTCACCCAATTCACTCATAAACTCTATCCCCTACAATACAAACAGATTGACATATTCATCCTCTTTTTCATATCAGTTTTGAATCAGTGCCAAGAATTTCAACGCTGAGTTTAAACAAGCAGCAAAGGCTTGATCATTGAGTTTGCTTCTCACTCATATTCCTATACCCTTACCTTCACTCACCCATCCATATCATTCACTTGCAAAGATTTCCATCCTCCATCCCTTCATCTCATTTTTATTGTGCAGTCCTATGTTTTTTCTCAAAAAAGAGTGGTCAAAATGTCAAATGAGAGAGAGGGCAATAATGATTCAAAAAAGGAAAAATCAAGCAGTGGAGAGGAGGACATTAGATCTAAAAACACAAGGCAATAACGATGTTGGCAATTGAGGAGGCAGATAATAGTGAAGACACAAATGGAGAAAGCATGCAGAGGTTAGTATGTCAAAGGGCAGTGAGGAAACAATGGCAGTGAAGAAAATGGAAATGAGGGGGCTGATACAAGTGAAGAAAGTGGCAAATATGGAATTAGGCCTAAAGAGCATTAAAGGCTATGAGGCAAAAGGCAATTCAGAAGGTAGTGATGATGTTGGCATTAGGACAAAAAGCAGTGAAAAACATGGCAATGCCCTCAAGAATGCAAAGGAGGAAGAAAAACTTGGTGACATGGCTGATACATCCCTTACAAAACCTCCCAAACATAATCAACAGAACAAAATCCAACTTTGGGCACATTTCTGCACTTGTGAAATTTTGATTGTTTTTAAGGGCCAAGGGTGCAGCACTTGAGACATCCATTTGAGAATTGGTTTACATTTTTGGATTCATCGGGCCTAGGGCATCATGCACAAAAAATTTTAGATCATTTGGAGCAGTTTCGGTCCCCCAAAAGGGTAAAAAACACCCAAAATATCATCTTTCTGCCTTGTTTTCAGGGTTGGCGCTGCGCCCTTATCAGCCTTGGGAGTTTTGATTTCTGAATAGGTAAATGAGGTCCAATCAGAAAAACAAGGACATTTTTTGAAATTAGACTCAACCGCCTTTCCAACGAGCTATCACGGAGCTCATTCCAACATGGGGAAGGCCTTCAAAACTTGGTTGCAAGGTGACCCAGTTTTTAAGTGCAGGTGTTGCGCCCTTGGACCTCACTGCTGCACCCTTATCTGCAAAAGTCAAAAAAAGACACTCATTTATGGAAAATGGATATTTTATGGTTTTTTGGGGCAAATCACTCCAAATTTAGGTGTTAGGAGCTATTTTTTGATTTATTGCATTAGATATTTTGTGCCTTGGGCCTTGCATGGTCTTAATGGACATAAATTATATTTATGAGTAGCTGTTGATATTTTCAAACCCTAGTTAGGGTTTTGGTCTTCCTTTCAAGTTAAATAGAGCATGGAGGCCTCATTGTAAATTTTGGTTGATTGTGGATAAAAACCTCATAGACTTTGATTTGTAAGGAGTTTTTGCTTTGGAGCCTTGTAGATATTTTTGGACTAAATAATAATGGAGCCAAGCACTTTGCAGGATTCATGAACATGGCTAATGGTGATGTATTTCTTGTTTTGTTTTCATTTTATTATGTTTTACATATTGTGTCATCTTTCTCTTGCATTAGAACATAAATTTTAGCTTAAGGTAACCTATCAAAGCTCATTAAGTATGCTTGCTTCTCTTGCTTTCATGTTTTTCCACTACTTGGTAAGTTTAGAGAATTCTTAGTTGCTCTCTAATCCCACTCAGCTCGTTTATCTCAAGAATGATTTAATAGAGTCAGTCCCAAAGAGGTTTATGGTTAGCCCTACCCTTTGGAATCACTTAAACATTTTTTTTGAGGTCTTTACTTCGAAGTACTACTGATTAGGTTTAGTTAAAGAGGTCTATGATTTGTCATGCCCTTTGCTTATCCTAAATAGTTGCTTTGTAGGTATTTATAGCTTGATTAATGAAGTTAGGAGTTCCCTCTTATTTGATCTCCGTTATATGTTTCCTTGCATGTTTTTTTTGACTGAAGGTAGATATTTGGAGAGGTTAGCAGTTCCCTTCTCTTTAGGGTTTACTGGATTGTTGTCTTGATGTTTTCATTACTAGGGTTTGGTCCAAGAAGTATGGTATGCCATGTATTTGATTATTTCTCTGTGCATAGTATTATTAAAGGCCTTTCTTGTTGTAGTATTTGACAAAGGATTCTTAACTGCCCTTTTCACCTACTCTTTTCCCAATTTAATGTTCACTCCACCCACCTAAGCCTTGAAGATCCATTCAGCCCTGTTAACTTGCCCTCTGAAGCATCCTTGACATATTGTTGTACCTTTTGAGACCTTTTGCAGACTCCATAGCCCAACGATCTAAACCTCTCCTACCCTATTTGTTTTGCTTTACAACCTACCCAACCAAATAAACAAGAAAACAAACCCTAAACCTAATAACTAGCCTAAAATCAAAACCTAAAACCTATCAAGTTACATATTTTACACAAACATAGAGAGAGCCCTCTCTGAGTCCAGGAAGGCTAGGTCCTAGGACTCCAAAGATTGGTCTGATGTTACCCTTGTACATTTTCCCTTGCCAATATGACAAAATACGGGGACCTAACAGATTTATCCAACCAAAACCAAATCAAAACAACCCCTTGCACTCATTATCTATATTAAAACCCTAATTGTTCGAGCCCTCCTGGATGTGACCCTTTTGGAGAGATCCCTCCTCGGCTTGATAGGGCTAGCTATCAATTCAAAAGCTTGGTTTTTGGTTACCTCTGTTGGGATTCCTTCCTTAGCCTTGGGAATCTAGTGGAGTGGTAACATACTGGCATCGTTGCTGGGAAACGAAAGGAAAAATCTTCCCTGGGAAAGAACTACAAAGATCAGATCTGATTGTTGATGGTGGAAAACGGTCAGATGCATATGAAGGTTGAACCATTCACTTGGCAACTCCATTGACTGAAAGATCTATAAAATCAACACTTCATGGTGATTCCACTACATAAATATCAGTAGCTTTAAGAATTTTCAAGATGAAAATTGTTGCAAGAAGGAATGCTCCCATGAGCTAGGATCACATTCTAGGTTTCCCAAATAAAATGCCTAAGTTAGATTGGCAAAGGAATTTACCTATGTTTAAAGATGATGATAGGAATGATGTTGATTTACATTTGGTTAAATTTCACATGCATACACGCAAGTTGAATATTGAATTTCCTGAAGATTTTCTTTTAAAGATGTTCATGGCTTCTCTTGAAGGAAAATCACGATCTTGGTATGAAGGTTTGCCACCTGCCAGCATTTGTTCTCTTAGAGATTTCCATTCAATATTTTATGAAGAATACAAGGAGTCCTACCCTTCTCTGTCTTTGGTTAATAATTGTTGTGATCATTTTGAGATTTTCATTCAAAACCTAGAAGATTATTATGATGATAATGAGTTCATGGATGAAGAGATCTTGGAGGCTTTGCATGACAATCCTTTTCATCACCAAAAAGAGCAAGTGTTTTCTCTCATGGAAGAAAAAGATGATTTTTATTGTCTTGATGTTCATAAAGATTTCCCATAGGAGAAAATTCTTACAGCAATACAACAAGTTGATTAGCCAAAGGTTAAAGAAGATATTCAACATCCTCGTGAATCTTTAGGAGAGAAAGAAGATAATTATTGTGTTATCAAAAGAAAACAAAAAGTACTTTCTCCTTTGTCTGAAGATGAGATAGATCAACTCATGAAAATTCATATTACAATCCAAGATCAAGTAGGTTTGCAGTGTTCACAAAGTTAAGAAAGTATTGGTAAAACTTCTACCATCTTTTAAAATGAAAATCTAAGTTTAAATGAGGACAATCATGAAACTAGATTTATAGATCATCATAAAGAAAGGCAGTCTCCTTTTTCAATGTTCATATTTGATGAAGTTTCTCCTGAACCTAATTTGCCTGAGTATGATAAATATGAAGATAATTTTGATGAAACTACACAGGAAATTGTTCAGAGTAAACCAATTTATGATGATGATTCCCTGCAAGGAGATCAGCTAACACATATTTTTTTTCTCTCATGAAGAAGATAGGGCTGCCATGTTTGATAATCCTGAAGAGTGTTCCTTGTTTGAGGATTAATTAGACTATGAATTTGAGGAATATGAACCAAAAAGAGACAGTATGCCAGAGATAGAATCAGAGTTACCCATGCTTCAGGAATTTGCAGCCAACATTCAGATAGTAGAAATTCATACTTCCCTATGCTTTGCTATCGATCAACATCCAAGTGTTATTTAGATCAGAATGAAGGGAGTACTTGTATTTTTGTTGTTGGATCTCAAGACAAGGTAATACTTTAGGATTTTCAAGATCCCTTCGGTAGAATTTTGCAATCATTGGATAAAATGAATGTTGTCTTGTTTGTCAGCATAAGCCTCGGTTGTAGTTTCCATTGTGAGTTGCCTACATGTACATCATTCTACTTTCTCAAGGAAAGTGAGAGAAGAACTTCAGTAAGTAGTCATCTCCTGGATTGGTTACACTGGAAGCATCATTTCACCTAATCAGCAATTGTGTAGCATACTAGAGTAGGTTGCTATCATTTCATTTTGATTTTATTTTATTTTCAACAAGTATTCACATAATTCATCAAGGTTTGAAGCCCGAGGTGAAGGCCCTAAGGCTTTGATGATCTGTTAGTGTGGGTTGAAGTTTGTAGTGCGTTTTCAGTTTCAGTTTTAGTTTCAATTTACAGATTGGACTCCATTTCCCAATGGATAAGGCATTGATTAACGAGTTCCCAGAGATTTGTGGTTCTAGACACCTCCTTCGGAGCTATCTTCCCCAGTTGGAGCCAATGTTAGCACTAGTATTTTCATCCCTCCCATCCCACCTTATTTTGCTATGTTTTCACCTCATCTCCATCATTATCATTGACCTCACTTCGTTTTTTACTATTTTCACCTTTTTCCCCAATATCCAAACATTTCATCTCAATTGCTAAACTATTCAAGTTATTACTAAAACCCAAACTTCATTTAATATATAGCATAAACTATATTTAAAGCCCATAGTTTAGAGCTTTGAAGTCCATTTTAAATCCCATTTAACCCCCCAAAATTCACATATATAAAATTTCGGGACTTATTACTTTATAAACCCATTTATTATAAATTTTTGAAATTTATGTTATAAGCTCTGCCACCCATCGAACAACCGTGTTTTATAAACCATAAACCTTCCCATTATATATATTACATATCATATATATATAACAAAAGTCGTTTAAACCATTGGTGGGACCCATTCTCTGCTACGCTTCCCTTCCATCTCATTTTCCATCGAAATATACATTAACTTACCCTTTTTATGCCTTTCCACTTTACCCTTCCACCTTTACCGTTTCATCATTTTTCATTCCCCGATCGCGATCAAAGTGGGGCCCTCATCGCATTTCGCAGAATTTATGTATTTGGCATTGGAACTAAACTTTAAATAATGTGATCGTTGATTTGTGATATCACATCGCATTTGTTTTACCTTTTTGAGCACCCGCATCTATTTATTTCAAGTTGCGATGCGGTAAGTCGGCCCCACCTCAGCAGCTCTGCCCCCATTGCATAGTCATCGCAACACATTGATATACCATGTAAAATTTGTAACACTTACCGCTTAAACCTTCACGATTCATAAAACTCCACAACATAGCCAGTGGGTCCCTCTTCCCTGCACTTTGCAAATTTTAAAAGATAACCCCCACAGCTTATAACTAAAAGCTAAAAGTTACGATCTGCGCTGCAATCCGGTCCCACTTCTTCCCTGCCAGGTCACTCATCTCCTCCCCTGCGCGTTGCACTTCGCAATGTTTAAAGTTTATATCCTCTGCACTTATAACTAAAGGCTAAGAGTTGCGATATACGTTGTGGTCCGGTACCACAGACCCTCCACATCACCTCCCCTTCACATTGTACCGCGGATCATATTCTTTATAACTTAAAATGTAAAGGTTGCGAAGTGCACGGATGTGATGCGCTTCAGAATTAAAGTTTAAAGGGTTTCAAGTCCGATATTTTGGGTTTTTCACGCTATTCTTTTTATAAAAAGGTTTTAACAACGGCAAAAGGATTTCGGGTAATAAAACAACATAAAGATCAAGTTGGGCACCAAAATAATTCAACACTCTGTTTCCACAGTAGATCTGCCAGCATAGCTCTCAGCTCACTTGCCAGCATACCAGCAAATTGCGGTCCATGTCTTAAATTTCCCCACTACACCAGCACATTAGCAACAACGCAGCACAGACAAAAAGGGTCAATTCACCTCAACAGTCTACATAATCCTTGTTCTCAAGGTGCAGATCCACAAGGGAGGTTTCTCCAAATTCCTCCAAATCATGAATTCGAAAATTTGGGCAAACAGTTCAATCTATTTTAAAACAAATAAACAGTTTTACGTTCCTAGAGGTTAGGAATAAGTTTTTGTAGTTTGAAATAATTCTAGATCTAAGATTTGCCTCAGATTTTGTAAATTGGTCTATAATTTGTAGAAATTCAATGTAATAGTGGTTGGTGGTTGGAAGTTGGAATCAGTTTCATTTTGCTTAGTTGATCGAGGATACTTTGTGCTCAGTTTTGGCCATTAATACAATAGGAGTTGCAATTATATCTATGGGATACATGTGGTATTAAATATATTTCATTGTTTCTTCTTCAGTGACATATGTGTGAATGTATTGTTCATTTCCTTTTCATGTATATGTTATGATCTTTTAGAAGTGCGAAATTCAGAATACATGCTAGCCATGCTCTATTTTGGGTAACTAAACATACTTTGTTTCATATCTTATGTCTGAGAGAAATACATCTCTTATGCTTCCCTAAACCTCCTTACATTTTATAAACCATTCCATAATCATTTCCCTCAAGTGATTGACATTATACCTACCTTGCCCCATTCATCCCTGCAACCCTCACTCTTTAGCCCTGACCTAGTTTTCCTTGACCTATTTCATTCTTTGTTGATTTATCCAACCAAAACCAAATCAAAACAACCACTTGCACTCATTATCTAGCCTAAAACCCTAATTTCTCCAGCCCTCCTGGCTGTGACCCTTTTGGAGAGAGCCCTCTCCGGCTTGATAAGGCTAGCTATCAAGTCAAATCTTGGTTTGTGGTTACCTCTGGTGGGATTCCTTCCTCAACCTTGGGAATTTGGTGGAGTGATAACAGAGGCAAAGGTAATGGTGGAATAAGCTGACTCAGTTGGGGCAATGATAGTTGTGGCATTGGGTAAGGTGCATATGTAGGTGGGTATGATTGCAAAGGTGCAGGATAAGAATGATGTGAATGGTTTGGCCCTCTCCATCCTTGTTGCCAAAATTGGGAGGGTTGTCCATAGTGATATTGGTTCCCATGCTGCCAATGTTGAGAGTGATTAGTGTTATGATAGGAATATGGATGTGCATTATAAATAAAAAAATGTGGTGGGAGTTCAGGAGCCATACCTGCACTTACCTGAGGCCAGTTTCTTCGTGCTCCCATAGCATGCAATTACTCGGATTTAGATTGCCCTCCTTCAAATATAGCTTTCAATCCAGGTATGGAGGGGAATTTTTCTATGGCATGGTTCTCTGCACAAATTGCACATTTCTTAGTTTCTTTAACATCAAGAGGATATTATCTTAAAAGATGTTTTTTTCTACATTTTGGACAAAAAATAGATAATGACTCTTGTTCCTCTACAAGTTTTTGCTGAAATTTCATAGAGTCTATCTGTTTGCTAACATTATTCATTATTTCAATTTTCATGTTGTCCATTTTGTTCTCCAATCCAATGATCGTAGCTTCAGTAGAGTCGGTTTTCTTATTTCTATTTTGAATTCCTTTACCAGATCTATATTGATTCCTTGAGAATTTCCTGCACAAGTCACAAATTTGATCAAAAGGTTTCTGAGCAATATCCCCTTGTCCTAAAAAATTTAAATTATTCCTAGCATCATCAGTAAGCCCACATAAGAACAAGGTCCTAATGGTACTTGGATAAAATTTGTGCTTTGACCTTTGGAGGATATACATAAATCTCTCTAAGTATTCCTCTAAGGTCTCATCATCGTTTTGCACAATAGTAAAGATTTCATCTTGAATGTCTCTAGTTTTACAATATTCCTGATATTTTGACAATAAAACTCTCTTCATTTACTCCCAGGAAGCTGTAGTGTTTCCTCCTAGTCCCATGAACCAGTGTAATGTTGCGTCCTTGAGAATTGCAGGAAACAACTTTAACTTCTGAGCATCAGATGAATAATCATAGCTCCTACATAAAATATCAAAATCAAATATAAAACAGTTTGGATATTCATGTAACTTACCATAGAAATGAGGAAGAGCCGATGGTGGAATATTCTTCATTTGCACAACTATGTCAGGATCCACACTTGGAAAATCAAAGGTGGACTATTCCTCGTTTACCTGGTTCTCGCTAGTTCCCTCTACATGATCTTCATGGTCTGCCATTTTTGTTCCTCCAATCGAACCGCTCTCAACACACTGAGAAGGTTGACTATGGGTTCCAATAGTCCCCTTCTTCCCCTTCGTGGGTTGTGTCACACCCGGACTACTGTTACCAGAGTCAAAGTAGACAGTTCCTGCGTGATGGATTTGCGTCTTCTTGGACTTTCTGCCTGAAAAAGAAGGCCCAATATGAGAAATAGTTTCAGATTTATCGGTATTTCCTCAACCCTTATTGGGCTTCAGACCCCTACCCCTTTTAGGCATTCATTTCAAAAAATGACAAAACGAAAATTCAATAAAATGCTGCGAAATTAAAATAACTCAACACCTATAAATCCCTTCAAACAATAGAAGCACACTTGCAGAAAAAATAATAGCAGACTTACCCCTATTGTAGAAAATGGAAAATTCGTACCAATTCAAATCGCCTCCCTGGCAACGCGCCAAAATGTTGGGTGCACGAATTGCAGTTAAGAAAATTCTTTCAACACTTAATTTTCAACCAGGGGGTTTCATAAACTTAGAGACGAAGCACAGGAAATGCCAGAAATGGTATGAAAAATTCCTATCTCTATTCCTACTTTAATTGCAATCCTGCAGAATTGAAAAGAAATATCACACCACAACTTACACCAAAGAAATTCTAATGCTGGAATATGAAGGAAAGTACTTTGCGAAGAAACCAATTAAAGGAACTTTCAAACTGTTGCAAGCAATCCTAATTACTGAAGTAAAATTCAATGTTTAACTTCAGTCTAATTGTTGACAGATTAACAATTGGGCCCTTGAAGAGATCTGCCTTCTTTAAGGATTTTCCTTCCTGCACTAAGTTGTTTTCTTGTACTCCTGCAATATACTTGCACTAGTATAGGCACAAGGCTTATGTGCTGGAAGTATCTTTTGCACTTATATTGGAGATTTATGTCTTTATTGATCAGGAGATCATGTCTTATGCTCAAAAATGAAAGTGCTTGAAACAGGTCTGAACCTGAGCGACCAGAAAGGTCTCGTCGTTGTGATTTTGGTGCCGTGAACTGATCTGAAAATGAAAGTATTTGTTTTGTTGTTCAAAGTGTTCATTTCCATTAAATTAAGTTTGCAAAGTGTTTGAATAGTCTTGCAAGTGAAACAAAGTGTTTTTGATAACTGTTTATGAATTTTGGTGTGAGGGAGTGTTGTTTTAATTTACTGTTTAACAACTTTAATCTGACTAACACAGCAGAATAACTTCACCATAAACACACAGCAACATGATGAGGCAGTTCATCCCTCCTGGGCTACATCTGTCGGGTCCAAGCCTCCCAATGGGCATGTCCTTGATATATTATGATGCTCAAATTGGTAATACATTGAGGAAAATGACTAAACAGACCAAACCAATTGTGAAAATGAATTCAGAACACAAAAAGAAGCTAAGAATGACCCTTATTTCACCTAAAATAGTGAAGTGTAGTCCAATGCAGCTCCATTCCCCTCAAGGCCCTGATGGCTCCCCAAGCTTCTCTGAAGTAAAAATGGCTGAAAGACACCTCTATTGGCTCTACAACCTATTCCAATGGCTCCAAAATGATGAGAATACCCAAAATCAAAAAAGAAAAAAAAATGTCCAAAAAGGTTCAGTGATGTGAAAGTTATGATCAAAACAAGATTTGTTTAGTTTGGCCTAAAAATCCTCCACTAATTTTGGGCTAACTGGAGCTAACCCCGCTAAAATCGAAATGCTGCGGAATTTGATGGAAACGTGCCAAATTTTCCGCGCAGTTTATGTGGCTTTAAATTTATAAGGTGGGGCGGTCACATGTTCACCGCCACCCCACACTTCGACCAAACCGTAGTTTAAACCGTTATTTTGGCAACCGTAACCATAAGAGTCTTCGTGTTGGCCACATGGGGTCATTACACCCGCCATGCCATAACCCGCCGATGTAACCATTGACAGGTTTGTAGGATGCTCACGGGAATGCGGTCATATTGATGCGGGGATAGACCTGAGGGGCTAGCCCCTTAAGTTTTCCGCCACCATGTAATTTAAACCATATAATAAACTTGAACCCCATTGATATTAAGAACCAACGAACATCCCAATGGTAAAGCGTGGGCGCGCTAAACCGCAAGTCACGGGTTCAATGCCCAGGACCTCCAAATAATTTTTGAACAAATGCCATTTCTGTCCAACCTGGGGCGACGTGGCGGCCTCCGGGCCTACCACGTGGCAGTCCCTCATTGGTCCGAAATAAACCAAGTAAATCCATTGTCCAATCCAAACTTGACACTTGTCGGCCATTGATTGGTCCTCAGGGAATATTCCCAAAATATTCTGAGGAATATTCCCGAGATATTCTTTTTTAATATTTGTCAAATTCAAAAGTCAACCCTAGTCAAACTGATTTTTGAAGGAATTTGAAATTTTCAAATTTGAATAAATTTCACATAAAGTGTCGGTTTTGAGTGTCGTTCACAGCACCAGGATCGTATCGACAAGGCCTATCCAATCGTTCTGGTTTCAACCAATTCTAAGCAGTTCCAATTTTGAGCATTTTTCAACTTAGGACATGATCACCTAATCACACCTCCCCATTGGGAAGCTTTTGGACCCCAAAAGCCTTCAATTACCTGTTAAGAAGATGAGGGTACAGGTCCCTCACCTTTTCCACCTCAATCCACTTTTCCTTACTCGGTTTGCTGCCTTTAAGACCAACCCGAACATAATCAATATTTCCCCTCCTTGAAGTGTGTGTCCTTCTATCAAGGATAGCATCTTCTTTCAACTCATCCAAAAATTCTGGCGAGAAATCCTCTATGGATGGTAGCTGAATGTCACTTTAATAATCAGCAATTAAAGGAGGTTCATACAAACGTAAATTTTCCACATTCACAACGGAATACATTTGCATGTATGAAGGAAAATCTAATTGAAAAGCATTATTTCCAACTTGTTTAATATAGAAATTATATGCACTAAGAATGTATATGTCCTAGATTCACCTGATCTCACACTATTTAACTTATGCAATATATTGAATCATTCCACTTGTTAATCTTTTGTGGAAAATTAATTGCACACACATGTAAAGCATAAATAAAAATAATCACACATAACACAATTGTTTTTAACCGGGAAAGCCTGAAGCTGAAAACCCCAACTATATATTATGTATCATGGAATCATATGACAATCCTCATACAAAGCTTATCAAGCTCTCAGTACAGTACAATCGTCATACGCTAATCAGGAACAATCTTGCAAATCCATGCACCAATCTTTGCCTGCTACTAGCCTACTTCCACTGCGCAATCCCTGCTGAAGAATAGCTCTGAATGAATTCGAATTACCCTTGCCTTGACTGCGCAATCCTCATTTGCAACTCCAATGTGTGTGTGATGCAATCAATGCATCATTATAGTCACAACAGATAGTCCATCTTTCCCTTTCACCTCCCTCTCCACTGGGTCTCCACTGAAACTGCCATGCACTGTAGTTAACTGTTGTATTGTTCAGTTGATTAATGAGTTATTATTTGTGAATTAATTAACTAATTAACTCACTCCACTCTCACTAGTGTATCAATTAGTTAGACTAGATACAACTAGCTCAACTGAGTCTAACTGAGTTAAATTGAATACAACTCCATAACTACTTCTTCCAACTGTGTCATAACTCTGCCACTTGAGTTTTAACTGAGTCCTATATGCATTAGCTCCAAGAACCTGGGAATTGCGTACCCTCAGTCCACTGATGTGCCACATCTGTGCACTGAAACAAAGTGCTCCAAGAGAATAAGTTGTTGTTTAGTGTCTGATTATTATTAAGAGCTAATAATAATCAACATGCATCTATTTTTAGATCAGCGATCTATAAATATACTTCGCCCAATATTCTATTTATTTTTCCAACTTGATCATCCATCCACAAATAGAATCCTGCAACTTCTGAAATATGATCACCATGTCTAAAAATAGACTTGCGCCAAAAATAGCCTGTGGGCCCACTTAGTGAAGGCGACTCTTTTCACTAAGCTCATCATCTTGTTGAATCTCAACATTTAAGGATCTTGAATGGACCATAACGAATAGGCTTTAGCTTTTTACCTTCTCCTTGCATTCTTTTCTTACTAATATGCAGCCATACCTCATCCCCTTCTTGAAACTTATGATCAATTATGTGCTTATCATGCATCTCCTTGTACTTTCCTTGACTTTTTTCAAGCTATTCTTGAACTTGCTGATGTATGGGATGAATTCTTTCAATGAACATGCGAGCTTTGTCAATGTCATTATGCCCATCAATGGCCACATCCTTCTCAAGAATGAAATCTAAAGGTGACTTAGGCAAATACCCAAAACAAGCTTCAAAAGGTGAAGTATTTGTAGAGGAGTGCTTGGCCCGGTTGTAAGCATGATGAATGTAATGCAAGTGCTCATCCCAAAGATTGAGATGCTTGCTACAATAACCTCTCAAAATATGTACAATAGTTCTGTTCACTACCTCTGTTTGGCCATCTGTTTGTGGATGGAAAGCAATACTCTTCTTCAATTTGGTGTCCATCATCTTCCATAAATTGGACCAAAAATTCCCAACAAATCTGGAATCCCTGTCACTAACAATAGAAGTAGGCAAGCTATAATGAACCCATACATGTTGAAAATATAAATCAACAGTTTGTTCAGCAGTTATATATTTCTTACATGGCATAAGAATACACATCTTGCTGAAATGATCAACTACTACATAAAGATAATCATGTTGCTTCCTAGATAATGGTAGCCCTCCAACAAAATCCACTACATAAAGATAATCATGTTGCTTCCTAGATAATGGTAGCCCTCCAACAAAATCCATAGAAACACTTTCCCATGGTCTAGAAGGTACCGGAAATAGCGTATATAAACCAAGCTTCATATTGCTAGGATTGCTTGTAGCACATAATGAACAACCTCTAATGAAACGTGAAACACTATCTACCATGTGAGGCCAATAACAATACCTCTATAAATGTCCCACCGTTTTGCTTACCCCGAAATGTCCAGCTATAAGAGAAGAATGAGCTTCTCTCATGATGCTTAGTCTCTCCCCCTGTGGTATAAATAAATTGCCCATATGAAACAACAAATTATTATGCAAATGATAATCATTCTCCTCAACATGATTCCCTTCACTCAAGTTAGCATACACATCCTTAAAATCAACATCTGATGCATATTGTTCGATGTAGCTCTCATGTACAATAGAATCAATCTTAAGTAAATTACTAGCACTAATAATAGGCCTTGAAAGCATATCGACAACCTTATTGTAAATACCTTTCTTGTACCTTATTACCAAGTGAAATTGTTGTAGGAATCCCATCCATCTGAAATGTCGTGACTGCTGCAATTTACTTTGTGAGTGCAAGTATTATAAAGGCTGATGGTCGGTATGAAAAATTGTTTCTTTGCCCATCAAATAGTGTTTCCATTTTTTGACACTTTGTACCAACGCATACAACTCTTTATCATATGTAGGATAATTCACAACAGCACCATTAAATGTCTCAAAATGAAATGCAACAGGCTTACCATGCTGTAAGAGAACTGCACCCATGGCGTAATCACTAGCATCTGTCTGAATCTCGAATGGTTGTCTCAAGTCCGGTAATGCAAGGACTGGAGCTAAACTTATATTCTCTTTCAAATACTCAAAAGCTTTATGTTGCTTGCCTCCCATTGGAAAGCACGCTTCCCACTAGTCACTGCATGCATAGGAGCTGCTATGGCAAAGAAGTTAGAAATAAACTTCCTCCAATACTAAGATGCACCCAAAAAAATTCTTACCTCTGTAATGGATTTGGGAGTAGGCCAATTCACAATGGCTTCTACTTTGGAAGGATCAATTCTCAAAGCACCTCCTCCTACTATGTGTCCCAAATAAACCAAATAAGTCTTTCCAAATTCACATTTTGACATTTTAAGAAATAACTGTTTTTTCTTCAAAATATCAAGTACTTTCTTAACATGCATGACATGCTCTTCTCTAGTCTCGCTGAAAATTAAGATGTCATCTAAGTAGACAATAACGAAATCATCAAGAAAATGACGTAAGACATCATCTATTACCCGCATGAAAGTTGCAGGTGCATTGCATAAACCAAACGGCATGACAAGCCACTCAAAGAATCCCTGTTTGGTTTTAAATGTTGTCTTCCAAATGTCACTTTCTGAAATTATAACTTGATGATAACCACTACGTAAGTCTAACTTAGTGAAATATTTAGCATCTTTCAGCTGATCCAACAAATCATCTATCCTTGGAAGTGGGTAACGATTCTTTACCATTATCTTGTTCAATGCCCTGAAGTCCACACACATGCGCCAAGTTCCATCTTTCTTTGGAATCAACACTATCGGTGACCCACATGGAAAAGTGCTTGGTCTTATGAATCCTTTGTCCAACAAGTCTTTAATTTTCCTCTTGATTTCAGCATTCTCCATGATAGACAAGTGATACATGCCGATGTTAGGAAGAGGACAATTTGATGTAAATGGATTTCATGTTGAATCTCCCTTTTAGGAGGTAAACCTGTCGGTTCCTGAAACATCTCATGATGTGCATAAAATACATCATATAAATATGATTTAATCTTGGAATCACAGTTTTAAAATGACTCATGATTCATATCAACCTTGGGCTTAACCATAAGAAGTACAAAATTCTTATTAGACTTTTCTAGCCTTTTTACCTGTCCCGCATTTACCATTGCTATATTTGCCTTCTTGCGATGTGCTCTGACAATGAACTCCTTGCCATCTTTAAAGAGATGATACTTATTTTCATGGTGATGGAAGATCGCTTTCCTTTCAAATAAGTAAGGACTTCCCAAAACAATTCCTAATATATCAAGCGGCACGACATCAAGTTCAACTGTGTCAATAAAGTGTGCAGTTATGGCGAATTGCAATATGCACTTTCTTGAGACTTGTAAGTTTGCATCCTTGCATATCCACCCAAGTGGATAAGGCTTTGGATGTGGAATGGCCTCAAGTTTAAGCTATTTGACCAAGTCTTCTGATATGAGATTTGCTTGTGACCCACTGTCAAACAGTGTGTCAATTTTAGTATGTTTTGAGACTACCCTCAAATGGAACAATTCAATTCTTTCTTCCTCATTACGAGCTTGTACATGACAGTTTGAAGTACTAGTGCTTGGCTTAGTTTCAATTTCCTTTCCCTTCATACTTTTCAAACCCATGGCTGCAATTTTGGTTTCATCACCTGAATCATCACCTAAATCTTGAGGTGTAGTTGTAGTAGCTGCACTTTTCTTCTTTCCCTTGTTTTTGTTAAACTAATTTCTTTTTTCAGGATGTAATTTCCAACAGTTTTTCTCTTCATGGCCCTCTCTTGAACAATGTTTACATATAAATTTTTCACCCTCTTGTTTGATAGATGCATTTTTTTTTCCTTTTCCCTTAAAGTTTTTATCTTTGTTCTTCCCTTTGAAAGGCTTGTTTCTACCCTCATCAAAAGTTTTTTTTCCCTCTAGCCTCTAAATGCGTAGCTTGTACACAAACTTCGTCTAGACTAGTAGGATTGAACATAAGGATAGTATGTTTAAGGTAACTATGCAAACCACCTATATATTTCAGCAAAGTATCTTGACTTTGTAATTCTACCCCTAATAATAATGTTCTTCTCCTAAATTCTTGGGTATAGTCTTGCACATTTTGTCCCTTAAGCTGTCTAAAGTTTTGCCGATTCATTATAGCCTTTTGTAGATGAGCTAATGGATAAAATTGCTTCTTGATTGCAGTAATAAATTTAGTCCATGATAAAGTGATCTTACCATGTTTCTTAATTTCATCCTTGGTCTTGGCTTCCCACCATACCAATGTCGCTCCATCCATTCTCAGCGAGGCTAATTGTATCTTGGTGTCATCATCATGAAGATTTTGAATCCTTAAATAAACTTCCAATTGTCTGATCCAATTGTCAAGTTTCTCTGCATTGACTTCATCGTTAAACATAGGCAATTCAAATTTGACATCAAGCTTTAAAAAAGGACTTTTACCAGTGGTTTTCGACTTGTGAGACTGATTTACCGAAGTCGAAGAATAAAATGTAGAGGAAGAGGATGAAGATGGGGATGGTGGATCACCATTTCCTCCATTTCCTTTCTTTGACTTGTCATCACTCTTCTTTCCTCCCGAGGAACCCTCTCCTTCTTTTTGGTTTTTATACCCTTCTCCAGCAATCCTATCATCTCTTTCTTGGTAGAGGATCCTTACCATCTCAGTCGTATCTAATAAAGCTTTCCGAAATACCCGTTCTTCTTCCTTGGGATCCATCTCTTCAGGAGCTTCTCCTTCTCTTGAAGACATGCTTGAAGCTGCTTCTATGGCTCTTGGAGGTGGTTCTTTGACCCTTCTTGGTTATGGATTCGTTTGTGCACTAACCAATTTTCCTTCACCTCTCTTGATTTTAAGCCTACTAAGCATGAAAACTTGCAAACAAATAACTTTATCTTTGCACAAAACAAATGCTGAGTAAAAAATCTAGCTTCTAAGGCTCTAATCCTGAGCTCTGATACCAACTGATCTGAAAATGAAAGTATTTGTTTTGTTGTTCAAAGTGTTCATTTCCATTAAATTAAGTTTGCAAAGTGTTTGAATAGTCTTGCAAGTGAAACAAAGTGTTTTTGATAACTGTTTATGAATTTTGGTGTGAGGGAGTGTTGTTTTAATTTACTGTTTAACAACTTTAATCTGAATAACACAGCAGAATAACTTCACCATAAACACACAGCAACATGATGAGGCAATTCACCCCTCCTGAGCTACATCTATCGGGTCCAAGGCTCCCAATGGGCATGTCCTTGATATATTATGATGCTCAAATTGGTAATACAGTGAGAAAAAGGCCTAAACAGACCAAACCAGCTGTGAAAATGAATTTAGAACACAGAAAGAAGCTAATAATGACTCTTATTTCACCTAAAACAATGAAATGTAGTCCAATGCAGCTCCATTCCCCTCAAGGCCCTAATGGCTCCCCAAGCTTCTCTGAAGCAAAAATGGTTGAAAGACACCTCTGTTGGCTCTGCAACCTGTTCCAATGGCTCCAAAATGCTGAGAATACCCAAAATCAAAAAAAAAAAATGTCCAAAAAGGTTCAGTAATGTGAAAGTTATGATCAAAACAAGATTTGTCTAGTTCGGCCTAAAAATCCTCCACTAATTTTGGGCTAACTGGAGTTAACCCCGCTAAAATGGCAATGTCGCCGAATTTGATTGAAATGCGCCAAATTTTCCGCGTGGCTTATGTGGCATTAAATTTATAAGGTGGGGCAGTCACATGTTCACCGCCACCCCACACTCCGACCAAACCGTAGTTTAAATTGTTATTTCGACAACCGTAACCATAAGAGTCTTCGTGCTGGCCACATGGGGTCATTACACCCGCCATGCCATAACCTGCCGATGTAACCGTTGACAGGTTTGTAGGATGGTCGCGGGAATGCGGTGATATTGATGCGGGGCTAGTCCTGAGGGGCTAGCCCCTTAATTTTTCCACCACCATGTAATTTAAACCATATAATAAACTTGAACCCCATTGATATTAAGAACCAACGAATAGCCCAATGGTAAAGCGTGGGCACGCTAAACCTCAGGTCGCGAGTTCGATGCCCAGGACCTCCAAATAATTTTTCAACAAATGCCATTCTTGTATGACCTGGGGCCACGTGGTGGCCTTCGGGCCTGCCACGTAGCAGTCCCTCATTGGACCGAAATAAATCAAGTCAATTGTCCAATCCAAACTTGACACTTGTTGGCCACTGATTGGTCCTCAGGGAATATTCCCATAATATTACGAGGAATATTCCTATAATATTTTGAGGAATATTCTCGATATATTCTTTTTTTAATATTTGTCAAATTCAAAAGTCAACCATGGTCAAACTGATTTTTGAAGGAATTTGAAAATTTGAAACTTGAATAACTTTCACATACAGTGTCGGTTTTGAGTGTCGTTTGCGGTGCCAGGATCATATCAACAAGGCCTATCTAGTCATTATGGTTTCAAGATCAGTTCCAATTTTGAGCATTTTTTCAACTTAGGACATGATCACCTCATCATGAACGGGTCGAAAAACCGATGTCGTATGAGGAAGATATTGCGTTCTATCCATTTTCCCAAATAGCAAAATTTTGTGACTAGATACCTAGTCAACATGCAGATACAGTTAGCAGTTATATACTTGGAATATTCCATTTTTCCACATCTAATAGGATGGCGCCACGTGGCTCAGTCTATGTCATTGATCGATTGGTGGTACGGAGGATTTTGGACCATTTGATGGGTTTTTGTTGGGCCAATGGATGAGTGACATGTGGCCATCCCAGAGGCCACCACGTGTCCTCGGGGGTTCATTGTAAATTTTTATGGCGTCAGGGGGGGGTCGACCCTGCGACCACTGGCCTACACGCCAACAATATTAACCAATTCGCCTATCCGTTAGTTCTTACACATATAGTGCTAACAGCTCAATTTAAAGTTTAACACATATTTTAGCGGATAAAAAAAGGGGCCAGCCCCAACCACCATGTAACTGGCAGCTTCGACCATGTCCGTAAGATTTAAACTTGACGGCTATTGAAACCATAACACTAGCGGTTTCGAAGATGTTCACATATCACACGGTTAAGTTGTAAGTTATGTGACGGTAACATCGACCGTAACCACCAGCGGAAAAGTGTAAGGTGTTCACATGCGGGAGTATGGATGTCAATGCCATGGTTTGCAGAATATTGCCAACTCCCGGTTCTGTCCAATAAGACGGAGTTTCAAATGGTTAAGGGCGGAGGTTACGGCAGGGTCGGTATGTGACTACCTCGCCCTCTAAAATTTAATGTTATCGTTAACCGTCCAATAAATCTAGAGTGCGCCCTAAATTTTAGGGCTTTCCATCAATTTAACTTAAGTTAACTGCCTGTCTCCACATTTAGTGGAGATTTTCTAGCTGACATTGGGAAAAATGCATTGGGAGGTCAATTTTCGACAAATTTTTGGTGAAGAAAGAGTCTACCTAGACTAATTTGAGCATTCTGGAGCCATTGGTGCAGAGAAAACAGCCATTAGAGGCCTGTAAACACATGTAATTTACAATTTTGAGCATAATTACAAAGAGGGACATGCCATTGGGAGCTAGACCAACAGATGTAGTCTAGGAGGGGTGAACTGCTTCATCATGCCTACTATGTAAAACTTATGTGTGAATTTTTTTCTATGTTATGCACTGTTTTTCAGTGTTTTTAAGGCTTATTTACATGCTTAAAGTTCACTAATTCATCTAATTTTCATGGTTAAAAATCTCATTCCTTAAGCAAACTTTTGGAGACAATTTGTACATGTTTATATTACTGAAAGGACACTTAGCACAGCAGAACTAATACACTCCTTTCAGATCAAGTTGGTATGAGAGCTAGAGTTTTATCTCTGGTGTTTTTATGTGCAAGGATTTGTTAACTGTTTGCAAGGGTTTTCATGCTTACTAGGCTCAAGCTTAAGAGAGGAGAAGGCAAATTGGTGGAAGCAAGAGGTTCTCAAAGTGAGCCACAAAAAAGGAGGGCAAGATTGCCACATTCTCCACCACCTAGTTCACCTCCAAGAGAAGCAGAAGCAGCATCGAGCATGCCTCCTGGAGAAGAAGAAACCCATCAAGAGGTGGATCCCAAAGAGGAATAAAGAGTGTTTAGGAAAGCATTCCTTGACATGACTTAAATAGTGAAAGTCCTTTATCAAGAAAGGAATGAAATACTAGAAGGAGAAGGATCTAAACTTCACAAGGAAGGTCAGGGATCATCAGGAGGCCACAATGATGAAGATAAATCAAAGAAGGGCAATGGAGGAAATGGAGGCAGTGGAAAGTCACCATCCTCACCCTCATCATCATCATCCTCTACTTCATCTTCAGTACACCAGTCACACAATTCAAAGAACACTGGTAAAAGTTCTTTTCTGAAACTTTATGTTAAGTTTGAATTGCCAATGTTTAATGGTGAAGTCAATGCATAAAAGCTTGATAATTGGATTAGGCAATTGGAGGTTTATTTGAGAATTCAGAACCTTCATGATGATGACACCAAAATCCAACTAGCTTCATTGAGGATGGAAGGTGCAGCTCTTGTTTGGTGGGAATCCAAGACAAAGGAGGAGATCAAAAAGCATGGTAAGACTATTCTATCCAGGATTGATTTCATTACTACAATAAAACAACAGTTTTATCCATTAGCTCATATGCAAAAAGCCATAATGAATTGGCAAAATTTTAGACAATTGAAAGGACAAAATGTACAAGACTACCCCCAAGAATTTAGGAGAAGAGCTCTCTTATTAGGGGTATATTTGTAGAGTCAAGATACTTTGCTCAAGTACATAGGGGGCTTACATAGCTACCTTAGACATACTATCCTCATGTTTAATCCTACAATTCTAGATGAGGTATGTGTTCAAGCCACACATCTAGAAGCTAAAGGGAAAAATACTTTTGAAGAGGGTAGAAACAAACCTTTTAAGGGGAAAAACAAAGAGAAGACCTCAAAAGGAAAAGGAAAAAAGAATGCATCTGCTAAGAAAGAGGGAGATAAAGTGGTTTGTAAACATTGTTCAAGAGAAGGCCATGAAGAGAAAAATTGTTGGAAACTACATCATCAAAAGAGACCCAAATTTAACAATAACAAAGGGAGGCAGAAAACTACAGCTACGACTCAACAAGACTTAGGAGAGGTTTCAGGTGATGAAAATAAAATTAGAGCCATGGGATTGAAGAACATGAAGGGGAAATAAATTTAAACAAAACCCAGTACTAGTACTTCAAACTGTCGCGTAGAAGCTCCAAATGAAGAAGAGAGAATTGAAATGTTTCATGTGAGGGTCATATCCAAACATACCAAGATCGATACATTGTTTGACAGTGGTTCACAAACAAATTTAATCTATGAATACTTGGTCAAGAAACTTAATCTTGAGACGATTCCACATCCAAAACCATATCCACTTGGGTGGATTTGTAAGGATGCAGATTTATAGGTTTCAAAGAAGTGCATATTGCGCTTTGTAATAACTACACATTTTGTTGACACAATTGAATTAGATGTGGTTCTGCTTGATATTACAGGTGTTGTGTTGGGAATTCCTTACTTGTATGACAGGAAATATATCTTCCATCGCCATGAGAACAAATACCATTTATTCAAATATGGCAAGGAGTACATTGTTAGAGCACATCGCAAGAAGACAAATATTGCAATGGTAAATGCTGGAAAGGTAAAAAGGCTGGTGAATTCAAGTAAGAATTTTGTTCTTCTAATGATCAAGCCTAAAGTTGATGTTAATCACGAGTCATTTGAAGATTTTGATCCTAAGTTGAAATGATATTTATATGATGTAGTTGATGCACATCATGAGATGTTTCAGGAGCCAACAGGATTTCCTCCTAAGAGGGAGACTCAACATGAGATTCAGTTTCAACAAGATTGTCCTCTTTCAAACATCGGCATGTATCGCATGTTGATAATGGAGAATGCTGAAATAAAGAGGCAAATCAAGGACTTGTTGGACAAGGGACTCATAAGTCCAAGAACTTCGCCATGCGGTTCACCCATAATCTTGATTTCGAAGAAAGATGGGACTTAGCGCATGTGTGTCGACTTCAGAGCTTTGAACAAGATAACGGTAAAGAATCGATACCCACTCCCAAGGATAGATGATTTGTTAGATCAGCTGAAAGAAACAAAGTTTTTCACTAAGTTAGATTTACAAAGTGGATATCATCAAGTAAGAATTGCAGAAAGTAACATATGGAAGACTGCATTCAAAACCAAACAAGGACTCTTTGAGTGGTTGGTTATGTCGTTTGGCTTGTGTAATGCACCGGCGCTTTCATGAGTGTTATGGATAATATTTTGCGTCCATTTCTTGATGAATTTCTGATTGTTTATTTAGATGATATACTCATTTTCATCAAAACAAGAGAAGAGCATGTCTTGCATGTAAAGGGGGTACTTGATGTTTTGAAGAAAGAGCAATTATTTCTTAAGATGTCTAAGTGTGAATTTGGAGAGACTTCTCTGGTTTATTTGAGACACATTGTAGGAGGAGGCGCATTGAGAATTGATCCTTCTAAAGTGGAAGCCATTGTGAATTGGCCCACTCCCAAATCAGTAACCGAGGTAAGAAGTTTCTTAGGCACAACTTAGTATTGGATAAAGTTTATTGCTAACTTTTCTACCATAGCAGCTCCTATGCATGCAATGACAAGTGTGAAGAAAGGCTTCCAATGGGGAGGCAAACAACAACAAGCTTTTGAAGCTTTAAAAGACAAGATCAGTTAAGCTATGGTCCTTGCATTACCATATTTGAGACAGCCATTCGAGATACAAATCGATGCTAGTGATTATGCCATGGGCGCAATACTTTTGCAGCATGGTAAGCTTATCGCTTTTCATTCTGAAACATTCAATGGTGTTGTAATCAATTATCCAACATATGAAAAAGAGTTGTGTGCATTGGTACAAAGCATCAAGAAGTGTGTTGTGGATGATTTTGTCACCCTCCTAGAGACAGCCTAGAGTTGCCATAGACCAGTGCCTAGGACATCTTAATATAGCAAGGAGCCCTTTATAGTTTGGGTTGTCAGTCCAAGAGCTCACTTACTATCTCTTGTTTGAACAAGGAAATTAGTTTTGAATGGGACCAATCTCTCTCAGAAGCTGACACAAAGATAAGAATAATGTAGGAACATCATGTAAAACTTCAGCATGAAAGCATCAGACAGTTAAGAGACCGCTTACTATAAAGAGGGCCGATTCAAATAATATATCACAGAAATCAGATATCAGGAAGTGAGTGCAGTGAGGAAACATAAGAAGATATTAGTTGGCATGAGACTGATACCCAGATACACAACAGAACCATATAAGGGCGCACCAATTTACGAATCCTTATATGACAATGGCGTTTTAAAAGCACCCTCCTCAAGCAACTAATATAGCAAAAAATATGGAAAGAGTGAACATGGAACAGTATACCATGACTAGGCCTATTTAAAGGGCTTGACTAATTCCAGAAAAGGCATCAACGAGGATGAATCCTTAATGCAAACTAGTGAGCCACTCGCATTCTAGAACATGATACAAGAAGATAATGAGCATGAAAGAGATATTGTATTAACACATGAGAGAAATTACATACTGTGAGATACCAAAGACCAGAATCCTCATTACAGTTATAACCCCTCCTCACTGAGACCCTACGGGCTCTGAAGTTTCATACAGAAATATTACAAAAATGTATACAGAAGTCTTCTCGCTGCACAGTTTGCTGATAGAAATCTGGAACCTCTACAATGCCTTCTTTTTCGGTCTTTATAGGAATGATGGAGAATTCTAGAGGAGGAGGCAGATAGGAGACATTTAATGACTTATTTTGAATCAAATGGCGGAAAACATTCGCGCCCAACTCTGAATGACTAGCTATAAATGACTGTACTAGACAACCTGTCTATGGAAATAAATGCTGGGAGATAAAAATCTCCTTATATACAAGATAGAAATAATAAAATATATATAATATGTTGCCCGCGGCTGAGGGAAAATCTGCTGCCGTAAGAGATTTGAAATAATCTGTGTTCCTGTACTGTACTCTCGGCCCTTAGCTTTGAATTTGAATTCTGGATCTTAAATGCGGGGCGAATTTCTCTGGAGGGTTCTGTAGCTCCATATCTTAGTTTTCTTTAATGGCAGTCACCTCTCCCACCTACCCTCAGCTTCTTCTTTTAATTTCGCCAGCAGAATATGTCCTTTGGTATGCTCCTGATCTTTGCAATGGAGGCGGCAAGTTAAAGCACCTACTAAGTCATTTTAAAACCTGCAAAACCCACAAAACATTAGAGAAAATTGACTCGGAGACAGGGAGTGTGGATACGACAGCGGCCATGGAAGCGGTGATACGGACTAGGCGAAATGTTGAGACGATGCAGGGTGACAGGAAATGCATAAAAATAATGGAGAAACAATGAATGAACGGGGCAAAGGTTCATAACATAAACATTGAAATATGACACATAACCGGAACATATGAATGGTGGAGGAGGAACACGGCGCACACTTGGAAATTATGATGACATGACCGCAGGAGGTGGGACCCAATTCGGAAATCGCAATCGCAAAGCGGAGCGGGAAGACCGGGGTGGCACATTTCGGAAGTTCCGATTGCGATTGAGGGCAGGACTGCGATTGACTCAGGACCGTTCGATCTCAAAACAAGATCAATGGCTAAACTTGCATCGGAGGGCAATGAAACGGTGGGCCATGAGCACGATGAACTTAGATTAAAGTATAAGCAACTTCAAAGAGCGACCACCCTTGGATAAAAGGCTCCTAGATCTAACGGTTCACGTGAATTCCACTGCCCGGCGATTGTACTGACATTAACGCGCGGGGAAAGCGGTCTTGGGGACGTACCAAAGACACGCGGCACCCTTCTAATGGAATCGTTGGCCTGATGGATAATACCGCCAGCCTGGGGTAAGTGGTGCGGGGTAATACCGCCGGTCTGCTGTGCGCGGGGCCCTCCATATGAGTTAATTGCCGCGCCGTTGATTTGGACTTCGATCAGACGGCCGCCATTGCGCCCGATCGTTAAAACAATAGGCCCCTTTTCGTTTTGACTTATGGTTTTCAGACTCGGGTCATATGGAAGCCAAAGCGGGAGGGAGTCAAACTCTTAGGGTCTCGGCCCGATATATTTAAATTTGGGTTTTTAACCATTGAAAAGCAGATTTTCGGGCGGAGATAGTAATATCAAGCAGGGTCATGAGATTTTAGGCCACGGCAGAGGTTCAAAATGGATTTGAATGAGGCAGCAGGGCAAAATTCACAGGCAGAGGTAAATATGTACAACAAAGTGGAAACACTACTTGATGGGTAAAGAGACGATTATTCATACTGATCACCAACCGCTACAGTACTTGCAGTCGTAAACAAAATTGCAGAAATCACGACATTTCAGGTGGATGGGATTTCTTCAACAGTTTCACTTGGTTATAAGGTACAAGAAAGGTATTTTCAATAAAGTTGTTGATATGCTTTCAAGACCAATTATAAGTTGTACATGAGAGTTACATAGAACAGTATGCATCTGATGCTGATTTTAAAGTTGTGTATGCTAGTTTGAGTGAAGGGAATCAAGTTGAGGAATATGATTATCACATGCATAACAATTTGCTGTTTCATTTGGGAAAGTTGTGTATACCGCAAGGAGAGAGACTTAGTGTCATGAGAGAGGCTCATTCGTCTCTTATTTTTTGTCACTTTGGGGTAAGCAAAACAATGGCGCATCTACAAAGGTATTGTTATTGGCCTCGCATGATAGATAGTGTGTCACGTTTTATAAGAGGATGTTCTATGTGTGTAATAAGCAAGCCTAGCAATAGGAAGCTTGGATTATATACGCCATCACCGGTACCATCGAGGCCATGGGAGAGTGTCTCCATGGACTTTGTTGGAGGTCTACCTATGTCAAGAAAACAACATGATTATCATTATGTAGTTGTGGATAGATTCAGTAACATGTGTATACTTGTGCCATGTAAGAAAACCATTACTGCTGAACTTTATTTTCAACATGTATGGGTTCATTTTGGTTTGCCAACTTCTATTGTTAGTGACAGGGATTCCAGGTTCGTTGGGAATTTTTGGTCCAATCTTTGGAAGATGATGGACACAAAGTTGAAAAAGAGTACTGCTTTTCATCCACAAACTGATGGCCAAACCGAGGTGGTGAATAGAACCATTGTGCATCTATTGAGAGGATATTGCAACAAACATCCCAAGTTGTGGGATGAACAACTGCATTACATTTAGCATGCTTACAATCGGGTCAAACACTCTTCTACAAATACTTCACCTTTTGAAGCCTGCTTTGGGTATTTGCCGAAATCGCCATTAGACTTCATCTTTGAGAAGGATGTTGCAATTGATGGGCATAGTGATATTGACAAGGCTCGAAATTTCATTGAGAAAATTCAGATTATTCATCAAAAAGTTCAAGAACAACTTGAGAAGAGTCAAAGCAAGTACAAGGAGAGGCATGACAAACATAGAGTTGATCACAAGTTTCAAGAAGGAGATGAAGTATGGTTGCACATAAGCAAATAAAGGATGCAAGGAGAAGGTAAAAATCTCAAGCCTATTTGTTATGGTCCATTCAAGATTATTAAACAAGTTGGTAATAATGCATTTCAACTTGACTTGCCTTCTTATATGGAAATGTATTCCATTGTCAATGTGAAGAGTTTACGTTTGTATGAGCCTCCTTTGATTGATGATCAAGGGAGTGACATTCAGCTGCCATCGATAGAAGATTTCTCGCCAGAATTTCTGGACGAACTCAAGGAGGATTCCATCCTTGACAACCGGACACGCACTTCTAAAAGAGGAAGCGTCGATTATCTTCGGATTCGGCTCAAGGGCAGCAAACCAAGTAAGGCAAGATGGATGTAAGTGGAAAAGGTGAGGGATTTGTACCCTCATCTTATGAACAGGTGATTAAAGTCTTTTGGGGTCCAAAATCTTCCCAATGGGAAGGTGTGATCAGGAGATCATGTCTTATTCTCAAAAATGAAAGTGCTCAAAACAGGTCCGAACCTGAGCGACCAGAAAGGTCTCATCGTTGCAATTCCAGTGCCGTGAACGGTTCGAAATACCGATGTAGAATGAGGAAGATATCACATTCTGTCTGTTTTCCCAAACAAACAAAAAATTGTGACTGGATGCCCAGTCATCATGCAGGTATAGTCAATAGGTATATACTTGGAATATTCCATTTTTCCACAGCTAATAGTATGGCGCCACGTGGCTCAATCTGGGTCATTCATTGATTGGTGGTACGTAGGATTTTGGACTGTTTGATGGGTTTTCGTTGGGCCAATGGATGAGAGACACGTGGCCAGCCCAGAGGCCGCCACGTGTCTTCAAGAGTTAATTGTAAAATTTATGGTGTCGGGGGGGTTGACCCCGCGACCACCGGACTGCACGCTAACTGTCTTAACCAGTCCACCTATCTGATAATTCTTACACATATAGTGCTAACAATTCAATTTAAAGTTTAACACATATTTTGGCGGATAAAAAAAGGGACCAGCCCCAACCACCATGTAATCGGCGGCTTCAACCGTGTCCGTAAGATCTAAACCTGGCGGCTATTGAAACCATAACACCAACGGTTTCGAAGGTGTTCACATATCACGCAGTTGAGTTGTAAGTTATGCGACGGTAACCTCGACCATAACCACCGGCGAAAAAGTGTAAGGTGTTCACATGCGAGAGGATGGCTGTCAATGCCATGGTTTGCGGAATATTGCCAACTCTCGGTTTTGTCCAATAACATGGAGTTTTAAACGGTTAAGGGCGGAGGTTACAGCGAGGTCAATATGTGACCACCTCGCCCTCTAAACTTTAATGGTATCATTAACCATTCGATAAATCTGGAGCGCACCCCTAAATTTTAGGGCTTTCCATCAATTTAACTTAAGTTAATTGCCTGTCTCCACATTTAGTGGAGCTTTTCTAGCTGACATTGGGAAAAATTCATTGGGAGGTCAATTTTCAACCAATTTTTTGTGAAACAAGAGTCTACCTAGACTAATTTGAGCATTATGGTGCTATTGGTGCAGAGAAAACAACCATTAAAGGCCTGTGAACATATGTAATTTACAATTTTGAGCATAATGACAAAGAGGGACATGCCATTGGGAGCTGGACCAGAAGATGTAGCCTAGAAGGGGTGAAATGCTTCATCATGCCTACAGTGTGAAAATTATGTGTCAATGTTTTTCTCTGTCATGCACTGTTGTTCAGTGTTTTTAAGGCTTATTTACATGCTTAAAGTTCACTAATTCATCTAATTTTCATGGTTAAAACTCTCATTCCTTAAGCAAACTTATGGAGACAATTTGTACATGTTTACATTACTGAAAGGACACTTAGCAAAACAAAACTAATACACTCCTTTCAAATAATTTATGTAGGGGATCTCAGCCTCAGGACTAGAGCACTCTGTTCTTGTATCAGGATATTGGTTCATGTACCGGAACAGAGGTTCTTGCACCAAGTTTTCCAATTACTTTTAGGAAAAATTAAAGAGTCTGCTAACTATGAAAATAATTTGCAAATGCGAACAAAACTTTGAAATAACTTCCATAAACAAAAGATTGCTTCAACCAAACTGAACTTCGAAATGAAAATAAACTTCGAAGGAAAAATGACGTTCGGAAACCAAAGCACACTTTCTTCAATCAAGGAGCTTTTTCATGCAGTCAAAGAAACTATCTAAGTATAACAACATGATTTATCCCTGTAATAGTTACCCACATAAATCAGATCTGCCTTTTAATATTTTTAACTTAGAAAGGTTCACTTTCATAATTCAAAATAATTTTTAATCCTTTCCTTAAAAGTGTAAAGTACAGGTACATATTAACGCGTTGTAACAACGTTCATTCCTTAATTACCAAAGCATCTTTAATCCCTAAGATTTTAACTCTCTATATTAAAAATACTTCTATCTGATAATGAACACACACTTGCAGAAATGTATCGAATCTCTGTGAAACAAAGGAATGAAAAACTTTGTTGTAATGAACCAACAAAATCAAGTTACGGAATTGTAAATGCACTAGTGCAGGAATAACGTGCTTGCACGATCCATACAGAAGTAAACTAATATTTGAAAAAGGAAATTATTGAAGTTAAATCAAAATTAATTAACATTCACACCATGGATCTGTCACACATTGACTATTAATGAAATAGAACGAGAACTCTTGTTAAAGAATGAAACATAAGATTAATCCATGCTTTGTATGTAAATGAAATCAACGCACACCTTTAATGAGACGAAAGCGAAAGGGAGAACGAGTTGGGTTGGCTGGGCCATAGCCAACCAACTCATTTCCCGTTTTAGGAAACTTGAAACTTTAGCGCTCAGTGATGCATCAGTAAATAATTAAAACGCAGGATGAAAAGAACATGGCGCAGCTCCTTTGTATTAATTTCAAATCAGCAAATGTACATAATGAGTTATGATCCAGCCCAAAACAAGGGTGATAATAGCAAAATAACAATTTCACCAGAGTTATAATAGCATTGCTATCGCTAGCTAACTAATTCCTATCTGAAATCTACATTTTATACAACCCTTTGGCCTACGGCCATAACGAAATTACATATAGTCTTCCAATCCAAGCCTTCTGGCTGAAACAAAATAACAATAGCGTTACAAAATAAGCCTGCGGCTATAATGAAGTGCTATTCTAATCGTTGGTCGGTGACCTAATCTAGACCATATCCCTGACTTTCCTTCGCTCTGAGTCCAACTCTAGATGACCACAACTGAACAAGACAAATTGGAACGAGATTCCCGTGTTAGGTAGTGAGTTGTTACGGGAGTTTAGGAGCGAGCGGTTGCCAACGATGCAAGAATCTACCTGCACTCGACCATGCTAATGAAATAATTAATACATTTTCCTATCAAATAATTTAGGAGAGAAATTATTAGTTGCAAGAAATATTAAAGGCATGAACTCTATTAAAATGATTAATTAAGTGCTTTGTAAACCTTAAATATGAAATATAAAGCTAGTGCAGGAATAGATATGATTATTGGAATAGTGTAGGAATAAGGAGGTTTGAGAGGATAAAAAAAAGGTTTAAGGTTGTGGTTTTGGAGTAGGAAGGGGGTCAAAATGAAGCAAATTAGCCTACCAACATTTTCCATGCGGAGGAGCCCTTTCTGGAGGTCGTGGCCACATTCTTCTTCTTTCCCTAAGGGTGGATCATCAGGAAAACAAATTTCTCGGTTTTGGAAATGAGCTTAATGCATTGTTTTGCAGTGATCAAAGAGATGGTGGTAGGCGGTGCTACCTCCGGTATCCTATACAACTTATTGCCCAAAATAACAATAACAACATGAGGCATAGACTCATACACAACATGTCACTTCCACAAATATGGTTGGCCTAATAATACATCACAAACATCAAGGGGAACAATATCACATAATACCTCATCCGTGAAGGGCTTGATGTCATAGGGATGGTGACACTGCTGGCTGAGCGGAGATCCTATCCTTAGTGAAGCCACCCAATGGTGTACAACTAAGGGTGTGATGTGGTCGGTGGGCCCGTCCGCTTCACAATATTTGCTAAAATGAGGTTCTTTTGGCTAACGTTGTCGACAATGAACTGCAGCAGGGAACCCTTTCACCCACATATGGGAATGGAAGAGACACTCCCCATCCTTTGGATCTTGGTGGTGGAAATAGTGGCGTTGGGATTCACATCGATAATCTATTTCCCTTTTTCATTCCCCTTGTCAGGTTTTGATTCAGAGTCGGAACATGCATTTCATTCAGAAGCCTTCAACTCAGCCACCAATGACTACTTGGCCCGACACTCACTTGTGTTGTGAGTGGAGCTCTTATGGAACACACACCACTTTCTTGTGTCCTTCTTTGGATTTGCATTGTTTTTCTTCGCTTGTGGCTTTGGTGAGTTGTCCTAGGTCACCTCTCCTTGGATTTGTCCTTTGTTCTGCGATTTGGGGGCACCTTTCCCTTGCTTTTAATTCGCATATCCAAATTCTCGCTTCTTCTATTTTAATTTATGCTCGATCTTGGCAACATATTGGTATGCTGCACCAAGCGAGGAGATGTCAAGGAACCCCATTTCCTCCTAAATGTATCTATGCAGACAACTACGGTACTTCAACACCAAATGTTTCTCTAAAACTTTGATACCCAACTTTGTGTGCAGACTATGGAACAAATTCGTCAGCTCATGCACATCTTGATCCCTTTGCTTCCGTAGTGTAGTCCATTGTATGTACTTGTCCTCGTAGCTCCCCATAGGATAATATTGTTCCTTGATGGAATCTCCAAAAGAATTCCAAGTGGGTGTGACCGAGAATAGGGAGGGTTCCCTCTTGTCCTTTTTCTCACAGTAGGTTTCCCACTAGTCCTTAACATGGGGGGCGGCTTTAAGGAGTGCAAAAGTAAGTTTTTCCCGATTGGAAAAATCACGAATTAAGAAATATCATTCTAACAGATTCAACCACCTATCTATGACATCTGCATTGATTTGTCCCTCAAATATGGGAATGTCAAAGTTTACTTGTACCTTACAAGGAGTGGAACCTCCAAAGTGGTTTTTGGATAAGATGTGTCGTCGGTGGGTAGTTGTTGAAGGATCTAGGAAAAGTTGTTGGGAAAAATATTGAGAGGGGGGGAGGGGGGTGGGTGAATCAATATTTAAAACTCACACAAACTTTCCTTTTACTGATTTCTATATGTGACTTTAATTAATCCAACTAGCGTATGCACACAACTTTTTTTAAGGAAACTTGCATATGCCTAGTGAGCTTAATATTCAGATAAATCTTCAGAAAATTTACTTAGCCCAATGCATTATTTATTCATCAGACATTTAGTAAGCAGTAAACATGTGCAGTAAGAACATAATAAATCATCACACATAAGCAACACACATGAACATCAAGATTTAAGGTGGAAACCCAAGTCGAGAGAAAACCACCACTTTTGTCATCTTTGTTTTCAATATTTATTATATAGAAAAATACTTACAATATTGTACTAGCGCAGACTCATACCAGCACGCAGCCACCCACTTTCATAAGCCCGCAACCTTCTCTCATTCTATAGCTACTACTGGAAGGGAGCTCCAACCCCCTGATCTCGTTTACCAGCCACCACTGGAAGGGAGATACAACCCCCTTCTCTTGCTTACCAACCACTATTGTAAGGGAGATACAACCCCCTAATCTGATCACTAGCTCCTACTGGCAGGAGGCTTCGACTTCCTCACTGAAGGCTCCAACCCTCAGCACCACCGCAGACGACATTTCATAAATTTTCACACTGGATCCAACATCTTCAATTCAACACAGCTTGTAGGCCTCTTTTCATGAAAACTCACACAAAATTTCCTTTTACCGATTTCTATATGCGACTTTAATTAATCCAACTTGCGTATGCAAACAACCTTTTTTTAAGGAAACTTGTGTATGCCTAGTGAGCTTAATATTTAGATAAATCTTCAGAAACTTTACTTAGCCCAATGAATTATTTATTCTTCAGACATTTAGTAAGCAATAAACATGTGAAATAAGAACATAATAAATCATCACACATAAAAAACACACATGAACATCAGGATTTAAGGTGGAAACCCAAGTTGGGAGAAAATCACCGCTTCTGTCATTTTTGTCTTCAATATTTATTATATAGAAAACTGCTTACAATCTTGTACTAGCGCGACTCATACTAGCACGCAGGCACCCACCTGCAAAAGCCTGCAACCTTATCTCATTCTCTAGCTACTACTGGAAGGGATCTCCAACCCCCTGATCTCGTTTACTAGCCACCATTGGAAGGGATATACGACCCCATGATATCGTTTACTAGCCACTACTAGAAGGGAGCTACAATCCCCTAATCTGATCACCAACTCCTACTGGCAGGAAGCTTCGACTTCCTCACTGAAGGCTCCAACCCTCAGCACCATCGCGGACAACATTTCATAAATTTTCACACTGGATCCAACAAATTCAATTGAACACAACTTGTAGGCCTCTTTTCATCAAATTTTCAGACTGGACCCACTACACTCATTTAAGCCCATAACCATACATTAAACTTAAACATATAATTTTACCAAATCTTTCATTGAATCATCAATCAACCAACCAATCACTGATATTTAATCACAATCAACTAGCAGCATAATCAATACTAAAACAACCTAGATCTATATAAAGACATCATTGACAAACAACAGAAACACAGTAAAACTGATTCGACATTTCCTTCAACATTCTTCAGCAAAACCCTAGCTTGCATACACACCTTCCATAAGACAAATCTGCGACTTTACACGCTTCTCCTGAAACCAACTTGCATATATATTTACTGAAAATATACGCACCTCTGCAGAACCGAACCCGCGTGTATACACGCCTTCCTTGAGTCGAAACCGCATATAGATCTGTAAATAATTCAGGACTGTGCAACACTTCAGAACTAAAAACTTACTCATATCATACCCTTCACTTCAACAAACATGCGTCATACCACATATCTAAACATCTTACAAACAGATCATGCAAATACATGGTCATTTCAGGTCTAGAGATCACGATCCATCATTGTATTCATGGGTGCATCATTATTTCAAATCTATCAATAAACTATAGCCCATTCCATGCAGATATACTTCATATTGAAGTATTCATTCAATTCCCATGCTCATACACCCTTAGCACTATGATCTTCACTTCCTTATGTAGTTTGAGACTTAGCCAATACCATGAACCAAAACCACACAAGTGTCGATGGTATTCTTGGACGGGATCAAATAACCGTTACTGCACTCAATATTGTGGGCTAATACCATGGTGAGGACCCCTGGTATTATAGAATTAGTGCACTATCTCATACATAACTTTGCTTCTTCATACCTGCGTGTATATGTGAATTTTCCTTTACCAACTCGCATATAGTTCCTCAAATATGTACTTTATCCATCTTCTGATTCTTATCTGCAAAGCTTTTGTCCCATCATACTGTCATTCTGTTTCAATACTTTGTCACCTCTGAGCTTGTCCAGAAACCATATACTTGGTCTTTTACAAGTGGGTTACCATCAAGGACAACACATGCAATCATAATGCCAACAATCTCCCCCTTTGTACTTGATGGATACCGAGTCATATCCTTCACATGATCTAACTCTGTTATCACAGTTTGCAGGAGCTTATGCATCCGCAACTATTAACAAGGCATCAAAGATTCATCAACTAATAAAACAAAAAGATGAAAAGATCCTTCAACTTGAAACATAGTTACAAGCAGAAAAGCAGAGTGTTAGTCAACAACTACAGGTACAAATTTCACAACTCAAGAGAGCCTGCACCAACTGAAGATTCAACATCAAGGTGAAATTAATTCTAAAGATACTCAAATCCATCAATTACAACTCTCCATTGAGCAAATGAAAGATGTTCCAAAGATTGATGAGTTTAGTAAAGAAGCTTTAGAATTAAACACCTTATTGGCACAACAACAGGTCATATTTTGTCAGAAATTAACCAGCATTCTTGAATTATGTGAGCAAAGCGATTCACTTGTGAATCACATTGCTGACATGAGAATTAGTTTCGATGACATAGATGAGAAGGTATCCCAATTTGTTACTTGGTAGTATTCTTCTGATGGCTGAAAGGCCAATCTGCCCATAATTGAAGAATCAAAGAAAGAAATATTGTTCACAGATTGGGATACACAACTAAAGAAAGCAGAAAGGGCAATAACCAGAGCTAAAGACATTGCCATGAACATTGTGGAAACTGTCAACCAAAACCTGATCGCATCAAATCTCATAGATAGATGTCTGCCTGGTGCATTACCCTTGGTAAAAGATTTGATAAGACAATGGGAGGAAGTGTCAAAAGTGAAAGAGAAGCACATTATGAAGATAAAAAAGTTAGATTGGTAGAGATACTGGGGATATCTAGTGAAGTCTCACAGCCAATGGCTCATGCTTCGTTATCTTACAGATACATCTTCATACATGCTAACTCCATTATCTAATGTTGTTTTTACTGGACACCTACGCATTAGGCTAGACCAACCTCTCGAGGTTCAACCTATGCTTAATATTCTTCAACTCAAGGAGCAAATGGAAGAAGGGACAACAGGAGAATCCTCCAACAAATCACCCCTTTAATTTCTATTTCTGTTTTCATTTTACTTACTTTAAGGAGAGTTGTTTGAAACCTCCTCAGTTTTTATTGTAATAACTATTTTAAGACATTAGTTTTATATTTAAATCCCTTTATGTCTTTTAAGAAGGGGTCCTGAAATTTTGAAACTAAGACTTTATTGATGTTGCACTTCTGTACTCTTAATTTTTTCTGAATAGAAAAGGCTGGACCGAGAGTTATTTCTCAAATGAGCTGAGTAAATATATATATGATACTTTTATCTTATGTGTTTAATTTAAGTTTCAAATGAGAAATAGTTCATTGAATTTATGACGTGTTTCTTTATATATTTGTTTGAACACAGTTTGACATCAATTCACTTTTGAACGTGTTATGTTGTTATCATTTATATGTATATGCAATATATGCATTTTGTGAAAGTTGCAATATATGCTTCATTAAATTGATTTAATTAACTTCCTAATTAAATCAATTATCATAAATGTTTTTCATATCTCTAAATGAATGTATGATCTTTATTTTCAGTCATTGAAAGATTATCTTGTAGATCGCACAAAGAAAAGGTTTCATCCTGGGATAGATAGAGATAGATCTAGATATATAGATATAAATAGATAGATTTACTGTTTATTGCAAGCTTGCTTATTTTCCCATCTATCAAATTCCACCTAGAGATAAAATCATTCATTCATTCCAACTATATTAAATTGGGAAACTGGTCCCACAAATCCAGTCGGAGCCACCATTCCAAACAAAAAAGGGATGGTTTTCAAGTCCCCAACTGGGTGGTTTTCCCCAATTTTGTTGCATTGATTTTCGGGGCCTCAACACTTACCAGAATTTAGGAGGTCCGAGACCAACTCTCAGCTGTTGGGGCAGTGCCTCAACCCACGGAGCTAGTGCGATTAGCTCTCAACAACGTCTTTGAGGAGTGGCAGGTTTTTTTCCAAAGCATATTGGCCAGAGACACCTTACCAGGATGGGACAGGATGTGGGATGATTTGCAATAGGAGGAGTTGAGATGAGCTCTTTTGAAGAGCTCCATCAGTGGTAGTAACAATGGGTAGAAGACAGTGAAGGAGGAGGAGAATATGACCCTTGCATCTAAGGGTCCTAGTCAGAGACAAGGGGGGCAGAGGAAAAAGAAGAAGGACTTGTCGAAGCTCAAGTGCTTCAGATGTGGTAAGTTAGGCCACTATAATACCCCATGTCCTCTCGGGAAGAAGGACAAGGAAGAGAAGTAGGACCAACATACAACTTCAATAGAGGTTGATAGGCTTTCCTCCAGGCTGGAGGAAGACTTCGTGATGTTCATCGATATACCTCTAGGAGTGAGGTGGGGTGACTTGGTGTTGTAGCCTTAGAGTGCTGTAGATGGACATGATCCATGAGGAGTCCACCTCTTGGATCAAAAATTGGCTACAGGGGCCCACAGTATTCAATAGTAGGATGGACTAGTGGAAGTTGGTGCAATTAGATGCCAAAGTGACAGTTGCAGAGACTAGTAGCAATAGATGTTGGGGAGCACAGTGCAGAGTTGGCAGTGGTGTAGTTAGAACAATGCAGAGTCAGCAACATCGCAGAGTCTTCAGTGGACATATCATCATACTAAACACAATTGATTCAATTTTGGATGTTTTTTGTTTTTTTGTTTTTGTTTTTGTTTTTCCTCCTGTTGCAGATGTTGCAGTAGCAACAACAATAGAGTTGCAATACGGATGCAGTTTTGGCAACAGTTCAACATGGTCAACAACAACACAGATGCACCACATATCAAATTTGCGTAGTGGTTGGTGGGAAGTAGTAGCCATACATTAGCAGTGTGACAGGAGATGATGCAAAGACAGGGTATTGCTACAGGGTGTGCAACAACACTAGAACACATTCCTCGCTACGAAGGAGTGCTAGTTTGTAGCATCGGATGTGTTCTAGCCACAAAACTTTGTGGAGAGGAACAAATACATGAGATCTCCAAAACCCATATATCGTTTATCAAAATTCCGCCTAGAAGTGTCTCAATTAGATTATTAACCAATTTTTAAATATTTCCTAAGTACCAACTTAGGGAATATGGTTAATTAAACAATATTAATTGAGATAAGGCGAGAATAGTCTAGAAACTCACACGGATCGATCCATAGATGATCCTAGCCATCGATTTTGTTTTAATCTTGGTCATTGGTGCTCCAAGAGAGGATTATAAGAGGAGGCCGATGTGGTGATGGAGAATACACTTCACTAGTTCGATTTCATTGGCAGATCGATTTCCAGAGTAGTAGCAATCAGTGATGGAGAGAGAGTCAGAGAGATTGAAGCAGTGTGAGAGGGGCAGGGCCAATGACCTAGAGGAAAGATTTCCAGATATAGAGAGGCAATAAGAGGGTCAAGTTATCTCAGAGAGGCAACACAGAGGCTTTGCGCAGTAGTTTCAGTAGGCAGATTGATTTGGTAGTGAGAAAAATCGTTCTCAATTCCAGAGGCTGGATAGAGGTTCTAGAAGTCCGGAGAGATGATTTCCTCAACAACTGGAGGCAGAACGACTTCATTAGAGGTAGTTTTGGACGACCAATTTGCTGAAGGCAAGTCATGCGAGAGATTGCTTGTGGGAGAAGGGTAATTCCCTTCAATATTTTGCCTAGATTTTCTTGTTGTTTGGATTGAAAGTTAGGTATCCATAGATGTACTAAGATTTCGTTGCTGCATAATAAAATAAAACCCTCATCTGCTGCACTCGTTTTTTCGAGTTGATTTTTTTCGGGGACTTTCGTAAAAAATAACTGTGTTAATTTTTGGGTGTGTGCACTAGCGTTTATTCCAACGTTTATTCTTCCACAGTTTTATTTGTGTAGATTGCAGTGTGATTTATTTAGTATTTTCCGTAGAAAACAACAAATAAATTGTTAAATAAAATAATTAGGAGAATAATTTTGAGTTGTTGCAATATGATTCCGGTTTAGGAATTTTCACACAATCTCCCTTTTCAACCATCTTAATAATATTCCCCCACATATTCAATTTATTATGGAAATAGAAAAGGATAATTCTCTACCGTTTTTGGATGCTGTCATCTCTTGCATTTGTGATAGCTCCCTCACCCACCAAGTTTATCGAAAAAATAACATATTGACCAATACCTTCATGCCCAATCCTATCATCATCTAGCTAAAAAATATAATGTTTTAAAAACTCTCATTACCCGAGGCATTTGAATTTTTGCTTGTCAATTCCTAAAGAAAGAAAAAACCCACTAGACAAAAGCCCTTGTGGCTAATGGTTACTTTATCTTTCATATCAACAAAGCTTTTGTGTAACCCATAATCCTAATTCTAAAATTTCTACCTTCCCTTTGCCTCAAACTTGCATTTCTCTTCCATATATTCAAGGCACCATCAATTTTATTTCTATGATATTTGTCAAAAATAATTTCAAACCCTCTTTAAACCTTGTAAAATTGTCAGAAAATTATTCTAAAGTGCCAAGAATAATTCAGACCCTAAGCTTGGCTCATGGGTTTATCGATTTCGTTGGATAGAGTAGTCGGTGACATGGTGCTCTATCAAGGCAATCCATGGTGAAAAGGTAATTGATTCGAAACGTCCTGAGCACAAATCCAACCATGAGTACATGTTGGTTTAGACTAGACCAAATGCAATCTTTAAATGATATCAATGGCTTAAATGCTTATAGATCACAAATTTTCAATTTTTCAAATGACATGTTTATTTAAGAACAAATTAATAAACCTAATAAACAAATGGTTTAGTAAATGGGGTATTTTCTTGAGCAAGTGTCCCACAAACAGTAAAGAGATAAAAACTTTTGTTATGGATAAGTTCCACAAACGTACTTGGGAGAAATTGCTAGGGAGAAGGAAGAAGTACTACATTGAAGAGTTTAACCCCACTCATAATCATCAACAAAAAGCGTACATAGGGGTCAATATTTATTGGAGAACCAGAATTCTTATCGCTCAATTAAGGACTAATTCTCATCAACTCCATTGTGAAACAAGGCGCTCGAAAGAAATGTGGGAGGAAAGACTATATTTTTTGCTTTTCCAGAAAAGTGGAAACAGAAAAGCATTTCATTTTAGAATGCGAGGCCTTCAAAGACAACATGTAAAATTATGCAAATATTCTGGAAGATAGTTCTTGAGATAATCTATTCAACAAAGAGTTTGTCAAGAAATTGAGAGCATTTATTATAAGACTTCACAGGAAAAGGGCCTAAAACAAGAACCAAATAAATAAACAATATGTCCTATAAACTATTTTAAAATAATTTCTTTATTTCTTTCCCAATAATTCTAAGTAAATTTAAAACAAAACTTACTAACAATATTTAAAAATAAAACAAAAAACATAGGCGGAAAAGAGGTACGCTTTGTGTACTTCACATATCATTTAGTAAACACTTTCAAAATACAATGGATCAATTTCATAGATATCACTAAAAATTTTGTTGACACTTTGGAAGCAGTTGCACGAGTTGTTTTGCAAGGGATTTTAAGAAACCATGAATGTAAGAGAAAAATCTGAAGCAAGTTGCAGTATTTGTTTCGGAGAGGATTTTAGATGTCGTGAATGTTAAAAATACGAAGGAAGGGCGAAAGAATAGTTTGAATTTCTCCGATACGATACAAATTTCATTGAATGACGCTCTCGTAACTCAAGTTGCAGGCTAGAGATCAATGCATCTGCCATACACACTGCCATGCGGTCGTCAATGCTTGTCAGTACTGCGAGAAGGCTGCGGCCAAAACACTTTACACAATTTCTGAATTCGGGGCGGCTTTCTTCTATCTATATTTACACACAAAAGCGGGCTTTCGGCGCCAAAAGCAGCTTTGGAACAGATATAGATTTTGTACCGATCTCAAGAGAGACTCTTATCAGTCTTTCACCCAATACCGTTATATCCGAAAAATCCAATGAGGAGCCATGCGATACAATTTGCAGGTTAATTAATGGCGGAGGGGATTTGGAGGAGTTGGAGGCTAATCTTAACCGGAGTGAGATCATCCCCACTCCCCCGCTGATGGAACAAGTTATTTATAGGTGTGGGGATGAAGCTGTCTGCAGAAGAATTTTGGGTTTCTTCAACTGGTGCACAAGGCAGCCAGGTTGCCACCTAAGCGATGAATTCTTCAACAACGTGCTTGATTTCTTTGCAAGGAAGAATGATTTGAAGGCCATGGAGATGTTGGTGGCAGACATGATGCGGGAAGGTCGCCAAATGGACCTCAAGACCTTCGCCCATGTGACCGAAAGGCTTGTTAGGGCAGGTAGAGATAAGGAGGCTGTGGGCTTGTTTATTAGATTTTCCGGACTCGAATACCAAAGTGCTTTTAGAATAGTGGTGTGTGCTCTCTGTGAGAAAGGGTTCGCTGAAAGAGCTGAGATTTTGATTAAACGCACTAAAAAGAAATTGCCTCTTGATGAAATCATCTTCAATTCCCTTATCCATGGGTGGTGTGTTACGGGAAACGCTGAAGAAGCGAGAAGAGTAATGGAAGATATGCGGTCACATGGATTTAGACCAGGTTTGATTGGTTACAACTCTCTTCTTAAATGCATTTGCAAAACTGTTGCTGAAAAACATCCTTGTAAACTCATGCATGAAGGGAATGATATCCTGGTAGAAATGCAGCGAAATGAGGTCTCTCCCAATCAAGTCTCATTTAATATTTTGATTGCCCATCTGTGCAAAATCGGAAGCATCAATGGTGCACACAAGCAGTTCGTGAGAATGGAGAAATGTGGGTGTTCTCCAAATTCAGTAACTTATGTTCTTCTTATCAAGGCTATGTATTTGAGAGATAGACTGGTGGATGGTGATAAGATGTTGGGTAGAATGATGGAAGCAGGCTTCAAACCAGATGCAAAGACTTTTCATAGCTTCATTGCAGTTCTTTGCGGCATTGAGAGAGTTGATCATGGTCTTTGTTTGTTATCTAGGATGGAAGAAGGAGATTGTGAGGGCAAAAGCAAAATTTATGACCTGTTGATAGGGAAGCTGTGCAGGAGTGGGCAGTTTGATAAAGCTCAACTCCTGTGGAATGAGGCTGCCCAAAAAGGACTTACCCTTGATTCTAGTCCTGATTTACTTGACCCAACCAAAACTGAAATCTGTAAACCTGCAAGGAACGAGAGGAAAAAGCTTGAATGCGATAACAAGAGAGAGGCGAAGAGGAAGAAACCCAAAATGCAGTTTGTTAAGAAGAAGAAAAGGCAAAGGCAAAGGCGAAGAGCGATGCGTTGTTGATTAATCAGGTATGGGACTCTGGAACTTTCCTTCCTAAGAGGTTGTTATATTACGCAATAAAATAGACAGTGTCTCTGGCATTTTAATGCTAGTTTGCAGCCAATGCCCTAGGGTATAAAGTCAGGGTCCTGTACAAGTCCAGATGATAAACATTGAGCATTTGACATAATAACATCTAGTTAATGATCGAGTTGTGTAGGCTATTGTGAATTGAATGTGTGTTATACTTATCTATTGGCTATAATGGCTCAAGCAAAGATGTAACTAACACGCATTTTCTATTCCAAGGTAGAATAGAAAACACATTCTTAACATGTGAAAGCACGATACACCAAACCACAGGGTGTGTTTGAAGTCTAATTTGGCACAATTGCCCCCTCGCCATCGGCTATCATACTCGGGCATTCTTGACATCATCAACCTCCAGCCCTGGGCTTATTCACCAAGTCTTCTATATCACTGGGGGCCTTTGATCCGGTTATATACATGTTTATGAGATTCTCCTATTGTTGTATCCTTCTTTACTTCAGTTTATCTGTAATATCCCTCTTAGACCCTTGTAATGAAATTCTGAGTTAGGGTTTCAGCAAACACATCGCAAAATTATATTTTATAACAATGTTGCAGCACTTCATCACACTCTATAGCATTGATGGTCTTTTATTGTGTGCACAAGTAATATAGTAAAGAACTCAAGCAACAACCGATTCCACAAGCAACCACAGTACAATCAAAGTCAATTTGACTAGCAGTCTTACTATTCTTCACATGCAGTACAGAGATCCACAATTTCCCAATAGGAATATCAATACAAAATTAGTTTTCTTAGGCATACAAATTGTGTCCTAACCTCAGATTTACTAATGCCACTTTTATGATTAGATGTGCTAATGGAACTGCTTAGTGCTTGTAACCCTAAGCTCGCTGCTACAGAATGTCACACCTGGTATCAATTTGCTGGTCATCAAGGTTTTGGCTCAATGATTCAGGCATCCTCCATGCGTTGTTTAAGCCCAAGACCACCTTGTTTCAACAGATGGCACCCTAATATCCCTGTCTCGGCCCTATGTCAACCCATTGCCACAAAATCCAGCTAGTTGGGCTCTGCGCTGCTACAATATTCAGCAGTCGGCACCCTGAACTAGCTCCCTCAAGCCCTCACTGCCTCAGTCCCAAGCCAGACACACCCTTAGAACCCTGAGCTTGGAACCTTAGGCCACTCGCTGCCTCAGTCTCCAACCAGCCGGTACCGTATACCCTGAACTTGGCCTTATGACAGTTCGCTGCTACAAGAATCCAGCCACTTGCTGCCGCAGGCAATCCAATCCGCTGCCCTTTACAGAATCCAGGCCTTGCTGCCTCTGCCTTTGTGGCACCCTTATGCCCCTGATTTGGTCTTATGCCAATTTGCTGCCACAAAGAAAATAGAATCCAGCCTGCCGGTATCCTGAACTCGGTCTTCCCAACAAAGAAAGATGAAAGCAGAGATTGGCTAGGGTGGAATCTTTCACCACCGAAACCAATCAGAAACCAAAGGTCTTAACACCTGTAAGATACCCTCCTGGAAGTACCTCAAATTCCCCCCTTAAAGTTATGAGTTTGGTCTGAGTTTTCAGTGTAGCATTTTCTCAAACAGTTTGCAATCCCGTGGCTGTAGGTGCACTCTTGAATTTTAATTTCAAATAAACAAATACACATGCTAGAATGAAGTTTCAGGACAATAATGACTGATTATATTGTGCTCAGAAATGCATAAAGTGCTGATACAAATCGATATAACAATAGAATTAATTGAGAACAACCCTTTTTCTGATTTGGTATAAAAATACACTGAATAATAAGACAAAGAAACCTGGTATAGATGACAGCAATATAATCATGAGATATCAGTCTTTTCCTGAAGGTGTATGGCTGCTCCAATGAGAAATGCTGGCTCAGAAATTAGCCCAGAAAAAATAGCTTGACTTAGTCATCCAAAACATCAGCAACATATATATCATGTCCCATGAGTTTGAGCAGAATTGAGGACTGATATGACAGCAAGTGAACTCGACCAAGATGGGAGGAATATGACCTCAGGAAATGGCCCCTTCTAGTGGCTAACTCAACTTCTTCGAACAAGGATATAAATTCCGCAAACTGCGGGCCACTCATCCAACTATAGGAATAGAACTCGGTCCTCTAAATCTCTGTACTCAGCCTCTTTTAATATCAGCCCATAATTAAAGGGAAACTCGTCTTCTTTACAACAGTGATAATCTCAGCCTTTATAACAGTCACACGGCCAGCAAACCAGAGGCTGACTTGATCCCCTATGGAAGGTTCAAGGAACTATACCTGCAATAAGTGGAATGAACTCAGTCCTCTAATCAGCAACAAACTCGTCCTCTTGGTTGGAACTCGAACAGCAAGGAGAAATACGCCCAGAACTTCGGTATAACACTCTTAGCTTGAGATATAAGAGAAACTCAATCCTTGTAACAATGATAAACTTGTCCAGCAAGCACGATGAAGATTTGTCTCTCTCTTTAGCTCAGAATCTCGTCCTTTTTTAACGGGTATGCACAGCCTGTCCAAGAGATGAATAAAACTCCATATTAGAAGATAAAATAAACTGATAACACTGTTACCTCAGTTTATCTTCCTCAAATATTCTTCTCCACTGAAGCACAATGGAAAAATCTGAGTAATTCCGCTTTCTAACTAGCTAGGGTGTATGGTCTGAACACTGAAACTAACAATCTGCAAGCAGGGTTTCCAAAACTCTGGACTCTTCTTCAAAAGCTCTTCAAAATTTATTTTTCTCAAATGGAAAAAGCTAGAATGAGGAGAGACCCCCTCATTTTCCTTCTTTTATAACTCATTTGCCACTTTTACTACCATTTTACCTTTTTCCCCAATTAAATAATAGAAGCACTCTTCTCTTCTTTATTTAATAAAGTGACTTTTATTAACTAATTAAATTCACTCTTAACCCTAGGAAATGCTTATTTCGCCTCCATGATCACAATGGCCATCCAAAGCCCCTTTTTATCATTCTGCCTTGTAGATATTTCGCCTCGATTCCAATGAGCTATTACACTAAGGTTTCCTCCAAACAGTTAACCCCGAATAGCACTATAAGCTTAAATAATTAGAATACGCTTATTAATAACCCCGTTTTATGTGAATCGTCGGAATGCAATGGAACTAAGAGCAAACCATGCAGAACTAATCTTTATGGTGAAATATAGCAAGCAATCTTAGTAAGACCCCGTAAAACTCCTCAAAACCCTTCGGGCTCACCAATAATGTAATCCAGCTCTTGTGACTTGGTTGACATACTGAAGCTCAACTGAATCAACACTGAAACACTGAAGCTCTGAGTCAACCTTGGCTCACCAAGTTCCAAGTCTCTCTCTCTCACAATCTTATTTAAGTCTCGCCAATTCTCTCTCTGAAGTTCGAATTCTTCTTTCACAATGCACAACTAGTAGTAGTCAGGTGAGAAGACATGAGACTTTAAGGTAAGGTAAGGTGACTTGTAATTTCTTTTAACAATAGTATCATAGTATCGTAAAGGATAATAATAACAATATTAATAATATTAATGATTAAGTCGAGATTGAACTATTAGGATTGATTAATGATAAGTGATTTTGCATCAACTCTACTTGATTACCAATTGATGCAAGGTGATTTACTATTTTTGGAAAGTCATACTTGAGATGCTAGACATCTTTCTAATTTTAAAAAGTCACTCCAAAATTGCCAAAAATGAGATTTTATTTAAGGAAATTCATCCTTGAGCTGCCAATTTTCAACACTGGAAGTATAATCCAACTTCTGCTGAAAAGTGTCCTCGTTCGTATGAACTATTCACGATCCCCTTCTGTTGATCACACTGTCATACTAGTCAGGTGCTCCAAAATATCAACGAATCCCTGAGGAGTGAAATACTTGCCACGAAACTGAGGTCCAATGGAAGCTCTGAGTGATCTCCCCCTATAAAAACTAGCTTATCCCTAATGGTAGTCGAATTGCCAAGCCTTGTAATGCCAGGGCCCAGGATGCCATGTTGATCTAAAAAAGAGACTGCCAGGCTGACGCTGCGTCACTCTGGTCCTGACTAACTACCCATTGTGCTCATATTGAATCCTCCTTGTGAGGAGCCTCACACCAAAATATCTATAAGGTGCGGACCCATAACCTTGAAGCACCTCCTGCTAAGGCATCTTAGTGAGGTCAAAGTCTACTGGTCCACTAGACTTGATCCTGAGCAATGATAAGCAAAATCTGCATCGCCACATAGTGAAGGCCTCAACAGTCCTCCATGTGTTAACCCCAAAATCAACTAGATCACTCGATGTTATAATCCCGCTCATTGAGAGGTGGAGTGATATATCAACCAACAAAATCTCTAAAATCCCCAATGTTAGGGTCCTATAATAATAGGATTCATAATTTTTGAATTGACTTTGACTAGTCTTGTAATATGTACATACTTTGCTTTCTGCAAGTTGTTTTCCCATATTAGGAAATAAAAAATGTAAAAGAGGGTAAAAGTCCTAAAAGAAAAATCAAAGGACTTAAAAGAACAATATAAAAAAGAATAGAAAAAATGGAGCCCAAACACAAAAAAGATATAAGAATAAGACATGAAAGTGATGCAAGTCAAAATGCCACTTCTATTTACTTTTCACTGCAAAATAAATGATTATGTGCAGCTTGTTCAAAATGCCATAATCCATGATGAGTTAAATAGGTTAAACTTGACTTTTTCATGCTTTAAATTTCATGTTAATAGATAGAGAATAAAGATCTTGCCAAATAGTTTAATCTTGGCAAATTTGTAGTTAGATAGAGAATAAATGAGGAGCTCAACAGTTTAATCTGAGCCCTTGGATGAAATAAGGTTAGAATTAGATAGTTTCTTGTTTAAAAAAAAAAAAAAGGATTAGGGTTTGCAAGCTCAAAAGCACCCATGCGAATAAAGAAAAAATGGTAGAATAAATGATGGGTAGGAAGAAAGCAGTTTTACAAAGCATGGATAAACATCATCATGCATATTACTAATTTCCCTCCCCACAATGTGTTCTAGTACTAAATCCTTCAGTCATAAAGACTCAGAGAATTTCTCTGACTTCTGGTGGGACCGGACCCACATCTTAATGATCGATTGGCACCAACGTATTGGATTCCACCTCATTAAAACCCTTCCCCTTCATAAAAACCCTTTTCCCTTAACATCACTCATTTTACCCTACTAAAACCCCTTTTCCTAAGTCAAAATGCATATTCACCTTTGGAAAAGTAAAAAACCCCTAAAAATGCACTTATCTTAAGTTTTCAAGTGTAAAATGTTAATATTGGGCCCCCACTATGAAAATCTCGCCTAAAATAATGTTTTAACACTATCCTAAAAGTGTATTTTATTTCCCACATTCATTTCATTATTAACATGCTAATATAATGTATTAACTCCTTTATATACCCTTCATCCCGTAGTATATTAATTCATTTTATATTAAATAACCCAACCCATATTTTACTTTTTAGCCTACGTTTATTTTCCCACGTGAATATTATCTCGCTCCCCATAGTTTAAAAGTATTTTTATTATATATTTAACCCGCCCTACGTAAATATTACACCTACCTGCATTACTTTGGTTAAAATACATTAAAACCTGCCTATCCCATTTCACATATGAACTATATATTAAAACAATGATTTAACGTATAAGTTCAAAACCCGCCGCATAAAAGAAACGCCGGGCCCCACGCGCATTACCCCTCATCTTCATCGTCGAATCCTAGCCATTCACTTTCACCTGCTAGATCCAATGGTGTATAAACCACATCGCAAATTTGATAGCGCGGTCTTCAAACAAAATAAGATTTGCGATAAACGCTGTTTCAACCCTTCCTCTCTCCTCCACGCATCGCAGTTGTATTGGATCGCATCTATTCAAGAAATACCATTTACCATCCTTCGACGGTGCGAAAACCGCTCACTGGTAAATCTTCCCCCCGCGCCTAAACTGCTCCTGATTTGAATTGACAGGTAGTTAATGCGAACACTGTTCAATTCAAATTCTTTATAAAAACACCATAATGTACGCATTTCAAGCCTTCTGTTACTCCTTTTGCTCGCAACTTCCTTCACATTGAGAGAAAGACGTTGCCGCCCCTATTTGACTGCATAAACCAACAGTATTCAACCAAATTCGCTGCTGCAATCACTCAAAAGCCTCCCGACTGCTTTTAAAAGTTCACAACAAGCTTTTGAAAGCTCTCAACTCCCTGCAAACCCTTTTTCCACGTCAAAATTCCTAAATTCACAGGTATTTTTAAGGAAAAAAACCTACCATCCATTAAAAGAACTATACTGTTGAATTGAAGCCTTTTTAAAGCCTCTGTGCCTAAGAAACGACCATATTTCTTCATATATTCATCCTTGTTGTAAACCTGGGAATTTCACAGTTACTAAAGCTATAATTTGTTCTTTAAAGAAAAATTGAAGAGAATTTAGGTATCTGGAGACTTTAGAAATCCTCTGAGTGATTCAAAGCCTTTCTATAATGCTTAGAAACCCCTTGGCATAAGCTTTGACTGTTTTAGGATTGTTTTCATCAAAGAAATTTGCAGAAAAACCCTTGATATCTTTTGCTCAGTCTGAAAGGTTAAGAACTTGGTTTTTAAAACAGAATTAACAATTTGAGTCAGAGTGACCTAAATTATACCTTTTGCAGTCCAAAATAGAAGCTTTGTTATACTTAAAATCTTTCTGTAAACAGTTTAATCTTATAGAAGTGTGTCCCAGACCTAAAAAACATAGTTTTAAAGATAAAAAAGGGTTAAGAATTGATAAAACCAACTTATCAATGGCATCCAAAAGTATAATTGTAATCAATCCATTACAACCTCCTGTTGTAGATGTAGAACACACCCCATTGGCTGATGCAGATTACAAAATCACAGATCCTGTAATTGAATTTAACCTCCTTGAGCTCCACTGCTGGAGCCAAGAGAAATCCTTGGACCAAGTAGATGATGTGCTTATTTGGGAGTCTAATTTGCCCAAGTATGTTATTCTTCATACCCATCAGTGTCTAGAAGCCATTAGATTGTGCCAAACTCATTATTTCCCAGATCAAAGAGCAATTGTCAATGCTGAGAAAGAAGTATTGTTTACCATAATTGCTGAATCCATAAACCAAATGCTTTAGTTGCAGCCTGAACCCAATGCAGTCCCTTTGTCCATTGAAGCTCTCACAAGGTTCTATTTGGAATTAGATTTTCCCAAAAGATTCCAAATTTTCCAAACATTCATGCCCTCATATGTGGAAATTCTAAAGCTAAATCCCCCCTATTCCTCTTCCAAATTCCCATAAGGAACCAAACACATCGTCTCTATGTTGTCTTTTATCCTTGGTTACTTCACAGATGAGCATACTGATGCATCTATACTTGGTTTCCTTTCCATTTTTGTGCCTGGTCAATCCCCTGCAGTCATCTACAATTTTGCTGAGTATATTGCTGATAGTATACATGAACAACTTGTTAAATTACCAACTGAAGGTGTCCTTAGGTATACCTCATTTCTCTTCCATATGGTCCTCTACTTTCAGTCAGACAAGTTCCCTATAAATCTTCAAAAGATGGATGTGGAAGGAAATCCACTGTCAGTTATTTTCTGGACCTCCTTAATAAAAAAGGAGTCAAAATAGTTCACATATGCAGACTTTACAAATTGTTTCATTCATCCATTGGTAAATCTACTCAAAAACAATGTGCAACCTCGAATCAGTGATGAAATCAAGAGGGTGTTACGGTTGTCAGAACAGATCAGGGCAGGTGATTGGTATTTATACCAAAATCACACTGAGATTAGAGTTTATGGTACAACCCTCATACCTTACAAGTTGCTAAAGTATTTACCAATGAGGTTGTTTGCTTTAGAATATATCAGACAGATTTTAAACTTAGATTCAGTAAATTTCTTGGCTACTAAAAAGAAAACTCTGTTTAAATTGAAGAACCAAGTGGGTCCCTTTATTTGCAATAACAGAGAAGCAGGAATGGAGGCAGAAAAGCAATTATCAGAGTACAAATTCAGCGAAAGTTTCCTTTGGCACTATGGTCCTTATGGTTTAATTAGCAAAATGAGAGTGAAGTGTAAGTTAACTCCCTATACTCATGAGAAGAAGACTGAAATTGAGAAATTTTCTAACCAATCTGAATGGTTGGAAAATACATTGGTAGAAGTTGATCAGCAGAGTGATACTAGTCACATTCTGCAGACTCTAGCTCAGGAAGACAGAGGTATAAAAAGAAATAGGGAAGAAGGCTCTTACACTGCTGAAACTACCACAGAAACAAAGTATAAACTAAGGTACAACAAGAAGCCCAACACAAATCTAGCAGATAAAGAAAATGAAACAATTGAGGTTATAGATACAAAGGTTCCAGATAAAGACACTGTGCCACCCACATAGATTTAAAATGAACAGCAACCTACTACTTCCAACACACAGTTGATCCAAAAACAACATAGTGTGGAAGTATCATCATCAAAACAGACAGAGGATAAAGATTTGGGTATTAAGGAAAAGTATAAAGAGATTAAAGCCAAAAATGAGGAAATTAAAAATGAAATTTATTCTCAATACTTGAAACAAACTCCAGGCATACAAAACAGGCTGCTTTCAGCCTTTGATTATAAGAATAAGAAATTACTGATGTCAGTGCTTCAACCTACAGTGCAAACACCTAAAACAACAGCTAACTATAAAAAGGTTGATTTTGAAGTACCAGTCCAAGACATTCATCCCTTGGACCAGATTGAATTTCACAAACAAAGTTCAGAAATGATATATTCTACAATGACTACAAAAGCAATGAGTGTTCAAAAACTCCAGAATGCTTTGACAAATGTAAAAGATCAGCTCAAGGTTGAAAAAGCTTCTTCATATGCCAAGGATTCTAGAATTAAATCCTTGGAGGAGTTAGTAATCGAATTGGGTTATGACCCTGAGAATGTAAAAGCTGCAGAGGAGCTAATTAAAAAGAAAAATGCTGATATTGTAGCACTCAAAAAACAATTGAAATTACCCCCTACAGAGCACCCACAGGCCAAAGAGATTAAACAGGAAGCAAATCAAAAGGATGAGATGATGAATCTCATATTACAGATGACAGCACAAATTAAGGAGATGGAAATTGAGATGGACAAATTAGTCCAAGAAAAAGAAGCTACTAAAGCAAAAGAAGTTCTTGCAACTGTAATTCCTATGGTAACCACAACAATGCCATCAACTCTAGCAGAAGAACTAGACCCAAAAGTTCCATTGGCTACAGCAGTGCTTGTAACTTCATCTACCACTTCTGCCACTGAGTCTTCTACTTCAGCAGTTCAACAATCAGATGAGGCCAACAAATTGATAAAGGCAATGGAGGACATGTCAATACAAACCAATGAAATCAATAGATTAAAAGAGCAAATAAAAAATCTGGAAGATGCCAAAAAGCTGGCACAGATCAATGCCAAAATTGAAGAGCAAAAAGCTAAGAGATTGAATGAACAGTTAAAGAAGTTGGAAACAGAGTTGACCTTAAAAGAGTTTATGGCACATATTAAAAATCAATTATGGACCAATATCATTGAATTAGTCTATGATACTTGGCCACCCATACAGGTGATTTATGAACAGAAGGATTTGCTAAAAGCAGCTAGAGAAGAAATACAGAAGACTAAAGAGGAATTGGGCACCAAACCTGAAGAAGCATTGGAAATTATCAAATTCCTCAACTCTAAAAATAAGTAGGAACTGGATGAAATAGGAATAACAGACAGGACAAAAACCATTCTTGAGGTGAGAAAAGTAATTTCCGCGAAGAATTTGATGAAACAGTTGGAAGAAAAATGCCAAAACATGGATATAGCCATCACAAGATTCATGGTGAAATTTGACATTTTGAGGCAAAAAGGACTTCCAAATCTTCTAGTAATCAATGATAAATTGATGAAACAAGAAGATTATAATAAAAAGATAAGGGAATTTGCCAAAGAACAGGTGAACAAATCAGATTGGCAAGGGATTCCAACACGTAAAGTTTTGCACAAAAGCATTGAAAATCTGTTTTATTTACAACATGAGGTAAAACACCTTTTTGTGGTCAAACCAACATTTGTGAGATACACGAAAGATGATGAGAACTTTAGGAAACTCATGAAGATCAAATTACCAGAGGTAGAATTCTGGGAGAAGCTAACAGATTTGCTGTAAAATCAGTTTGCAGTAAGAAAAAATGAAAAACAGAGTTGTTGTTTTTACTACACAGTAAACAAATTTTTAAATAGTAAAACAGTTTTCAGCAGTAAAGAGTATTAGCAGTCAAAGAGTATCAGATCAAAGATAAAGTTCAAAACAGATTGAAGACCAAATTGCCAGCATGAGGGACACCTCATTTGCCCAGCTGCAGCCTAAATCCAACAAAAAAACTATTTAATTTCAATAAATAGGACAACTTGCAAGTAGTTATGCAGTTGTCACTCTCTTCTTGCAAGAAGATATTTTATTTTCCAAAGAAAACTCCTAAGATTGTTTTAGGATATTTTGTATTACTTTTTGTATAAATACCATCATTTGAAGTATTGAGTGCGGATTAATTGCTGAAGATTTTTGATGTCATATTTTCTGAACCTGAAGGGTTTTTTGTATCAAGTTCAAGTCAGCAGACCGGATCAAAGCAATAAAGCATTATATTTCAGGATTCATCTGTTGGGCCACTGAAGTGAAGTATTTTCTCATGTTATTTGTCAATTTTCTTTTGTTTAACATCCATTCATGAATGTTTTCAGATGTTAATGTGAAATCAAGAATTGTTATTTCAGAATTTGTTAAAAGTACTCTGTTATTGATTGATTTTCATTTAAATGTTTTCTGCTGATATCCAGACTAGGGAACCTTTAATTGCTCCTTAATTTCGATTGACCCCTACCTTTTCACTCCTTCTCCGAATCAAAGAACCCTTAATTTCTCTTTATCTTGATTAAAACCATTTCACCATCAGCCTTTGAAGATCTTGAGTGACTCTACTATCTTGCCCTGTGAAAATTTGCCTTTAGACCTTGATCCTGATCTGTCTGCTCGACACATTGACTCCATTTGCCCAATGGTAAACAGATCTATTACTATCCATCTCAGTAAGTGATTTTCCCGCCAAACCAAATCAAAACTTCAAAGCCAATTTGCCCTATATAACTAGCCTAAAATCATATATTAAAACAAAGTTAAATCTTATAGAGAGAGCCCTCTTTGAGCCTTAGGAAGGCTAGATCCTAAAGCTTGAAAGTAGGTTTGTGGTTACCTCTGATATTCTTTAAACTATAATAAAAAATCTCACAACTTTGAGAATTATTAGATCGACTGCCGCTGTGTAGTATTAATAGTTGTTGGAACCCATTTGTGCCTCCCCTTTGTTCCCTGCATGCACTAAACAAAGGTACACCATGTATCGATAATCAACCTGGTGCTTCTTAAGCCACCTTGCTCTTGCCAGATCACACAGAAATTTGTTGACACACCCCAATACTACCTGGTGTCTAGACACCCTCCTGTTTGCTAAGTGATCCAACCACCCAAATCAAATCAAAACTCCTTCAAATCTTTGCTCAAGTCTTCTAAGGCACTGGTAAGAGGTAAGTACATGACATGAGCTCATCTTCAAGCTATTTTGGTCATCATATAATGAATGGAATGAAACCCTAGAAGAAACCCTAAGTCTTAAGATTGAAATCACTGTTTCATCCATTACTCCATCCTCCTTGAAGAAAATCAGTTACAAACAGGAGTCATTACATTGTTTGAGGGTTGCCATTTATCTTGCTTATCACAACATCCATTCCCTTCATTCTGACTCATTCCATGCATTTGCAAAATTGCCATTTCATACCCTCCCTTCATCTCTTTTCACATTAGCCTAGGGTTTCAAAAACAGAGTTTTCAACATGTCTGAGGAAGAGGACAGTGGCAGTAGTGGAGATCAAATGCCAAGGAGGCATGATCACAAGGGAGGGAAGATAAACATATTTGAACCCCTCAATACTAAGGAGCTCATGGCATCTCCTCTTACTGTTTCCTGCTTCAAACACATGGGATGTTTTGAATTTTGTGAGAAGGTGCAGCAAGTACAAAACCACCCTGAGCTAACAAGACTATTTATTATCAATTTGCATGACAAACAAGTTAAACTTGCTGGAGTTACATTTGAGATGTCCACTGATGCTATTGCTGCAGCTACTGGGATACCAAGTGTGGGAGAAAAGTGGTTCAAGCAAGCAAACCTAGACATGAGTTACTTTGAACCATATCTAAAACCTAGGTATAAAGATCACCACAAGTCCATCTTTCCTTTTTCACATTCGCTTGATAGGTATGCACCCATGATGAGGATAATTATGAAGTATTTCACATGTACGGGAATGTTTTCTCGTCTTTACTCATATCACATCCGGCTTCTTATGCATTTCACCAGAGTGAGGATGTTGCATATACCATATTACCTCTTCCGAAGCTTTAACAAAATGGCCTACATAGTGCAAAAGAGAAATTACCCTCAGCAAATGCAGAGCCTATTCCATCACTCACTTATCAAGATGGTGGTTATGCACCAACTACAACAGAAAAGCATTCCATGGGAGACCTTCATTGCCAATGGGGTTTTTACTACTCCACAAGGCCATCATCAACAAGATATACCTTCCTCGTCTCGTCCTCCCATCCCTACTTCTCCATCACTTCCTGCTGTTCCTACATCTCCACTCACTCACATTCCTTCACCCCATGATGACCCTTCCACATCACCATCCACTCACATTCCTTCACCTCATGATGACCCTTCTTCATCACCCTTCCACAATCCTTCACCCTCATCTCATGATACCACAACATCAAACAGTGAAGAGAGCAGTGAGACAGATGACACTAAGATGGTTGACATAGAGTCTTTTCCTTTGACCTATCAAAGAGGTCATAGGCAGGTGTTTGCTCCACAGATTGTGGAAGGGACCCTGCCTTCATCATCAACAAAACAACTTGATAAGGGTAAGGAAAAGGTTGCAGAGTAGGTCATTGTTGAAAAAGAGGATGAGCATGAAACTGAACAGAGTTTCAACTTATCGACCTTGAGAGTGAGGATGAGGGGATGATTACAAACATGTTGATCAAGAGCAAGGATGCCCAGATTAGGGAGCTACAAGCCAATCTTGGCAGGGCAAAGAATGTGATCAACTTCTTTGAGGTAGAAAACCAGCAGTTAGAGACAGAGAAATCTATCAGTGAGGTCAGAGCTATCAGAGCTAGGAAAGAGGCCGGAAAGGCCAAGGCATTGCTAGATGAAACCTTGGGCACTCTTGATGACAATGAAAATGAGGAAGAACAGCTTCCTAGGAAGAGGCCAAGGACAATTGGGTTGAAGAAGGCTCTAGCTCGGGAAAGAGAGAAAGAGACAGAATTGGCAGAGCAACTCACTCCAAGTGAGCTGCTTGCCATGGAAATCAGCTATGACAGAGAATCTTGGCTAGAGAGGGCAAACCTACACCTAGAGGGTCAACTTGAGAAGGAAAAAAGAGACATTGACATGTAGAAGAAGATGGCAAAGCATTATGCCATGAGGAACAGAATTGCAAGAGCCAAGCTCAAAAGAGCCCTTGCAAAGATTCAAGCACAAAATGAAGCAAAGGAGAAGAAAAACTGGATATCCTTGCTGATGTATCCCTCCAAGCATCCCAAACATGATCAGCAAGGTAAGTTCCAAATTTTGGCACTTGGTGCAAATTTTGAGTTTTTGACTGTTTGGCTAGCAGAAAAAAGGGCCAAATGCTCTTTTTTAGGGCACTCAAATGACAAATGGCTTATATATTCATGATCCTCATGGCAAGTACATCATCCACAGAAAATTTCAGATGGCTTACATATTCATGATCCTCATGGCAAGTACATCATCCACAGAAAATTTCAGGTCATTTGGAGCAGAACTGGTCCCTCAAAAGGGCCAAAACCACCTAAAAAACACCTTTATGTCCTCTTTTCAACACTGGCGCTGCGCCCTTAGCAGTCTTGGGAGAATGGATTTTTGACTAGGTAAATGGGAACCAATCTGGAAACTAAAGGCAGATCTGGAAACTAGACAGGACAGGCTTTCCAATGAGCTATCATGGAGCTCATTTGGACACCGGGAAGGCCTCCAAAACTCAGCGACAAAAAGGACAATTTTTCCAGTCTTGGCGCTGCGCCCTTGTCTGAAAGTCAACAAAACACATCAGAATTTATTGAAAAAGATATTTTGAAGGCCTTGAAGACAAAAAACTCCAAAGTTAGCTTAGAAGTTATTTTTGCATTTAATGAGTGTGGGATATTTGTGTCTTGGGCCTTGTATGGTCTCAATGGTCAAATGCATTTATGATGTAATTAATGACTCCTAAAACCCTAGCTAGGGTTTACTTCATCATTTTGCAATTAAATACTGCATGTAATGCTTCATAATTTTGTTGGTTGATTGTTGAGCTCAATATACATAGACTCGGAGTTGTGAATAAATTGGTTTTGGAGCTTTGTGTTTGTCTTGGATTGAGCATCAATGGAGCAAGCATATTCATAGGATTCATGAACATGGTTAATGGTGATTTTGTTCTAATTTAATAATTGTTTCCTTTTGTTTTCATATTGTTTCATCCTTTCTCATGCAATAGAGCAGAAAATTTAGGTTAAGATATGCTGTTAGAGGCACCTTAAGACTGTTTGCCTTCTATTGCTTTAGATGTTTTCCTCTACTAGGTCTGTTTGGAGAATTCTTGATTGCTCTCTAGTTCCACTTAGCTTGTTGTCTTAAGAATGATTTAATGGAGTTAAGCCAAAGAAGTTTATGGTATGCCCTGTCCTTTGGTGTAGCTTAAAACATTGTTTTTGAGGCCTTTTCTTTGAAGTTTACTAATTAGGGTTTGGCTGAAGAAGTTTATGGTTTGCCTTGTCCTTTATGTAGAAATTTGATAACCCAACCTCGGTTTTCAGTTTCTCCTTATTTCTCCCATATAGTTAAATGCCCATTTCCATAGCCATACATTCAACAAGTTGGGAAAATAAATATTTTCTGAAAACACTAATTCTGGAAATTTCACAATGCTGAAATGTAGAAATAAAAACTCAGAAAATAAATCAGCCACACAGAATTTTGACACGCTGATTTTTGGTCAACTTGACCCTGGAAAAACCCCCTACAGCTCTTGGGGAAAACCAGTTCGAAAGCTCTTCTTATTTCTGATAAACTTTAACAGTAAGACAGAAATTACAACAAAAATTCCAGCAACTTAACAAATGTACTTATCTCGATTTCCGTGCTTATACACTGCCTTGGAAAACGTGCCGAACAATAAACTAACAAAACAGAAATTTTACAGCATTTAAAACAACATTAAATGCTGATTGCCTTTCTCGATTTTTGTGCCCAGTTGTACGACTGTACTGCTGTACGGAATACACAACACCTCCTCGATTTCCGTGCCTCCTTTTGCCTCGAAAACAATGTTGAAGATGTTGTATGGATTTCCTCGAAATTTGTGCCACCAAACAACAGTCTCTCTCCTCGATTTTCGTGCCTAGCATCTGCCCATAAAACTGTGTCGAAGCTGCTATACAGATTTCTTGAAAACTATGCCTTCTTCCTCGAAAAATGTGCCACACTCCTGCTGTACGGATTTTTGCCTTGGCAACAGTGCCTCTTTGCTGCTGTACAGATTCGTTGAAGTCTCTAGCTGCTTGCCTCCTTCTCGTCGTTGCTCATAAATTTCTCCTTTGCTTTCTCTCCTCCTCTCTTAATTTGCTCATGAAAGAATGAATGACCTTTTCCCTCATTTTCTTCCTTTAAACTAACCCTAAGTGACTTTTGGGGAATCCCTAAATCCAATGGCTGAGATAGCTTTAGATCTAGGGCTGAGATTAAATCCCTATTTAAATCTCACTTTCTATTTTTTTAATTCACCCCACTTTAATAAAGACTCAGTTAGTCATTTATTTCCAAAGTCACTTTTCACTTTCTAATTTCACATTGACTTTATTAAAGTCACTTTAAAATTAGGCTTTAGTAACTTTATCACTTAAAGTCACTTTTAAATTAGATTTGACTTTATAACTTTATAAAGTCACTTTAGGTGAAAAATTAAATTCTTTTGGACACTTTTCCCTAGGCCAAAGATCAAAGCCTTAGGGAACCACCTGTCCTCCGGTAACCAAATTTCAACACTTTAGTCCATCTTAAAGAGTCACTTTGAAGGTCTTTATAGTCTAATTGAAGAAACTTAGGAGTTCCTTGCTCTTTGATCATCACTTGTGTTATCTTGAATGTTTTCTTTCTCTAAAGGTAGAGAGCTAGAGAATTTAGGAGTTCTCTGCTCTTTAGGGTTTGCTGGATAGTTGTTTTAAAGTTTACTTGATAAAGATAGGTCAAAGAAGTTTATGGTGCGTCTTGTCCTTTGATTCTTTCTTAATGCATGGTACTCTTAAAGACCCTTCTTGTTATAGTATATGTTAAAGGATTCTTAACTGCCCATTAAACCTACTACATTCACCATATAATGTTCATTTCACACCCACCCAAGCTATTAAGATCCATTTGGCCTTGTTAACTTGCCCTATGAAACACCCTTGATCTATTGTTGTACTTTTCAAGCCTCTCATAGACCCCATAGCCTAATGGTTTGAATCTCTCTTACTCCATCTGTTCTTCTTGACAACCTACACATCCAAACAAAACAAAACAAACAAACCTTATCATTATAACTAGCCTAAAATCAATCAAGTTACATCTTTTACACAAATATAGAGAGAGCCCTCTCTGAGTCCAGGAAGGCTAGGTCTTAGGACTCCAAAGTTGATTTGATGTTACCCTTGTCTATTTGGTCATTGCCAATCTGCCAAATTACAGGGACCTAACAATGCTCATAGTGTGTTTTGGAATATCTGCCCAAAGTGTGTCATGCATCTCCCTAAGTGTGAGCTCCAGGGTGGAACCTGTGCTATCTCTGCAGTAAATCGGGGCATCCCCATGCTTGCATCTGCCAACTCACACCTTGACCATTTTCCACAGCTGGGGAGTCTCTCTCTTGATGCACTGTGTCCCATCCCATTGTCTCAAGTGAGCCTCCCACGTCTTGCTGCTCGTGATGAGAGCATCAAGGGACAAAAATCAAATCGTTTGTGATTGTAATCAATACGACAGAGAGATAGGCATGTGAGTCCTTAGGGGTATGATGAAGAGATGCTCATGCATGCCCTCATTGATCCTGGGTAAGCTAAACCCAATGGTATGCCTAACGTCCCTGTCAGGAGATCTCTCTGGAGGTAGTGCTCCAAAATCTTGTTGTGCAACATCATACACTACTGCATACAACCATGTATCCTTATGTGAAATTTTCACTATTGCAACAACTGTAAATTATTCTTTTAACTGAATATTATTATGTGCAGTTTATTTGCAATTACGACAAACTAGGAATAAAATCACTACTGCAATTTTCACCAAAAATAAAATGTGTTGCGGAAGTAAAAACCGGAATTGAGAAATAATGCACACATAAGAAAAATGACATCGTTGTTTTTGGACAAAGGTCCCTGGAAAAACCCAATGTGGGAAAACCAGTGCAACAGATGAGGTTTTTATTATTATTATGTTCAACAACAAACTCTGAGTACAATAATCTAGATGCCAAACTAGCATTCCTTTCCTAGAAATAATTGGAAAAATATCTGAGAGAATTTCTCTCTCTCCACAAGTAATCTTGGCCTTATCTGGCCCCACAATCAACTCCCAATCTGCCTATGCGTCAACCACTACACAAGCATTGCATAGGATAAACTGGCACTGCCTGGAATAACTGCAATTTGCCTCTGCTGACTATCTCTACCGCTGAAATCCCAATTTTGGTTGCGTGGTCCTGCTTCCCGATACCACCTACATCACTCCCATTCCACTAATTTTAGCCCCATTCATCTATTTTCCCATCCGAGTCCACATGTGTCCACTGCGTCCACATAGGGTTAGCCTCCCCCTCCCCTTGTCCACACCTTGGGTTGGGCTTGGAATGATGCCTGGAGGTTAATGCAACTAAAAAGAAAAGAAAAAGCTTAATTTGGCCACTCTCAACAGGAAATGTGCCACAAAATGCAAAAGATGGCTGAGACATACAAATTTAGCACATGGGCAAAAGCCAAACATGAGCTCTACTCCTTATCCATGGCCATCACCTTGGTTCCTATGGGCCTTAGATGAGCCCCCTCTATCATTAAGGAACCCATGATTGTCCCAACCCTTGGTGTGCGATGAATTTCCCCACCTTAAGGGGATATCCACTACTACATATTACACATCGTACTCTCATCCCTTGGAGCCCCGAGTAGTTATGAAGAAAAATCAATAAAAGACATAGGGCATATGAAGAAGGGTGGATAAAAAAAGGTCGAGGTAACCCATGTACCACGATTTGCTCCCTCCTACACTCGCATACCTAGGTGCGGGCTTCCCTTGTCATAGCTACCCTTATACCATAACATGTGGTCTGGATGATTCCCTTGATCCCCACTCCATTCCATTATTATATCATTTGCCACCTACCACTTGAGGGATCTACCATGGACATGTCACCCCCTTTAGAGGTTGAAACCACCTAATAGGGTCCTTGGTTAACTCCCTTATTGAGCTTGGAGACACTTGTACATACCAAAGCCCACTATGGAAGGGCATGCAACCATGAAGTGCCCCATTGATTCCATGACTTGTAAGCTTTATTACTTGACTATTCTGATGATTTGTTGTATTGGAGGGCAAGGGGAGGCATTGGATCTTATGCAGGATTGCATGTAGGTCTCCATTTGGGAATGTGGAAAAAGTCGAAGTCGGGATTAAATCGACAAGTGTCCAAAAGTTGAAAAACTCGATAAAGGTGGGAGTTTTTTGAAAAAGTCGGTAAAATTAAAAAAATACAAAAATATTCATTTTTGGAAAAAATTTCGATTTTCCGATCTTTTGGAAAAAAATCCCGAGTTTTTGGGGAAAACCCCGATTTTTTGGAAAAAACCTCAAAATTTTCAAAAAATAAATAAAAATCATTAAAGAAACTACCTTACGATTTTTTGGAAAAACTCCTGATTTAATCTCGACTTTTTCGATTTAATCCCGACTTTTTCAACTGGGAAAAAATCGCCAAAAAGTCGATCGATTAAATCGGCTAGTCCAAAAAATCGGATTTTGCCGATTTAATCGCGACTTTTTCCACACTGCCATTTGGGGCTTGGTCTCCATATACGGGGTCGTAGCCCTCCAGAGGGCCACATTGGCACTTGTAGGGTGAACGTTGAGAGCCATGGGCCTCCACCATAATAGACATTACTTCATGGATCCCCAGTAGCGGTTGTTGATTGCTCGTGTTCCACCTTTTGAGTAAGAATGATGCACCTGTTCCACCATGCCAGACCGACTCCATAGTTGCACCATACACTTAGCAGATGTTCTAGGGTCCAAAGCTGCAAAGGGAGGGCTTATCTCATCATTCTAGCCCTTATAGATGGTCTACAAGTATTTTCGATCCACTTGGAGACCTGTCAGGATGTCTTTGTGCCCTCATATCCACTTGGGAGCACCACAAGTTCTTTCTTGGAAAACAAGGGGCCAACCCCTTGTCCACTATATTTGGAGTCCATTTCTTCATCATAGCACCCCTTGGACTTCATTAGGCCTCCTCAAAGTCCGGACGACTCTCTTTGTTGAACATTCGACCCTCTTGAGAGGCTTATTCTTGTATTATTGAGCTATTAGGTGGGCTTGTCACCAAAAGTATTGTCATTATGCACATTATTTTATTTTAGGGGTCAATTAGGTCAATTTAGCTAAATCAAATTCATTAGAGGGTGTATAAATAGAAGTGAGATTATTCATTTTCATCATCATCATTGGGATTGGGTTATCTCCTATTGTGAGAATTTTGCTATCCTTTTGGAGGACGAATTTGGATGAATGGATGAATTTTGATGTTTGGAACTTTTTCATTTTGTCTTGGAGCTTCTCTATTGGCATATCTTGGTGATTGGATATATACTCTTTTCTTACATGTAAGTGCTCTTTTAATGCTATTCTTGTTATTTACTTTTGTCACATGCATGTTGGTGTGATTTTCGCTATACTAGGCTGAAATTTACTGCTTTCCTTATGCGAAATTGTGGAAATTTGATCTTTTATAATGTTGCATCATGTCATGGGCCATGAATGAATGAGTGAATGTTCCTAGAGATAATTTGTGTCAAATTTATCTTGATAAATCATCGAATATTGCAAGATCAAAGTGTAAATACCTTGAAGTTCTTTTAGCATGCCCTAATGCCATGCAAATTTCTTTAAATGCCTCCTTGACTAGATGAATCTATTTCAAACTATAAATTTCTCCTTGACTCTATCTTTCCCAAAGGATTAGGCACTGATCCTTCCATAGGTGATCACATTAAAAGCTTACATCTCTCACCTTCTTCTTTTTTCTAGGCCTAGCCTCTATGGGTTGTTAATCCAAGTTGTCATTGATGGCAACAGGTTGAATGAATGAATACTCTTGATGAAGAAGCTCTCCTTGTGATGATCATGCTGCATATGGTTAATGACATATCGCTGCACTATATGATAACATGGACAATGAAGGAATTGGAGATCACTTGATGATGAAAGACATAACAAGTGGAGACCTCACTTAAAAACACTTGGTGACGTACGACAATGAAGAAGCCCTTGCTGTCCATCACCTTCTGCACTAATTAATAATCAGTCACGTTAAAAAAAATGTCTTTTCACTACCTTAGAGGCAACCTCTCAATATGATTCCTATACCATCTTTTAGAGCATAATTTTGCCTTTCCAATGAGCCCTTATTTGTCCCAAAACTCCTAGTAGTTTGTAAGATATTGAATTTTCAAGTTGAAAAATATATTTTTGACATTAAGCCGACCTATGCTCAAGAACACAAGTCGGCCCCTTTTCCCAACAGTCATGTCCTTTCAAAAATGAAAAATCACTATAAATATAAAGTTAAACTCATTCGGTTCAGTCAAAAAATTTCGGTGAAAAACACAGAATTCAGTCATCTAATACAGTGAAGAGGATAACAGTTCACATCTCGTGAACTTTCAGGAAGAATAACATAAGAACAGGAAGCGAAATAACTCAGTCTATAGCTCAGATTGGTGGACTGTCTCTTGTCATTCATTATAGGGTTATTACAGCGACAAGGCAGGGTCTGTACTTCGGATTTGTGGCTCTATATCTCAGACTCGTGGGCCTATACATCAGTTCTTAACTTAGGTCTACCCCCTATATTCCTAGATTGAGTTTACAACTTCGGACTGAAGTTGTTGTTCCTATTTTCATTGGTCTATAGGAGCCTATTCTTGTTGACCGTGGAGAATTTTGGACTGTGTATAAACCCTTGGCTCAGAACTCTTTGCTGGACGGTCCAAACTTCGTATTTTTCTGAAGCTTTCAGTGCATAAGATAGCAAGACACTCTCTTTGTATTTTAGACTTCACTACAAATTTATTAGAGCGAGTCAGGGTGCTATATATGTTAAACTAAAGGTGCTAACTGTGGTGGATCCGTGACACTAATATTTCGGACTGTTGATTATGCTGGACAATTTGTGTAATCAATTATATTTTGCTAGTGTACTTATGGTGAAAGACAACAATGATATTTATTATTTCCTTCTTGAACAGTGAAGAACTCTCTCTTGAACAGTGAAGTAATATTGTCAACACAGTGAAGCAAGGTGATCTTGGAATTGAAGTCAACACGTACAGCAAGGTGATTGAGCAGTGAAGTCAACATAAGCAGTTTTGGAGCTGATTGTACAGTGAAGAATATGTCAAGGACATTCAAGTAAGTACTATTCTCATTCTCTATCATAAGAAGATAAAAGGGATTGGTGTCTTTGGGGTAGGAGCCCCTAAACACAAGGTTGGTGCCTTGAAGAAGATAGGGTCGAAGCCCTAGAGGTCAGAGCCTCATTAAGTCCAAGTTGGTTCTTGGCAATCATTGTACTTATTCATTTACAAAGGATCATTATCCTTCCTTCTATAATAAAATTATTCACTTCTCTGATTTTTGTGTAGAATCTAACTAGTTATAATAACAATTGAAAAGAAATATTGATTCACCCCCCTCTCAGTATTTCCAACATGGGTCACCTAGGGCATCAATTTTTTCATGATTCACCGATCAAAAAAGTTCGATCTCTTGCCCACTATTGCGCTGGTGTGTCTCCTAGCTACCCTCCAAATTTCATGAAATTCTGACAGTGTGAGCTTGAGATATTTCAACCCCTAGCTCTGAGATCGATTCTTGCCCTTGGTTTCCTTTTGCTAGTGACCTCATTGGGATGATTGCATCAAAATCAAAGAAAATTTCTCCCTTGATCCCCTTCTCCTCCTCAATTAGGTCAAACATACCCTTGATTGATCAATTCCATCCCCTTGACCTAATTTTGTGTCCACTTGGTCTCATGTGGTCCCATATCTTATCAAAGCCTATCCTTCAAAGATCACTTAGAAACCAAGTTTCCACAAGGATTCTGAGGTCTAGGAATCTCCTTTACAAGTCACAACTTCAAACCCTAGTCCTTGAAATCCTCTTAGCCCTTCCTATAGAGCCTTTCACCTTGCTTTGCAAGCAAGCAAGCCATATATTTGAGCCTCTCTTGTGAATAGGCTTTTAGGATCGCCTTTCATCCTATCATTGATCCATTCATTATCGTGATCCTTATTTTACTGGGTCTCCTCCCATCGGTGAAAGTCCATAAAGAGTAGGGAACGTTAGTTGAGGTGATAGTGGGCTATCGCTCCATTGTTGCCCTTGACCTAGTAGTTTCCGTATAGAACCCCCTCCTAGGACCCCTGCTAGTTTGAGCGGTAACAATTTGGCGCCATTGCCGAGGAGGAAGCAAGTCTGCCTCCCTCATGAATCATTGAGGAATTGATTCATTGACGACATTTTAATTATTCCTCTAGCGACTCCACAACATCCTTCTTAGAATGGAGGGCCCTAAAACCATGACATACCATCGACGAAAGGATGAAGAATCTCACTCTCCATTTTTTGACAGAAGGATAAAAAATATGAAGAGAAAGCATGAGCTTTTCATTCCTATAAACCTTTCTAGCATGATTGGAGGCCTTTTTAGTCCCCCTCCTGAAGATCCTAATAAGCCCAAATTCACTCGGAAAGAGAATCCCCAAGAGTATCTCTTAGATTTCGAATATCAAACATGTGGGGCAACCTATAATGAATTCACCCGCATGACTTCCTTTGCCTTCTCCTTAGAAGGGGATGCCCGAGTATGGTATTTGTCATTGTCCCTATCCTCCATTTCTTCTTGTGGAGATCTTGTTGATGTATTCAAAAGGAGGTGGGTCCATGAAAAGGATGTGGTTTAATTGTACAAACGCCTCTTGTCTAGCAAAAAGGCTGATGTTGAATCCATAACCGAGTTCAACCAAAGATTAAATATGATTATTCATTCTATTCCCCAAAAACTAGCCCCCTTGAAAGAGGTGACCCTAGCAGCACATCTTAATGCTTTGATAGGGAAATTGGCGTTTGACGTGAGAAACAGGAACCCTATTATTCTCCTTCAGGCCCAAGATATCATGTTCAATCTTGATCAAGCGATAAAGCTAACTTCCATCAACATGGTGCAAGTTGACAATTATAGCACCCCCTCAAATGACAAAAAAACACCCCTCCACGAAAGCAATATGTTGCCTGGTAAGAACAAGAAAACAAAAAAGGACTACAAGAAGGAACCTCCTGACCTTATTTCCATGAAGCTTCCCCTAAGGTTAGCTTTGAGCATGAATGACCCCTTCTATATTGCCCTTGGGATAAATGGTCACACCTTAAGAAATTGTGTTTTGAATTCTGGTAGTCCAATTCACATCATCTCCTTAAGTATAATGAAGAAACTTGGGCTCAAGCTTTCAAGAAAATGGCCCAATAGAATAATCCTAAATTGTGATGAGTTTAGGGTATGTTGAATAATGGAAGGAGAAAAGGCATTCTTTCATACATATCCTGAAAAGGCATTCACCATAAACATAGTCATTGTGGAGATGAATACTACGTGGGGGATGATTGTGTCAAAGCAACTTGTTGAGGATCTAAACTCGTCCATTAGTGAAGATAAATCCATTATATATCTCACTTGGGAAGAAAACTCCTACACATCCATTCCTAGGCGTGAATTTTCTGTCCCCATGATAGCTTTGTCCCAAAATCTTGAAGAAGAGCTAGAAGAAGAAAACATTGAGCTTGGGGAATGGAGGATTTTCAAGAATGAACACATCAAAGCTCCATCTCCTCCCGAGATTTGGATAATGTATTTTGATGGGGCACACTCTAAATCGGGATCTAGGGCAGGTATTGTTCTCATCTCTCCATTCGAGGAGTATTTGATGTTTTCCTTTAGACTCCAATTCGCTTGTACCAATAATGTTGCCAAATACGAAGCCCTATTATTGAGGCTTGAAGTCGCCCAATCAAGGAAAATTTAGCGATTGCTAATAATAAGGGACTATGACCTGGTTGTTTCACAAATAAGAGGAACTTTTGACACAAAGAATGAAAGGTTGAAGCCTTATAGAGAAAGGATCATCTAGATGATAAAGGGATTTAAGGAGGTGTCCTTTCAAGCTCTCAACCGATCCCTCAACCACATGGACAATACCTTAACCGTAGCCGCATCTGCTTCCTTAATCATTGATAATGACACTTCCAAAAGAGGGATATGTGTGGTCGACACCATTCACAGACCTTCCATTCCTAATTATGAACACCATTGGCTTGTTTTCGAAGATGACCAAGACATAAACAACTTCCTTCAAAACCATGAGGACCCCCTTAAAAGAGCCAGAGACATAATCAATGAGCAACATTTGTTGGACGAATTAGTCGCTCTTGCGGACAAGACAAACCTCCCAAGTGTCTTACGGATAGCTAGCAACAAACAGACAAATAAAACTATCATTCTCTAGATATATTGCGATTTATAATTAAATGCTATAAAGGTTTAACGATCCTACCTTTGATCCAACGCTTGTTCGTAGTAGTAGTCTTTCAATCGCTCGAAGGAGTTCCCTTCGAAGATCTGCAATCATAAACAAGCAAACATCAAATAGTACCTGCATAGCATATATTCATAAATCATATCCATTATGGTGATCAAGGAATCCATAAAATAAACAATCAATTGACAACTTATTGAGAAAAATAGATTTATTTGTATTAACTTAAATAAGGAAGAGCCTTACAATCATGTCCGCCTTGATGTTGTACAGGTCCTCCTGGGGTCCGGAGCAGGCGTTTCATTTACTCAGATCAGCCTTGCACTCTTCCAACCGAGATACATACAGGTATGTAATCCTTCCCACATTAAATCTCAGCTAAAAGTGTCTAAGTTTCAACAACACTTCGCCTCCAACAATACTAAAACTTCAATTCATTAATGGTAACCCTTGAGGTTGCCCTGTGCGTCTTTTTATAGTGGAGAAGAGGAGGTTACAGTGCCATACAAGAAGGGATAGAGTCCTCCTTCAAAGGGATTAGTTCCTTACATCAAGGGGTTAGCTCCTTATTGGATGGGATGCATGAACATGAAAGGAGCGATCTTTCCACTGCAGGAATGTTTCTAGAAGCTTCCAAAAATGACTTAAACTAAGCTTCTAGATTTTACTTGCGCCTTTTTAATATTTTACAGGGGCCCACACTTTTAATAAACAAACAGTGCGTTTGGCTCCGCAGGATTTAGAGCCAGAAAGTGAGGGACCGCAGGTAAAACTAGGAGAAAGTGTGGTACCAAATTTTTAAGGCTTTTATGAGCTTTTATCTTAGTTTCAAGGCTTGAATTTGGGAACTTTAATATTGTAGACTTTCAAGGGAGTACTAAAATGTTATGGTGACAAATTTCAGTGTAACAAATTGCCCCCTAAAGTGTGAATTCTGAGAATATTCGAAGAGTGATGTGCTTTATCATTTCAAGGATTAGCCTGTGGACACCCCAGTCGGAACCCTGTAAAAATATTCAATGCAACACACATATATATATATCATCGCTGAGGTAGGCATTCCCATACTCAGATAAAAAACTAACTAAACTTTTTCTGATACATAAATGATTTTACTATTACATCAATAATTTAGACACAACATGGACGTAGCCATCTGTAATGAATCATCTACTGCATAATGAATAATAAAACTCCTCGCAGCCTGGATGGTGGAAACTAGATCCAGGGTCTTGATTTCTGCTTCTCGAACTATTACGATTCTATCCATGCGATTAAATGTGTTGAAGTTGAACATGGTAGAAACCACTTGATTACTAGTCAATGATGTGAATTGTTAACAAGTGTGAGAGAAACCACCAATAATGACAATGGCTCTCAAAGTACTCAGTATAATCCATGAAATGCGAATATGTGATATGAAGTCGAACATTTCACGGAATCATTCGATCGAAGGTCAATGATGTAACCTGTCATCAAAGGCGAGAAACCTACCATTAAGGCATGCAGATTCCAAGGTACTGACGGATTCTAGATCAACTTCCTAGATTATGAGCTGTCGTCGATAGAAAGCGATCCGTCGTAAGCAAGCTCACGACACGAAACCATAGATCAAGTTTTGAAGAAATTTTTGCAAGGATTGACTTAGGGATGGTTAACGCGAATGGAGACAAGTGTTTGCAGATGAATGGTTTGTTTGACTGTCCTCTTGAACACATAATGACAATACAGATGGTTTGGTGATAGTTTCCCTAAGCTAATACCCAGAAACCGGCTGAAGACTTTCAATGTGGTTTGATTAACTGATAGGCAAAGGATTTCCCAACCCAGGTAGAAGTGCGACAAAAAGTGTCGTGTTCAAGAGCGTTGTAATGATTTTACAAATTAAAGTGTGACAAAACGAATCTATTTTTCTCTCTTTTCCCCCACCATTTCTGGCAAGTACCTCTTTATTTTTGACAAGCTTGAGGAGGATAACATTTGCTTGTTTATAAGCTCATCCTTCGGATGAGTCCAACTTAGTTTAAAATCAAACCCTAAGAAGGAGTGGTCCGTTCCTGTTTGTAATCGACAGGTCCTTTATTGTTAAATTTTAACGAGTCCAGTATAGGAGAAACTCGGTGTTTTTCATTTTTAGGAAGTCAGAAGAAAAACTTAAGAAAACTCCGTGGGTGTTCTTTTTCGTAAATTTAGTCCCTCAGGCCCGAAAAAGGATAAAATAATGCAAGAGAGAACTCTATTGACCATGATTAGTCAACATATACCTTTTTCGTAAATAGTTCATTTCAGTGCGGAAAAGGGGTAAACTTATACTGAATGGACGACTATTCATTTACCTTAACGAGTTCGAATAGTCAAGTACTCAGCGATCTTTTCATTTTTAGAGAGTCTGAAAAGGGCTTAAAAGAGGACTCCATGGTTTCGCTTTTTCGTAAAATTTAAAGAGCCTGAAAAAGTGATAAAAGTTTACTCTTCGTCAAAAATGACCATTTTGCCTGAAAAGTCCATTTTTCTGCACAAAAACTCGAAAAATTAAACATACCTGTTTCAATAATAAAGATATTTTGAAAAACTGATTTTTAAAGTGAAAAATAAACAAATTTAAAATTCATCTATTCGAAAAAACTTATAAAAAGGAGTTTTTCAAGTTCATTTTTTACCGTTTGAATTTGGAGTGAAGTTTTTAGAGCTCTGGGCAAAATACGTTTCGGAGAAGATTCTGGGCAAACCGACTGTCGGATTCGAAAACCGTCTGTTTCAGGTAATCCACAACCTCCTTATCTTGCATTTCATCTGTTCAATTTTTTAATTTTGGGTCAAAATTTCATTTTTGGGAAGAAAATATGCCGAAAAATCCGCCCTCGAGGGTCCGCACCTAAGGCATGCCCCGCACTTTTAACACAGGGCCCGTGCGTATCTACGCACTATCCCTGAGCGTAAAGTGTGGAGGTGCCGTGGCAAGTTTAAAAACATATTTTCTTCCTAAATTATCCAAATTTTTTTCTTGAAAATGATTCTAATCCTTCATTTTACTTGTAGGACATCTACAATGCTCATTTGGTGAGAACTGGAGCATGAAGAGGTAGATGAAGCAAAAATACTTCATCAACCAACTTTGCAAGCTTTAAGAGCATGCGGGCTTTACAAATTTTGGGCTACCAGTGGCATGAGAGCTCAAGTGGATCTTCTTACTTGGCTGGTAAGTAAATGGGATATTCAGGACCAGTGCTTTGTGATTGGAGGTCACCGACTCGAGATTGAGTTGGAAGACATCTATTTTTTCACTGGTTTGTCCAGAAGAGGCGGACCATTATCTCTATTTGGGGCTAGGCCAGGTGACCAGTTTGTCGCCAGCCTACAATTAGAGTTTTGCAATGATGAGGCCAACCCCCGGGACAAACGGATTAACATAAAAACTATCATCCGTCCAGAGCTAAAAGTGATCGCTTTTACCATTGTCAAGCTGTGCGAAAGTGCAGCTTTGCATGTAGCCACTGGTTCTCAGATGCGCATAGTAGTAGATTGCTTTCGAGGCACCATATACAACTGGTGCGAGGCAGTGTTGGCAAATGTGAAAGGCCAACTTACCAGAGCAAAGAATGGGAAGCTAAACAACTTTGGATATGGGTCCATTGCAGTCACCTTTGCTCTAGAGAGGATCCCCATGTTAGCCCCGCAGCACATTCTTGTCGATGCTGGTCGGCCTCGAGAGCCTAGGATGGTTCGTTGGGTTGCTTTGATGGCCCGCCACAGTGAGGGTGGGGAGATTGTGAGATTTCCCTCTACATATTTTCGTTGGCTGGAACGCCAACTTTTTGTTATAGAGGATTTTCCATATGCTGGCATGGACTTTCGTGGCGACCGGGAGATACCCCTTCCTCCAGGAGCTCAGTGGGACGAATCAAGTAAAAAATATTTTTTGACATGTTCTAATTTCTAATTTTTATTTTTTAATCATCCAAAACTAATAACAAAAATTTTCAAATGCAAATGTGGGTCCAACTCGACTAGCCATTCTCCGCCCCTTTGACCAGAGGCAAAGGGATGCAGCAGCAGCAACACCACCCCCACAGGATCAGACTGTAGAGATACTGACTGACTTAGAGCACCATCTGGAGCGGCTCACTATAGATATTCCTGAGACTACTATAGATGATATCCCGCTCCGTCTACAGAGATATGTCATAGGTGTTCCTGGTCCATTGAGGAGGCTTTTGACTAGGGTGGCACGAGCAATGGTGTCTTATCATGATCATCACCACGGATAGTGGCTGATTGACTTTGTAGACTCATTTTTGTATCACTTTTTTCCGATCATAAGGCGTTTTGAGCCTATGATCGAAGACGATTTATTATTTTTTGAACACTACATTTATACTATGATATACTATTATTTCCAGTTTACTTGTTCAATCATGTTATGGAATGTTGATTTGTTACTTTGTTATCGCAAATGTCTATTTATAACATTAGAAGCAATTGCATCTGCTAATGTATTTAAACTTCTTGAAATGTGTTGATATTCAATATAATCGAATTCTCATTCCAAGAGACAAACCTTTAAAAATAACCTTAATAATACTGAATTTCTAATGGCATATATTCGATTTAACTGTAATACAACGAGTTCAGAATCTAACTTAACGATCAAACTCCGAATTTCAAATGAAATGGATTCCAATAATAATTCAATAACTGCACTATATTCGGCAATATTGTTCGTTGTTTGACTGAGACTTACCCCATGCATTGATACTAACACGTTAGTGGGTGAGTAAATAACCCAAGCTTCGGAAAAGATGTTCCGTGTACTACAACAAGCTCCATCAGCAAAACCAATATACGTTTGAAAGGACGTCCACATCTGTGATATCAAAAGTATCTAGATAAGCGGGAATAATAGTAAGAGCACACTTACGCTAGGCACACGTTTCTAATCTATAGCACACCAACTAAAAAATGACTAATATACAGAGAAGATCTCCACACGAAGTCAAGCATAATATCTCTTCAGATAAAGTCCATTTCTGGGTTTACCCAAAGAGACCCCGTCAAAATCAATCAATTCATAGGCCCCTTTCGCAACCTATCGCTTGACAATGTAAGGACCATGCCACATGGGTTCAAATTTCCTAGCCCCTAGTTTATCGTTGGCTTGATCATAATTCAAAACTAGGTCTCCTTCTGAAAAATTACGAGTAACACTTCTATCATACTGAGCTTTCATTCTTTTCGCATGAGCCTCGGTAGCTAATGCAGTGGTGCGCCGATTCTCATCTAATTGAGCCAAGTATAAAAAAAGTTTCTCCTCTTCAGAAGTGTCTGGTAATAACTCTATGGCTAGTTGGAGTGACGGTATTTCGCATTGAATAGGTAATACTGCTTCTAAACCGTAAACCAGTTGAAAAGGGGTAAAACCTGTCGATGTTTTTGCTGAGGTTCGATATGCCGCAAGTGCTGAAAAGAGCATGGTGTGCCAATTCGACTTATGAATTCCAATGATTCGTTTGATCATGGTGACTAAAACTTTATTAATTGCTTTAACTCAGTCATCATGATATTTCGAAAATGGCTTCCATGATCAGTAATTATCGCTTGGGGTACACCGAAACGAGCAATCACATGATTGAATACGAAAATAGCTACAGTTTTGCCATCTGCCGCAAATGTAGGGATCGCCTCGGCCCATTTGGTAAAATAATCTACTGCTAGAATAATGTACCCATGCCCCCTGGCCGAGTGAGGGTTACATGTAATGAAATCGATGCTCCATTTTGCAAAAGGACCGACAACAATTATGGGGTGAAGAGGAACAGGTGGTGCACACATTTTTTGATCGAAGATTTGACAATTATGACATTTTCTAACCGCGTAAATACAATTTTTAAACATAGACGGCCAGAAATAACCTGCGCGCAATATCTTTTGGGCTGTGGCGTACCCAGACATATGACCGCCACATGCTCCGGAGTGACAATCATTTAAAACATTTTCAGCTTTGTCATGAGTTAGACAACGTCGAAAAACCGAATCCGCACCACGACGGTAAAGTGTGTCGCCAACAATGTGATATTGTTGAGACTAAAAACGAACTTTTCGTCGTTGTGACCGTGAAAGCTTAGGCCGAAAAGATTGGGTTTGAAGATATACGATAATATCTCCATACCATGGATCAATGGTACTAATAAGAAACAAGGATTCATCCGCGATTGGTTGTTCCGCCACAGTTTCTGTATCAGTACGTGGGAAATCACACATAAGTTCAGCAAATATCAATGATTTCTTGGATTTGGACTTTACAAATTCTAAATCAAACTCCTGTAGGATAACAATCCATTTGGAGTATTTGCCCCCTAGCAATTGTTTGGTCAAGATGTACATCATAGGGTTGTAATCAGAGATCACTGTCGTTTTGCGTAAAAGTATGTAGTGACGAAAACGTTGGACAGCTTGAACAGCTGCTAAGGCCAATTTCTCCACATGCGAGTATTTGATCTTAGTCGGATGCAAATTTCGACTAATATAGTAAATCACATGTTCACTATGGAATTCATCTTCCTTAACTAAAACCATCCCTATCGTGGAATCAAAAGCGCCGAGGTACAAAAAGTAATCTTGGTTGTAGTTGGGAGGATGCAATAATGGTGCATGGGTCAACGCGTTTTTCAAAGCATCAAAAGATCGATTAGCGACCTCGTTCCAAAAGAATGGAATGTTCTGTTTCAACAACTTAGTGAAACCTTTCGTTAACTCGGTGTAGTTAGGAATGAATCGACGTAAAAAGTTTGCTTTCCCTTGCAAACTTTGGAGTTGGCGAAGAGTAGAAGGAGGAGGTAAATGGATGATTGCCTCAACTTTCGATGGGTTGACATGAATGCCTGCCTTTGAGACAATAAATCCCAATAATTGTCCGGATTCTACGCAGAAAACACATTTGTGAGGATTCAAACGAATCTTATCGTGCCTACATTGCATAAAGATGGCTCGTAAATGAGTAATATGATTTGCTCTGCGTGAAGAATGAGCAGGCAAATCATCGAGTTAGGGTTGCACAATATGCTTAATGTCGTGAAATGCATAAGACATGGCCCTCTGAAAAGTGGCGCCAGCGTAAGGCCAAAAGGTAAGTTGCGATAAGCAAAAGTTTCCCATGGACAAATGAAAGCTGTTTTAGGTTGATCTGCAGGGAGTATGTTTATTTGATTGTAGCCGAAAAATCCATCCATGAATGAGAACATTTCACTTCCAGCACAATCGTCGATAATTTGATCGATGTAAGGGGTTGGATAATTGTCTTTAGGACAAGCTCGATTTATATCCCTATAGTCGATACATACTCTTATTGTTCCTTGTTTTTTATTGATCGGGACAATATTAGATACCCAGTCCGTTAACGGGATTGGATAAATAAAACCTGCATGAAGTAATTTTTCAACTTCTGCATTGATAGCGGCAACTTTTCTCGGATGAATCTGACGTAATTTCTGTCTGACTGGTTTGGCATCCGAGTATGTCTTAATTTTATGTACAACGATTGACGGATCGATTCCTGGCATTTCTTCATATGACCAGGCAAAGATGTCGCGGAATTCCTGAAACAGGGCCTTATATGCTTGAATTTCTTCAGGCGTACAAGAAGCACCTATGTGAATGTTTTCAACAATTCCAGGTTTTACTGAAATGTCAAGAGGAACCGTCGTAGAAATATTTTCTAAATTCAATTCAGAATCGACATGTGAATGAGGATTCTGAGGTTCTTTGACGTAATCAGTGGTAAAAATAGAGGAAAAATCATTTTCAAAATGATCGAGGTCAGGTAAAAATGGAGACCTATGGTGTAGATCTTCCCATGGTAATTCATCCACCGACAAGAATTCACGAATATGCTCATCAGTATGGAAAACTTGTTGAGCAAGATCTGGAATTGGTGTCGAAGCTAAACTCGATATTGAAAACGACTCCTGATTGATCACATTCACTGGATCAAATTCGGTTGAAGTGGTATCAGAAAATGACTGTACTTGCTGATATGCTAGCTCAAAAGGACTCAAAGGCATCGGGCCCTCGAAAGAATCCAATTCTGATTCTGAAGGTACTATCCAAGGATCATCAAAGGAAATAGTACTTGATGTAATCATATTGATATTAGCAATAGGAGTTTGTACATTAGGAGGAGGCAGGGAAAAAGTTCCCAGTAAAGCTGAATCTTTAATCAAACCTACTTCGACATCCTTATAAGGGATAGTCGATTTTCCGATATGTTGGATACTATTAGTAGAAGCTGGGTCGGATGAATAATATGAGAGCTGATCTATCTTAAAGATCTTTCCTTTATGAGGAAACATGATGAGACAAAAGATCGAGGATACAACAGCAGTCATAGTGTAAGATCAACTGCGACCCAGGAAAATGTTATAATCCAGAGGGGCATCAACCACTTCCACATCTAGATTAACTGTTTTACCTTCGACCTCTATTGGTAGATCGTGTAAAATACCATATGGCTGAAAACCTCTTCCATCAAACGCTTTGAGAATAGTTGGTGATTGGTTGGTTGTTGGAGAACCAATTGATTTCCAACATTTTATCGACATTATACACGTAGAAGCCCCTTCATCAACAATAGTACAAAAGATACGCTTGTTCTTGACTATTACCGAAATTTGAAAAGCCATTTGATGAGGTAGGCGTGGTGTAAAATTTTCTAAATCAAAGATCATGAGGTTCAAATCCTGGAGATCTACAGCTCCTAAGGCTGACAAAAGTAATTTTCTTTGGGATGGGCATGATTGCAATACTTCCAAAGTCGACATTACTGAAGGGGAAATTGCCAAATCTTCAACAATATTGTAATTCTGAGCAGCTCTCGCATGTGGATTGAAAGCTGATTTACGAAGTACACCTTTTGCAGGCGGTTTAATCACTAAGTCAGGATTTTGTTTCTCGATCTGTAATGGATCAGAAACTGAAGGAGATGTAGTTGATGCAGAATTGGATGTTTCTGCTTCCTTACCAGTGTTTTTACTACCGTAATCTTGCGATCGCGTCGCAACCATGAAAATGTCTTCAACCGGATTGGAGGAAGATCCAACCATGTTACTATCTTGAGTGGGAAAAGGATCCTTCAAGACAGCAGGTATAAGCGAACCTTTAACGAATTTTGATACCTCGGCTCTATGCGGATACTCTTTTGTAAAATGATCCTGGTCACAGATGAGACAAGGATATCGAGGTTTGCGTTTTTCGTCAATTGGTTTAGTTGTATTAGTTTTTTCTTTTGAAGATTTCTTCTTTTTATTCTTACATTTCTTCTTACTACCGTTTTTAGATTTGGCCATAGATGTCTCTACAACATGGATATCGGCAGAAGTTTCTAAGGAAGAATCTCCTTTGGGTGAATCGGGTAAAGTAATAATAGGAGAAGTATTCTTGGAAGACTTCTTCTTACTCTTACCAGTACTAACAGAACCAATTACACCATCAGCGACATGAGAGCGAGAAGGAGTTGCAGTTAACTGACTAGGTCTTGGTAGATCCGAGATTTTATCATACAGAGTACCTGACTGAGCATAGACAAGGTCAAGGTACTGAGCCTGAGCAATAACTTGCTCTTCCGTAACAATGCCTCCTTTGGCCACATCTTCAGTAATTTTGGGCAATAACGATTTAATAAACCATTCAGCCAAAATTTGATCAGGAATAAAAACTTTCACTAAACACCTTCTACGTCTCCATTCATGAATGTGATCAGATATGTACGTAGACGTAGACTGCTTTAATGAAGTCAGTGATTCTGTGCCATTGTCGTATCTGACAGGAAACTGAAAATGGGTTAAGAAAGCTGTTGCTAATGCGTTAAAATTATTAAAAGAGCCACGTGGTAACTCAATGTACCATTTGGCAACTGGACCAATGAGAGTTCTATGAAAAAGACGTAATCGAATTGAATCATCGATTAGTGAATTAGATGCACACCAGAGGTGATAAGTCATAACGTGATTAGACGGGTCCTCTCCCAACTTTCCTTCAAATTTTGGAATATCACTGGGCAACTTGTTAGGCATCGGCGGCCAATATGGAAGATAAAAAATGGGATTGTTCATAAGCCGCAACAGATCCGGTAAATCTAAAGTTGCTATGAATGGTAACTGATGGCTAGGGTCTTGATAACCTTGAGTGATCAAACCAGTGCTAGGAGGAGGATAGCCAGGATATCCTGGAATCGGATGTGCATTTTGAATCGTGTAACCTCCTGGGTAACCAGGATTAATCGGACCATACTGGGGTTGTTGAGGTATTTGATAAGTATACCCATGGTACGGTTGATACTGATACGCTGGATTTTGTGTAGCTTGACCAATTTGATATTGTCCTTGGTACGGTTGATAAGTAAACTGAGGTTGACTAGAAACAATCATACTTATACCAGCTTGTCCCGTAGGCATCTAGGCCGTAGTCTGACTAGTAGGTCCTGACTGTGGTACAGAGGTTTGAGGAATTTGCACTGATGCAGGGATAGAAGAAACCAGAGCTACAGATACTCCAGAAATAGGTGTTGTAGGTTGAACAGAGGTTGCAGTAGTTACAGCAGTTTGGGGCGGAGTCTGAGGTGTACTGGGCCCAGGCTGCTGAATAGAACCAGGTGCAGGGATTTGAACAGTAGGCTGAACAGGTTGCTGGGTTGGTCCAGAAATTAAAGGCTGTCCAGGTTGATTAGGTAACTGCACATTAGGTTGCATAGTTTGTTGAACTTGCGATGGATTCCACACCATGTTCTTTCCGGGGTATTTACCCGTAGAAGATTGTACATATGAAGGACCATAACTTGGTTGAACGTAGGGTTGATAATTAAGTGGTAAATTTCCAGCTCCTTGTAAAAATGATTGACCGGAAGGCGGTTGGACACCTTGAGTTGGGTACTGGCTTTGAGGTTGATAACCCTGAGGCACGTACTGAATCTGGGGTTGATAAGGACCCTGAGGAATATACTGAGTCTGGGGTTGACCTTGGGGTATGTACTGTTCTTGAGGTTGATAACCTTGAGATATGTACTATCCTTGAGGTTGTTCTCCAGGTAAATAATACTGTCCTACAGTTTGTCCTAGTAGAAAATTACCTTGAGGTTGCCTCCCAGGCGGTAACTGACTACCTTGAGGTTGAGGATTTGGAATATTACGAGACATCATAAAAATTTGCTCTTCGTTCGACGTTTCAGTTTTAGTTCCATTCGTATCAGTTGATAACACTTGTTCAGTTGGTCGAGGAGTTGCTCCTGAGAAAGTACCAGAGAGTGACTAGTACCTCAAAGGAACAGAAGGACCACCGTATAAAAATGTTTCCGGTGATTGGGAAAACATAGATGACTCACTTGACACAATTGATGAAGGATAATAACCCCTTGGTGTAGGATGGAAAGGAATTCGGGGTGGTGAAAAACTAAGACTCGGGTTCTCTAAAAAATCTGTCAATCACAAGTACCAGGCGTCACTTCTAAAAGGACTGTAGAATATAGATTCACGCTCCCTAAGATTCAAAGTCTGTTGGGTTTCGAGAAGAGTTAGTTCTTCGTCTGGACCGACAAGTTCTTCAATGGAAATGAGGTCAGAAGGAAGATTTTCAGTAATAATATGTCTTACCCTAGGTGAACCAGGATCACTAGAAGTTGGAGTAACAAATGCTGAAGATGGTTCCAAAACAACAAGTTCAGTGTTAGGTTCAGAAATTTCAGGTTCTTCAGCGAATTCACTGGAAGGAGAAATACTACTAATAACTTCGGAAACTGAAATCGGCTCTTGAATATGCTCTGTTGTTTGTAATTGATAATCAGGATGAACAATTATAGATGACTCTCCTACTTCTGTTGATCTAATTCTACTGTCAGTAGGCGATACTAGAGCTTGCAACCCTTCAAGTTGGCCTGGTGTATATTCAGGGGGCTTCCCCTGAAGTCTGCGCGATTGTCTCGGTAATTCAGCCACGATTAAAACTTATTAATCACATGCAATCAAATGAAAATTTCAATGAAAACTCCTAGAGTCACTAAGGAAACAAACAAATGAATCACACGCTTAAAAATCTAGGAGATCAAACCACACACAAACAATAACTTCCCACACTAAAAACACTAGTTGGTGATGAAATCCAACGTCGTAGTATTTAATGCAGAAAGGGCGGTTGGAACAGTTACCCTGACAACCTGCTTAATGAAACAGACCGGTGCAAGTTTCTCCACTTAAACCATCTCGAGTGAAGATAACCCTCTAGAGAGTCCAAGTGAGTCTAGTCAATGTCTGCTCCAGGTACAGTGGGATCTTTCCACCACCGTCACCTTAGGAAAAAACCATAAGATTATGGTCACTATGGTTACCAACAGAAACTAATATACCTGGGGGAACAGTCTACAGTCCGACATACGCGCAAGGGCAGAGTAACAAAGCTCAATCCCCTTGAAGGCTCCTTGACATAATCCAAGGTATACCGACAAGTGACCCCAGGCTCCTCGACAATGGTCTATTCGAGGTTTACCGTTGTTAATACGCGCAAATCTTCTATCGTTTCCAATGAGATAGAATTGATTATCCCACTGGTTCGGATATGACCTCGTGCTTGACTCCTGTAAGAGGAGCTTCCCAGGGCATACAAACAACTATTGGATTTTTTCCTACCGCAAGATTAACTACTTGTTTGTTTTAACTGCCTTGGAGAGTTTATTACTCCCTACTCCCAGACACTGGCCTACGCTATATTGGTGAAAAGAGCCCTAGAAATATAAAAGTTACTAGGTTAATTTTAATTTAAGCGTTGATTTTATAAGGCTGTTTTTTAAGACAATAGGTGCGAAAGTGAAACTGATGATATGAAATGACTCGACTCAAATCAAACTAAAAAATGCATCTATAATGAGAAACAATCTGTTTTCTTTCAATGAATTCTAGCTAAAGGAAGAGTTGAGAAATGCAATTTTCAAAAAAACAAATCTTTCTTTCAAGCAAGAATAAATGAAAAGAAATCTAATTTTCAATGAGAACTCAAACTGATCTATGCTCAATAAAAAATCCCTTTTGTTCAAGATCAGAACTACAAACCAAGTTTTTCTTCAAAAGACACTATAATTTCTAAAAAGCACTCAAAACTAAAAACACTATTTTGAGATCTAACAATTTTAAGACTAAATATGAATTAAAACTTCAAATATTTTAGGATGTCTTACTTAGCTTGTGATCTCACCAAGAAATTCTTTACTTGAATCAGAAAGAACTCGAAAAAACGTCCAATTTTCGTTTTTAAGTGAAATTCCAAACTTATTAACAAAAGTTTAAACGATTTGCAAATGAGAAAAATATGATCTAAAACTCATAAAACAATTTTTGCTATGATGTCAGACTCAGCAAGAAAGCAAGAGAATACCAGTAATCTAAAGGCATACCAAGGTTTCTAATCTTTGAGCGGGATGTAAGACAAAGCAAAAATTATTAAAACATGCAAATCTTTCAGAAAATCACTCAAAACTAATAGTGCGAAATAAACTCTTAATCAAGGCTTCTTGACAGAAGACACAGGTTTGGGTCAAGGTTACTTGGAAGCGGGAGCGGGAGCGGGAGCGCGTAGCGGGAGCGAAGCGCGGAGCGCCATTTTTAAAATTTTCCGGGTCGGGAGCGTTTTTATATATATATATATATATATTTTAATATTTTTAATATTTTTTATATTTTGATGCATATATGTCAACAAAAACATGTAGAATGATGAATTAGACATAAAAAACATAAAAACATAGATTGAATCATATAACATCAATCACCTAGAAGTTATAATCTTCATCAACCACGCCCACGAGTTGGAAGCATACAACATATTGACTCTTGAGTCTCGCAAATCATCAATCTGAAGGTTTCAAGCTTTCAAATTCAATATATAACATTTATCATCATTGATAATTTGATATATAACATTTATCATCATTGATTTCAAATTTCAATATCTAACATTTATCATCATTGATTCATTGATTTCAAAATTCAATATACATTTATCATCATTGATATATATATTATAACATTTATCATCATTGATATATATATTATAACATTTATCATCATTGATTCATTGATTTCAAAATTCAATATACATTTATCATCATTGATATATAACATTTATCATCATTGATTTCAAATTTCAATATCTAACATTTATCATCATTGATATTATATAACATTTATCATCATTGATTCATTGATCACCATATAACTTTCATGAAGCATCATATTCATAATTCATAATGACTTGTAAACAGTAAACTTATAAATGCCAACTTCATTAAAAATTTAAATATATGAAATCATTAGCAAGTCAAGTTTCAACTGTTCAACTGTCAACAACAAATAGAAAATAGTAAACAACAAATATATTTTATCTGGCTGGCCCCTTGCCACGCCCACGAGAAATGTGTAATTTTTGTGAGCCACGAGGAAATGTTGGTCTTCTAGTACTCTCAGGAGTACCACGACCACGACTAGAAGGTGGAGGCTGGATTTGCAAAGGAACAATAGTGTGATATCGAGGAGTGGCACTGGCACTGGCACCCGCACTGCTACCAGTAGATGGTGGGACTGGCCCTGTGTGTGGCGGTGTTGCTGATGCTTCATCATCATCCCTATAAAGTTATGCTTCCAATTCTTCTAGATGTAACGTGCCGTCCTCCAAATTATCATCCTCTAGGTTGTTGTCCCAGACTCTGTATGATTGATCCTCATTTGCCCGATCACAGTAATGGCTCAACAACCTCAAGTTATAATGCACATAAACCAAGCTTTCAGCTCGGTTTTCATTCAGCTTGTTTCTTCTCACATTGTGTATAAAGTTGTAGGTGCTCCAACACCTCTCTGCAGAAGAAGTGTTCACAACTTGTGAGAGAACTTTTTTAGCCAACTTTGGCAAAAGTCACATGCCGCCATATGCTTCCCACCATGTGAGAGCATCGAATCTGTCCCTGTCTTCCATTGCATGGAATGAACCAAAGTTAGCAGTGCAACTGAAGTATTTGCCTAATTCAAGGTGCAATCTAGCACACTCTTCCCTGTCAGGTACCAATTTGTCCAATGCCTTCATGTACCCTTCTTGTACCTCTGGATCTGTGTGAGGTTTCACCCTAACCCCACCTCCAGGTGCAGGTTGGCCCAACCAAGATGGAGAGTAATATTTTGGCGCAAGGATATATGCCAAAGCATGTAGTGGAACATTGAGTTTTTTCCACCGTGCACACACAGAGTCATGAATCATAGCATACAAAATGGGATCATTATCCTTAACAATATCTTTTATTTGCCCCAACATGCTATCCATCTGCTCATAAACCTCTCCAATCACTGGTTTATCAGTATCTGCAAAGCGAATCATGTTATAAATGGGCTTGGTAAAACTCACAATTTCCCTCATACGTGCCCAAAACTGAGGGTCAAGGGCGGTCTCCTCCACATGTTCAAAACTTTGCCTGTCAACTACTGTTTCCGCCCTGTCCTTTAATCGCTGCCAGTGTGGGTTTGATACCATTGCAGCCAATGACTCTCTTACCTTCAAAAGGCGCCTGAAGGTGAGGTAATAACTAGCAAATCTAGTTTTTCCTATTTTCAACAACTCCAATTTGGAGTGAGTACGGAAAAGCCCATGGGTATTGCTATGATTTGTAATAAATTTGATCATTTTCTTACCTCTCTTGTACAAATCACCAAGCCATTTGAATTGAGGTTGTTTTTTTTTTATGATATCATGCATCAAAAGGTTCATTGTGTGAACCAAACACCCAGACCAAAAAATGTTGGGGTATTTATCCTCAACAATTGCTCCTGCTGCCTTACAGTTAGCAGCATTATCAGTGATGACATGTATCACATTGTATGGCCCAGTCTTTTCAATTATATCAAGTAATGGTTCTGCAATGTTAATGCCGGTTTTGAATTTATCTGAATAATCATAAGCTGCCAGGAACACTGCACCACTAACCGACACAGCCAAAACATTTATCAATGGTTTGCCTTTTACATTGGTCCATCCATCAGAGACAATGGACAACCCATGCTCATTCCACGAACCTGTCATTCTAGCCAAAGAATTGTTTATTTTAGCTCTTTCATGATCAAGACCCACGGTTCTGGCCTTGTCATACCCAGGGCTTTTGTATCCTTTGGGGGCATCATTAATGGCAGAAACCATTTCATGCCAATAAGGTGAGCGAAGAACATTGAATGGCACCCCACATGCATATAGAAATCGGTAAACTTTTGAATCCACATCATTCCTACACCCTTCGTCTAGGAAATCAGATATGGTTCTACGCCTTAATCCAGTGCCACTGCTTCCGAAACCACTGGCATGGGTGGAAGTTGAACTTGTTTGTCCATGATGTGTTGGGCATGAATCAACGAAACCCCTAGATCTTTTAGATGATCTCTGTAGGGCAACCCCCTCTTCCTTCCTATATATCTCTCTCTGTGGTGCTGGCACATAAGTACAAACTTTGATTCCAAGATTTCTAGTTCCATCTCCTGGCATTATCCCACAAAGGTGCCTTCTCAGACGGGTGTATGAACCATGGTATTGTTTATTGCAATGGGGGCAAATAAATTTAATGGTTCCACCACCTTTCCCTCCTTCTTGTTTCTGAACATATTTCCACAAAGGATATTGGTCTTGTTTAGTTGGGGATTCTAGGTTCTCAGGGTCTCCACTCCCCACTTCCTCCTCGGCATAATCCTCCTCTTCAGGATTTTCTTCAGATCCACCATAACCCTCCTCTTCATCCTCCTCTTCTCTGATTTGTCTCTTTCTTCTAGCACTCTCCAACACCATTATCACAAAGAAAGGAACCAACATGAGGAAAATTCCTAGCCATATAGCCATGATGGAAACAAGTTTCAAGTTTCTAGCCTGCAAAACAAATGGAAAAATGCCAAATCGGAATAGGAAATGCAACATAGGAAAAAAACAATTCATTTTTAAAGTTTTAAATCCAATAAAATGCAACATTCAAGAAAAATTCAAGTTTTCATTTTCAAACAATTTAACAATCTACAAATTCATCTTAGAAAATACAAAATTGGATTAGAAGGCCTACCTCTTTCTTGCAATCCTCCTGTCAGCCTTGCTCCTTGCTCTCCTGTCAGCTTTGCTCCTTGCTCTCCTAATTCCTGTCAACCGGTCCTTGCGCTCTCGGCTCTCCTTCTCGCTCAATCTCAACTCAACAAACAATAACTAACAATGAATTGAAAAATAAACCCCCCCCCCTTTTAAAAAAATCGAATTTTTTCATAAAAAAAATTTCGCGCGGCGGGGAGCGTTTTTTTTGCCGGGGAGCGTTCGGGAGCGAACGCTCCCCGAACACTCGCATTTAAAAATGCTCTGGGAGCGTTTTTAAACGTTGGAAGAAGCTCGAGGCGTTCGCTCCCAGGCGCTCTCAAGGCAACTGAAAAAACGGAGGGTTTTACGAGAGGTCGAGCTTCGCGCTCTGAAAGGCTCATGAGGCGTTTTGAGACGCGATTCCGACGTTCAACGCTCATGTGGGCGAGTTTCAGACGAGGGCTTGAAGGGGGTTTGAAGCTTCCCCGCAACCCTGGTCTGGGTAATCACTGAGAACCTAAAAAACTAGTCCAGAAAAGAAGATTTTAGGATTTTTCAAAAATTTGACAAGGTCTGCGAGATTTAGTGCAATCCAATGCGGTCCCGCACTGTGGGTACAGGAAAAGTGCAGAACTGCCTGCACTGTCTCAAAAGGAAAAGAGCGGACACAAGAAAACAAGAGAAAAAACCAAAAAATTCTCAAAAAGTTCTCAAGGATTCTACAGGGATTAACTACCCAAGCCAATATAAATTAATAAAAATCGGGAAACATAAGTTCATAAATCAAAAGTAAAAGAAATCAAAGCTCAAAGTCTTCCCTAGTGGAGTCGCCATTTTGTTGGACGGATTAGTCGTTCTTGCAGACGAGACAGACCTCCCAAGTGTCCTACAGACAGCTAGCACCAAACGGACAAATAAAACTATCTTTCTCTAGATATATTGTGATTTATAATTAAATGCTATAAAGGTTTAACGATCCTCCCTTTGATCCAACGCTTGTTTGTAGTAGTAGTCCTTCAATCGCTCGAAAGAGTTCCCTTCGAAGATTTGCAATCATAAACAAGCAAACATCAAATAGCACCTGCATAGCATATATTCATAAATCATATCCATTATGGTGATCAAGGAATCCATAAAATAAACAATCAATTGACAGCTTATTGAGAAAAACGGATTTATTTGTATTAACTTAAATAAGGAAGAGCCTTACAACCGTGTCCGCCTTGATGTTGTAGAGGTCCTCCTGGGGTCCGGAGCAGGCGTTTCCTTTACTCAGATCAACCTTGCACTCTTCCAACCGAGATACATATAGGTATGTAATCCTTCCCACATGAAATCTCAGCTAAAAGGGTCTAAGTTTCAACAACACTTTGCCGCCTGTTGGAAATATTGTCATTGATGGCAAAGGAGAAGAAAGGAGCAGCACTTGAACTATCACTAAAGCAAAAGAGTAGAGAAAAACCAACAATAAGGCAAAGGAGAAGACAGGAGTAGCACCTGAACTATCACTAAGGAAAAAAGAGCATAGAAGAATCAACAATCATGCAAAGGAGAAGACAGGAGGAGCAAAAAAGAGAGGCAGTAGAGATAACAAAAGAGAGGCAGCAGAGATAGCAAAAGAGAGGCAAAAAGGAGCAGCATTATACAAGAAATAGAGGTAGAAAGGAGCAGCATTATACAAGAAACAGAGGCAGCAAAGGCAGCAAGGTAGACAAGGAACAGAGGCAGCGGATAAAGCAGAGGCAGTGAATAGAAGCAGAGGTAGCAAAGAAGCAGAGAGGTAGAGTAATGAAGATACGATGCGATGCGATGTGATCGCATATCGCAATCGGCGAAACATAAAAGGAATTGGCAAGTGTGTGTATTTGCGATGCGATGCGATGCGATGAGATGAGATGCGATGCGAAGGTTTGAGTGCTTTATTATAATGTTCCGAAGATTGTCTCATGGGTACAAAAGAGGTTCATTAAAGAGATGTATTGCCGAAACTTTTCCAAAGGTGTTAATGCTATACCTAAGGTCCAGTCAAACAAACAAACAAAGGTAATTAGAGTGGGGCCCGCAAGGCTTAAAGCGGAAGTGTTGAAGATCGACGGCGGAGATCTTATCGGAGATAGAAGATTGACGGTGGAGATCTTATCGCATTGGCGATCTCACATCGCATCGGCGGAATGGAAGAACAAAGGAATGATAGTTTGAAAGTTGCGATTGCGATTGAGCGATTTAATCGCAATAGTCCGATCCCAATTAACGACAACCATTGGATCTACAGTGAGTTATCGCATCGGCGTAGCGGAAGAGCAAGGGAACAAATTGTTGAATGTTGCGATTGCGATGATGCGATCCAATCGCAACCGTTAGATCATGGTCGATAGCAACCGTTGGATCATAAAGATTAAGTTGGAGTGGGGTCTACATTGACCCATCGCATCGGCGGAGATTCAGAAAATACGAAAGTATAAGGTTTTCCTTTGTTAAAGCGCTTTGACGGGTAAAGGAGAAATATAACATATAACGTTGAAATGTCGAGGTATTGCCTGGTGGGACCCTTCGCTCATCGCATCGATAGAAATCAGATGACCAAAGGCACAATGGACCACTGAATGTTGCGATTGCGACGGTGAAACTTAGTTGCAGCAGTCCGACCGACGATTCATCGCATTGGCGTGAAGGTAGAGCAATGGAACAAGCCATTGATGTCTGCGATTGCGATTCATCGCATCGGAACCATCGCAAAGGGTGTCATTGCAATTGGAAGTCATCGGAGGCGGCTCATCGCATCGGGGAATAGAAAGAGTTCGGCAAGTGGGCTCGAAAGGCTATTTACTATGTTAAAAGGGTCTATTGTTATATGCCGAGAGTTATTTGGGTTCTTATAGAAGAGCATTGTATATACATCGAGTGGTTTTGAACCATATGAAGAGCTTTTGCAATTTAAAATATTGTGAATTTTGATAAAACTGTCAGATTTGGAATATAATTTGGGAAATGCATTCTACATGCATGGAAAACAGGAGAGTATTCAGAAACTGAAAAAGACAGTGACAACAGCAGAAAAGACAAACGCACAGCGAGCCAAGAGCTGAATGGGTTGAATTGAAATTCTTATTGTAACTAAAAATGTAAATGTTTTAATTGATTTTATATTGTTTGTGATGCAAATGCAAGTCTCCGGAGGCAAAGAAATATCCCACTAAAATATTGAAATGTGTACATGTTATAATATTTTTCTGAATATGCTAGGCAAGAAAACGAGAAGGTGGAAGGCAAAGAGTCATGGCTGTTCACTTCGAATTCCCTGTGGAATGCAAACAGTCATGAGGTGAACTCTATAAATGATATCACATTGATATGCATGGAAAGATTAGAGAATGAAAAATGAGGCAGAGAGGAGAAAGAAGAAGGAGGAGTAGATAGAGAAGCTGTGAAGACTCATAGATGATATAGGCAGATATGAAAGCTGGTGGACAGCAGTGAAGAAGGTACAGAACAAAGCTGATATCCAGGTAAATCAGCATGTGTTTTTGTTGAAAGAGTGAGGAAGTTGGTGCTTCCATATCAAGTTGTAGCTTGGTAGATGTCAGTTGTAGCTGGCTGAGGTAGGAGCCTCCTGTAGGTTGTAGCCTGCAGAAAATAGATGAGAGTTGGAGCTACTTTGCAAGTTGTAGCTTGCAGAATTGAGGTAGGAGCCTCCTGTAGGTTGGAGCCTACAGAAAATCAGTGTTGAGAGGGAGTTGGAGCTTGCCTTTGCATCACAACAATAATAAGATGTGGTTTTCTCCCTTTATGGGTTTCCACTTATATCTGTTGTCTATATGCATGATGATTATGTGTTGATACTTTGTATTTATTCTGCTTAATACCTGTTGCTCATTTATTAAGATTGCTGTTCCATTATATATTAAGTTGATTTCATAATGATGATGTGAATGAGTATAAAAGAAACTTTAATAAGAACATGACTGCGTTAAACTGATTCACCCCCCCCTCTCAGTTTAACCAAGGGTCCAACAATTGGTATCGGAGCCAAGTTCCTTCTGTATCAGCTTAACAACAGGAAGGATATCCTAGCACCCCAGGATGGTTAGTCTAGAAGGTTTCTCAACAAATAAAGCCCCTTTGTTCACTGGTACAAATTATGCCTTCTGGAAAATAAGAATGAGAACGCACATAATGTCTCTAGGAATAGAGGTTTGGGCTACTGTGGAACTAGGATATGCCCCAAAGGAGACTGACTCAGAGAAAGATGCCAAACAAGACTTTGTAGCTAATGCAAAAGCCATGAATGCACTCTTAAGTGGACTGTGTGAGGCAGAATTTATCGAAGTAATGCACAACAAGACTGCCAAAGAAATATGGGATACTCTAGAAAACATCCATGAGGGAGACAAAAAGGTGAAGATAGCCAAACTTCAAGTCTATAGAGCTTAGTTTGAAAATATAAAAATGAATGATGATGAAGATATTGCCAGCGTCTTTTTAAGGGTTGCAGAAATTGTGAATAACATGAAAGCTTTAGGAGAAACCATAAAAGAATGTGTAATTGTTCAAAAGATTCTAAGATCTTTACCATCCAGCTTTAATCCCAAGGTTTCTGCCATAGAAGAAACAACTGATTGGGAAACTTTGACCATGAACCAATTACTTGGAAACTTAACAACCTATGAGATGAGACTGCCACAGAGGAAGTCAAATGTGAGGGAGGCAGCTTTTAAGACAGAGAAGAAGAAAGAAGAAAAAGAAGATATATGCTCTTGCTCTGATGAAGAAGAGGCCAAATTTATCAGAAAATTGGATAGAGGCTCAAGCAAATATAAAGGTAAACTTCCATTTAAATGCTTTAACTGTGGAAGAGTTGGGCACTATGCTTCTAAGTGTTCTCATAAGAAAACAAAGAATCACACTCAAGAAACAGAGCAAACCAAAACAAATAACTGGCAGAAAGGGAAGAGATTCAGGAGAAAATCATTTTATGCTCAGCAAGACAGCAGTGAATCTGAATGCTCAGATGAATCCTCTAATGAAGAGGGAACCTCTGAATTTGTATTGATGGCCAAGGAAGAGCTTGAAGGATTCCTTCTAGAAGATGAGGAAAAAGGTGAAGTTGATCTTGAGGGGGAGCTAAGAAGTGCCTGGAGGAAATAGACAGACTTAAACTAAAGTGCAGAAAACAGAAAGACATTCTCCTCAAATATGTAAGAGAAGAACAAAATTCAGAAGACCTCATTCAGTTGAAAGTAGAGCTTGAAGAAGCCAAGAAGGTAGAAGACACTTTACTTAAGCAAATTGAGGATAAAATTCAGAAGCAAGAGAAATTGGAAGAAGAAGTAGTATATTTGAGGATGAAATTAGAAAACACCCAAGGGAAATTGTCAATAAACACTTCTCAAATGACAAGCTCTGATAAGTTGAATAAAATACTAGATGCTCAAAGATCTCCTCTGATAAAAACTGGGATAGGCTATGAAGGAGAAACAAGTAAAGTCAAAGAAACAGATAACAGGAATATCATTTTGTAAAAGCTGTAAAGGAGAATGAAGCAGCTCAGAAGGTTCCTACAGAAGTAGAAGCCTGCAATGAAGTACACAGAAACATGAAGGAACCTCAAATGATAAAGAACGAAACAAATAAACAGTCAACTAAAAAAGGCTCATGTACTCCTGAATATATCAAATTTGGAAGCTGTCAAAGGAGACTTCCCCCCTATGAAAAATGTCTCTTGTTATGCCTGCCACAAATCGGGACATATTGTTGCATACTGTCATAAAAGGAGAATTGATTCCAACCAGCAAAGGATGCAAAAAGTGAAAAGACTACCTCAAGCAAACAAATGGAGAAGACAACCCTTCATCAGGTACGCTAATTGTTTTTATGGTATTGTTTTTACTGTAAGGAGTTCGGCCATAAAGCCAAGGAGTGTAGAACATATGGACAAAGACTGATGTTCAAAACCTCAAGGAGATTTATGAATTATGGAGAGTTCACTCATACTCATAATTCTGCTAAAAATATGATCAAATGCTGTGTATGTCATAAAATCGGACATATGTCTTCCCAATGTCCTCTCAAAGAATGTGGTCCATTTTCTCAGAAAAGGTGCCAAACAAATAGCTGCCTGCAGTGGAAAAAGAAGTTGAATAAGTGTGACCTGGCTCTAATAGCCCAAGATCAGAAAAGCCAATGGTATTTGGACAGTGGATGCTCAAAGCATATGACTGGAGATAGAAGCAAGTTTATAAACTTTGATGAAAAGAAATCTGGAAATGTAACTTTCGGCAATGATAAAGTAGGGAAAATCAAAGGAAAAGGCTCAGTCAGTCTGGATAATGGAAGAGGAAAGGCCCAAGATGTACTATTTGTGGATGGGCTGAAAGAAAATTTGCTTAGTGTCAGTCAAATGTGTGATAAAGGCTGTGAAGTTCTTTTTGGAGCACAAGACTGTGAAGTAAGATCAAACACCACAGGAAAGACCTTGATCAAAAGTATTTGAACAGAAAGTAATGTCTATATAGTGAAAGAAGAGAATGAAGCATGCCACCTAAGCAAACTTGATGAATCATGGTTATGGCATAGAAGATTGGGATACCTTAACTTTGACCACATCATCATTCTGAGCAAGAAGAAAGCAGTCAGAGATATGCCAGCAATAAAAAGGCCTTCAAATACCATATGTAAATCTTGCTAATTGGGCAAACAGACCCGCACATCTTTTAAGACCAAAGATGAACTATCAACTAGTAGGCCACTTCAGCTTGTACACATGGACTTGTGTGGACCTTCAAGAACTAAAGCACCTAGTGGAGAATCTTATTTCATGCTGATAATAGATGATTTTTCTAGAATGACGTGGGTAGCATTTCTCAAATATAAATCTGAAGCACTTGAGAAATTCAAGATATTCAAGTCATTGTTAGAAAATCAAACAGGATGCAAGCTAAAGTGCATCAGATCAGACAGAGGAGGTGAATTCACAGATTATGATTATGCAGACCTATGCAATGAACATGGGATAAAACAACAGTTTACAATTGCAGGTACACCTCAACAGAATGGAGTTGCAGAGAGACAAAACAGGTCAGTACAACAGATTGCCAGAGCGATGATGCAAGAAAGTAACATTCCCCAAACTTTCTGGGCAGAAGCAGTACACACAGCTGTTCACATTCTTAACAAAGCTCATTTAAGACCAAACTGTGACAAGACTCCTTACGAATTATGGCATGGTAAACCAACATCAATCAAACACTTTAGAGTCTTTGGAAGCAAGTGTTTCATAAAAAATAATGATGAAAAACTGGGGAAGTTTGATTCAAGAGCAGATGAAGGAATATTTCTAGGATATGCATCCAAGAGTAAGGGTTACAGGTGCTACAACAAAACACTACACAAAATTGTGGAAAGCATTGATGTAAGATTTGATGAAGATCTACCAAACAGAACAAGAAGTACAAGATGCAACAATCCTCCAGAAGATAATGAAGAAGAGAACCAAGATAATGATGAATTGAGCCAGACAACAGAAGATACTGAATTAAACTCAAAAGGTCCCTCAAGACACACTCAAAAGAATCATCCAGAAGACCAAATCATTGGGGACAAGAGTGTGGGAGTCCAGACAAGAAGACAACTTGCTGAACAGACAGAAGAAGTACACCTAGTCATGCTATCTCAAATAGAGCCAAAGAAGTTCGAAGAAGCCAGCAAAGACAAAAACTGGGTAAATGCTATGAATGAAGAACTGGACCAAATTGAGAAGAATAACACCTGGGAATTAATTCCAAGACCCACTAGGAAAAATGTCATTGGCTCAAAATGGATATTCAAGAATAAGATGAATGAACAAGGGCAGGTAATCAGAAATAAAGCCAGACTTGTATGCAAGGGATATTCACAAATTGAAGGTCTTGATTATGATGAAACATTTGCCCCTGTAGCCAGAATGGAAGCAATCAGAATGTTTTTGGCCTTTGCATGTTATCATGATTTCAAGGTATATCAAATGGATGTGAAGTCTGCCTTCCTGAATGGAAATCTAGAAGAAGAAGTCTACATGGAACAACCTAAAGGATTCTGATTAACAGATAAACAAGACTATGTGTGCAGATTAAAGAAAGCCTTATATGGGCTGAAACAAGCTACTTGTGCATGGTATTCAAGGCTGGACAAATACTTTCAAAAACAAGGTTTTAAGAAAGGAGGAGTAGACAACAATCTGTACATAAAGGCTAATGAAAATGAACTCCTGATTGTAGTAGTATATGTAGATGACATCATGTTTGGTAGCAACAAAGAGAATTTAATAAAAGAATTTGCTGAAGAAATGAAATCAGAATTTGAGATGTCTATGATTGGAGAGCTCACCTTCTATTTAGGACTTCAAATTCAACAAAAGAACACAGGAACATTCATCTCACAAGAAAAATACTTAAGAGAGATGTTAAAAAGGTTCCAAATGGAAGACTGCAAACCTGTGTCAACTCCCATGATCATTGGATGCAAGCTATGTGCTAATGATGGATCTGCAGATATAGATCAAAGACTTTACAGATCCATGGTAGGAAGTCTGCTGTACCTAACTGCCTCTAGACCAGACATTATGTTGGCAGTAGGACTTGTGGCAAGATATCAAGCAACACCAAAACAAAATCACTTACTAGCAATCAAGAGAATATTCAGATATATACAAGGAACTGCACATTATGGGCTATGGTATCCAAAAAACAAAAGCTTCACTTTGACAGTATATACAGATGCAGATTGGGCCAGCTGTGTGGATGACAGGAAAAGCACAAGTGGAGGTGCATTCTATTTGGGAAAAAGTTTGGTGGCATGGCTAAGCAAGAAGCAAACTTCTATCTCTCTATCTACAACAGAAGCAGGATACATAGCAGTAGCAGCATGTTGCACACAAGTAATGTGGATGAAACAAACTCTCCAAGACATGAAGGTAAGCATTGATGAACCTATTTCTATCAAATGTGACAATACAAGTGCAATAAGTATATCAAAAAATCCTGTACTTCATTCAAAAACAAAGCACATCCCAATTAAGTAACATTTCCTCAGAGGAAAAAGTAGCACAAAAAGTAGTGAAGTTGGAATATGTACCAACAAAGGAACAAACAACAGACATATTCACAAAACCTCTTGCTAAAGAACTATTCGAATATCTAAGAGACAAACTAGGGGTAGTGTCTGCAGATGTTACTCTCTGACATGAAAAGAAAGCATCATTCCAGGGGGAGATCAGTCAACAAATATTGTCACAAAAGAGCCAGAGCAAGTGAACAGTGCATGGAACAAGTCCTCAAGATCAGAGTAGTATGGACAAGATTTGGAAACCACACTAGGAAATGTGCAACCCTTTGCCATTGATGTCAAAAGGGGGAGGAAAAGCAAGCAAAAGAAGAGTATTAAAGTATTGCCATCAATGCCAAAGGGGGACACTGTTAGAAATATTGTCATTGATGGCAAAGGAAAAGAAAGGAGCAGCACCTGAACTATCACTAAGGCAAAAGAGCAGAGAAGAACCAGCAATAGGGCAAAGGAGAAGATAGGAGTAGCACCTGAACTATCACTAAGGCAAAAAGAGCAGAGAAGAACCAACAATAAGGCAAAGGAGAAGACAGGAGGAGCACAAAAGAGAGGCAATAGAGATAACAAAAGAGAGGCAGCAGAGATAGCAAAAGAGAGTCAGAAAGGAGCAGCATTATACAAGAAACAGAGGGAGAAAGGAGCAGCATTATACAAGAAACAGAGGCAGCAAAGGCAGCAAGGCAGACAAGGAACAGAGGCAGTGGATAAAGCAGAGGCAGCGAATAGAAGCAGAGGCAGCAAAGAAGCAGAGAGGCAGAGTAATGAAGATACGATGTGATGCGATGTTTGTATTTGCGATGCGATGCGATCGCATATCGCAATCGGTGAAACATAAAAGGAATTGGCAAGTGTGTGTATTTGCGATGCGATGCGATGTGATAGGATGGCGATGCGATGAGATGAGATGCGATGCGAAGGTTTGAGTGCTTTATTATAATGTTCTGAAGATTGTCTCATGGGTACAAAAAAGGTTCATTAAAGAGATGTATTGCCGAAACTTTTCCAAAGGTGTTAACGCTATACCTAAGGTCCAATCAAACAAACAAACAAAGGTAATTAGAGTGGGGCCCGCAAGGCTTAAAGCAGAAGTGTTGAAGATCGACGGCGGAGATCTTATCGGAGATAGAAGATTGACGGTGGAGATCTCATCGCATCGGCGATCTCACATGGCATCGGTGGAATGGAAGAACAAAGGAACGATAGTTTGAAAGTTGCGATTGCGATTGAACGATTTAATCGTAACCGTCCGATCCCAATTAACGGCAACCATTGGATCTACAGTGAGTTATCGCATCGACGCAGCAGAAGAGCAAGGGAACAAGTTGTTGAATGTTGCGATTGCGATGATGCGATCCAATCGCAACCGTTAGATCACGGTCAATAGCAACCGTTGGATCATAAAGATTAAGTTGGAGTGGGGTCTACATTGACCCATAGCATCGGTGGAGATTTAGAAAATCCGAAAGTATAAGGTTTTCCTTTGTTAAAGCGCTTCGACGGGTAAAGGAGAAATATAACATATAACGTTGAAATGCCGAGGTACTGCCTGGTGGGACCCTTCGCTCATCGCATTAGCAGAAATCAGATGACCAAAGGCACAGCGGACCACTGAATGTTGCGATTGCGATTGCGACGGTGAAACTTAATCGCAGCAGTTCGACCGACGATTCATCGCATCGGCATGAAGGCAGAGCAATGGAACAAGCCATTGAAGTTTGCGATTGCGATTCATCGCATCGGAACCATCGCAAAGGTGTCATTGCAATCGGAAGTCATCGGAGGCGGCTCATCGCATCGGGGAATAGAAAGAGTTCGGCAAGGGGGCCCGAAAAGCTATTTACTATGTTAAAAGGGTCTATTGTTATATGCCGAGAGTTATTCGGGTTCTTATAGAAGAGCATTATATACATTGAGTGGTTTTGAACCATATGAAGAGCTTCTGCAATTTAAAATATTGTGAATTTTGATAAAGCTGCCAGATTTGGAACATAATTTGGGAAATGCATTCTACATGCATGGAAAACAGGAGAGTATTCAGAAACTGAAAAAGACAGTGACAGCAACAGAAAAGACAAACACACAGCGAGTCGAGAGCTGAATGGGTTGAATTGAAATTCTTATTGTAACTGAAAATGTAAATGTTTTAATTGATTTTATATTGTTTGTGATGCAAAGGCAAGTCTCCGGAGGCAATGAAATATCCCACTGAAATATTGAAATGTAGACATATTGTAATATTTTTCTAAATATGCTAGGTAAGAAAACGAGAAGGTGGAAGGCAAAGAGTCATGGTTGTTCACTTCGAATTCCCTGTGGAATGCAAACAGTCAAGAGATGAACTCTATAAATGATATCACATTGATATGCATAGAAAGGTTAGAGAATGAAAAATGAGGCAGAGAGGATAAAGAAGAAGGAAGAGTAGATAGAGAAGCTGTGAAGACTCAGAGATGATATAGGTAGATATGAAGGCTGGTGGACAACAGTGAAGAAGGTACAGAACAGAGCTGATATCCAGGTAAATCAACATGTGTTTTTGTTGAAAGAGTGAGGAAGTTGGTGCTTCCATATCAAGTTGTAGCTTGGTAGATGTCAGTTGTAGCTGGCTGAGGTAGGAGCCTCCTGTAGGTTGTAGCCTGCAGAAAATAGTTGGGAGTTGGAGCTTCGTTGCAAGTTGTAGCTTGCAGAATTGAGGTAGGAGCCTCCTGTAGGTTGGAGCCTACAGAAAATCAGTGGTGAGAGGGAGTTGGAGCTTGCCTTTGCATCACAACAACAATAAGATGTGGTTTTCTCCCTTTATGGGTTTCCACTTATATTTGTTGTCTATATGCATGATGATTATGTGTTGATACTCTGTATTTATTCTGCTTAATACCTGCTGCTCACTTATTAAGATTGTTGTTCCATTGTATAGTAAGTTGATCATAAAATGATGATGTGAATGAGTATAAAATAAAGTTTAATAAAAACATGACTGCATTAAACTGATTCACCCCCCCCTCTCAGTTTAACCAAGGGTTCAACATGGTAACCCCTTGAGGCTGCCCTATGCCTCTTTTTATAGTGGAGAAGAGGAGGTTAGTTCCTTACATCAAGGGGTTAGCTCCTTATTGGATGGGATGCATGAACATGAAAGGAGCGATTTTTCCACCGCAGGAATGTTTCTAGAAGCTTTCAAAAATGACTTAAACTGAGCTTCTAGATTTTACTTGCGCCTTTTTAAACTTTTACAGGGGTCCGCACTTTTAATAAATAGACAGTGCGTTTGGCTCCGCAGGATTTATAGCCAAAAAGTGCGGGACCGCAGGCAAAACTAGGAGAAAGTGCGGTACCAAAGTTTTAAGGCTTTTATGAGCTTTTCTCTTAGTTTCAAGGCTTGACTTTGGGAACTTTGATATTGTAGACTTTCAAGGGAGTACTAAAATGTCATGGTGACAAATTTCAGTGTAACAACATTAGGATAGGACTGATCTTAGTATATGACCAAGCCCAATGACCAAGAGTCACTTGATACGTTGGACCTCAACCTTGGATCTGAAACCTCTCCTCAAATAATTAAGATTGGGAAAGACTTGTCTAAAGAGGAAGGGATGAACTCAAAAAATTGTTAAGAGAATTCAAGGATGTGTTTGCTTGGTCTTACAATGATTTAAAAGCCTATAGCCCCGAGATTATCCAACATACCATTCCTCTCAATGAAGGGGCGAAGCCTATTAAGCAAGAGTTGAGATGAATGAACCCCAAACTTGCTCCCTCGGTCAAAGAAGAACACCAAAAGATGGTAGATGCTGGAATCATTGCTCCCATACGACACTCATCTTGGATTTCCAACCCTGTGATCACTCGCAAGAAGACTGGCAACATTAAGATGTGTATTGATTTTAGGGATTTTAACCGAGTGTGTTTGAAGGACAATTACCCATTGCCTAATATGGAGAACCTTTTACAAAGGATAACTGGGTCACAAGCGATGTCATTTTTGGATGGGTTTTCCAGGTACAACCAAGTCATTGTAAAAGAGGAAGATTGTTTGAAGACAACTTTCACTACATCGTGGGGAACATACATGTACCTCAGGATGCCTTTGGTCTACTCAATGCTGGAACTACTTTTCAAAGGGCTATGGATTTTTCATTTCGGGATCTCGTTGGGAGAATCATGGAAATCTACCAAGACAACTTGACTGTGGCTTCCAAAGAAAGGAAAGACCATTGTAAACCCTTAAGAAAGTTATTCGAGAAGTGTAGACAATACAACATATCCCTCAACCCTAAGAAATTAATGGGCACGTAGTCTCCAAAGATGGGATTAGCATTGACGCCGAAAGAATCCAGGTAATCAGAGATATTCCTCCTCCAAAGGACCAAAGTGCCCCGAGATCTTTCTTCAACAAAATCAACTTTGTGAGAAGATTTATACCAAATTTTGCCGAGATTGTTAGGCCCATGAATGACCTCCTAAAGAAGGACACTTCCTACATATGGAACCATGCTACAAACAACGCCTTCGAAGAAATGAAAGAAAGAATCGCCTTTGCCCTTGTCCTTGTTAGCCCTATACCAAAGATTTCATTATCTATTCTTTCGCCTCTAAAGATACGATTGCGGTCATACTTATGCAAAAGGATGATGAAGGGAGAGAAAGGCCCATAACTTTTATGAGCAAACCATTGCATGATGCTGAGATGAGATACACAATCACTGAAAAGCAAGCTTATGCCCTTGTCAAGTCTCTCAAGTACTTTAGAGCATATGTGGGGTATAACAAAATATATGCATATGTTCCTTATCCTGTTGTAAAAGATGTGTTATCACAAACTGATTGCCTTGGGTCCAGGGGAAAGTGGGTATCCAAAATCCAAGAATATGACCTTGATATCTGCCCCAAGAAAAGCATTAAGGGACAAGGGCTAGCTGAGATGTTGACTGAAAGCAACAACGAAGCTATTAAAGAAGGGGAAGAAGAGCAGCTATGTGCCACTTCTATTGAACATGAAGAGGATGATTGCTATAGGGACATTATTTATTATTTGTGCAATCTATCAGCCCCTCGTCACCTAGTTGATCACAAAAGAAGAGCCCTGAGATTGAAGGCATCTAAGTTCTGCTTGACTCAAGATGGGCTAGGTTGGATGAGTCTTGATGGGGTGATCCTTTGGTGTGTTAGTAAGGAAGAATCCGAAAAAATAGTGAGAGAGTTTCGTGCTAGGTTTTGTGGGGGACTTTACGTCGCCCAAATCACTACTCACAAGATCTTTAGGGTTGGTTACTATTGGCCCACTATCTTTGCTGACACACTGAACTTTGTGAAACAGTGCCAACCATGCCAATTGTTTGCTGGAAAACAACAACTAACTACCATGCCTTTGAGAAATGTTGTTGTGGATGTGCCTTTCCGACAATGGGGCTTGGATTTTATTGGTGAATTCAAGGATAACTCGAGACATAGGTACAAGTGGATTCTCACGGCTATTGACTACTATACCAACCAAGAATGCAACTGATCAGGTTGTTATGGACTTCCTTGAGGACAAAATTATTACCAGGTTTGGTGTTCCAGCCAAGATCGTGACTGAAAATGCTAAGGCATTTGACTCCATGGCTTTAACATCTCTATGTAATAAATATGGTATAATACTGTCATATTCGTCTAACTATTATCCTTAAGTAAATGGCAAAGTTGAGTCCAGCAATAAGAACTTCATAAAGATAATCAGGCGAACTGCTGGGGAGCATAAGAGGGATTGGGATAACAAGATTAAGTATGCCCTTTGGGCTGATCGAACAACTGTGAAGGCATCAACCAGATTTAGCCCATTTCAATTAGTTTATGGTTCTAAGGCCAAACTGTTGGTCCAACTCCAGTTACCAACCCTTGAATGCCCAAAATCTTTTGCTGATCAACAAGATGACATACAAGCCCGTATTGACCAAATTATCGAGGCCGATGAAAACATAAAGAAAGCTCTTGATCAACTTGGCTGCAATCACGATAAATTGAAAGTTGTTTTTGATAATGTTGGGAATCACGATTGCCGTTAGACCAAAACCCGCAGGTGTTAGTCAACGATCGCATTGCCAAAGACAAGGATCCACGAGAGGCGGTTTCCATGTCACGAAACACACGAGGAGCTTTGGTTTATCCATTGTCTAACAATATCCCCCCCAATGCTAGTCGGGTATGTATCGAACTCTTGACCAATGCTTTGATACCATTTGTGGGGAATCACAATTGCTGTTAGACCAAAACCCGCAGGTGTTAGTCAACAATCACATCGCCAGAGATAAGGATCCACGAGAGGCGGTTATTCCATGTCACGAAACACATGGGGAGCATTGGTCCAATGTCCAACAATTGGTATGTTGGAAATACTGAGAGGGGGGGTGAATTAGTATTTCTTAGCAATTGACACTTTATTAATCTTTTTCAGGGCATTAGTTAATCTCCAATTATTATTATTATTGTTCAGTAAGAGAAGTAAACAACAATGCAAAAATAGAGATTGTAGGCACAAGAATTTTAGGTGGAAAACCCCCTTCGGGTCAAAACCACCGAACACTTTTCTAATAAGTTCTTTAATCTTCAGCCCCAACTGAAAAGAAAGCTACAACTTCCTAGAACTCTAGAAAAACATTTTTCATCAGCTCCCACTGGAAGGATGCCCCGATGCCCTAGCTTTATCAGCAGTCAGTTGAAAGGATGCCCCGATGCCCTAGCTTTATCAGCAGTCAGTTGAAAGGATGCCCCAACACCCAAGTGAGCGACAACTCACCCTAGCACCACCCTAGCACCTTGTCAAGACAAAAATAAAATAAAAGAGATTGTGGACTCCCGTACTAGGCACAATGATTTTCGTTGACTGACTAATAACAATAGTACCTAAGCCCTTGTCCCAAAACAAATTGCCTTCTTCAACTCTAGGCAGTGACATAGACTCTTTACAAAGTTTGGGCTCCCGAATTGGGGACAATGGCCCAATTACAATGATGTACAATGCTTGACTTCAAAAGTGACTCTAGGACCCAGACAATTGCTGTTGATGTTTTTCTGCTGCAACACTTTTTGTTCAACTTCACTGCTTCACTGTTTGTGCTTCTGACTCCATTTTTAACTGCTTGTCCTTCGTCTATTATCCTGCTCCTTTGATTCTGTCCCGAACTGTTGTAGATGCTCTCACTGCTGGAGGATGTTTGGAGATCTGCACCTGCAAATTAAGATATACCCAAGGTGTTAATTTTAGGTAACCATGGTATGTTCTATGCTTAATGCAATTTTACTTCAATCTTTCTTATAGGCCCAATTGAATTTAGCAATCACATAAACATGAAAGTAAAATGCTGATAGAACATAATAATAGATCAACAGAAGACAAGCCAAATAATGTAGATCAGATTTTACAATTCTTCTTGTCCAGCAAAGATAGATAGTGATGTGCGTTATGGCAGTCAACAGGATGTATCAGCCAACAAAGTCTTTCTCAACATCAGATCAGCCAACCTTCCAAGTGTCACACACACCCCTCAAAGGCAGGTCCAAAAGTCAACGCAAGTCAACAAAAGAATCCCTCCTCCATATTTCTGGCATCATCCATATTTCTGGCATCATTTCCGGCATTATGTGAGAGAAAGAGAAGCCTCTTTTAGGCTGTACGAACCAATCAGATCATGAGGAATGTGTGTGATGAGATGATGATGAAATGGACATCATCTCTCTCTAATTTATATCAGTCAGTGAGGTGTGTGACACATCTATTAGGCTTGTGAGCCTACATTACAAATCTGGTCGACCTTGCACATGTGTGGAAAATAAAATCAAAATATATGTTCTGCTCATCCAAACAAGATGATCTTTAGATCAATCATACACCTCTCCAAAAGAGGAATCCAACAAAAATATAATCATCATCATATGAGCAATGCAACTGTAGTTTGGACCTAGTTGCCCAAAATTAACACAAGGCGGATCCCTATGCCCAAATGAAAATGTAAATGGTCTTTATAACCCAAAATTTACTTACCTTTTCCTGCAAAAAGAAGTTAGTGTAGTAATAATAAATTGACTATAATGAAGTTACAATACTAAACATAAAACATACCTGTGATTTTCTGCTTGTGATCTTATTCAAACCTTGCTACCTTGAATGTTGATGCTAATAACAGAGTGTGCCCATTGCTGGTGACATTTCTTGTTGTAACAGATTGTCTTTCAACTGGTTGCTTGTACGCCACTCAAGGATCTTGACTACTAATGATATTACAGGTATTTTGCTGCCCTTTTTGACTTGATAACTTAACTCCAATAAAACCCTAGACTGACTTAGATTTTGACACAGTCCTAACTAACCTACAGTCTATCCTACAGACCTAGAACAGATTTCAAACAATCTTAAATCTAACCCTACACATTCGCTGATCTAGAAAGAATTTTACAACAGCCAACCATCAAAAGTTTCCTAATATTTTGCCTTTTTTTTTTACAACAAACTGTTAAAAAAAGAAAACTAAACAAACCTTGACGCAAACCTTTTCACTGTTGAATACCTTTGTGCCCTTAATCCACTGCTCCTTTCACTGTCTTTGAAGTTGAACAACAGAACTGTGTGTGAGGTTTTAGATACTTAGTGTGACGGAAGGATTTCTTCAACATATGCTTCGAAGATCACTTGCAGGCCTTCAATTAAACATTAGAGAAACGGTGCTCGCTCCTTAACTAAGCCCAAATGGCAATTTCAAGAACTGATATTTTCTTGCCAGCCTTCAAATGTAGTGAAGATCAAGATGCCATCGGTCCAGTAAACAAAGATAAGACCTGCAAAAATTATAATACGAATCCCAAACCCAAAAGTCCAAACAGAATACTAACCCTGTACCCAATACTCTCGGTCTTCTACAATACGATCCCTAATGAGGGCTGCAGGGACTAGTCATTTAATCATGGAAACATCTTTGTTTGTTCTGAAATAGTTTAAGATTTTTTTTTTTGCAATGAACCTTCAACTGTCTAGATCAATTGTTGCACGAATATACCCAGAGAACAGGATCAATGAACCAAACAAAATTGGTCAAGTCCTAACCCTCAACTGATGTCTGCGTTATCTCCTTGAGGGGACTGAAATAATTTCAGAGTGATTTTCTAATAATATTTCATTAGAAGCTCCTTCGTTGAGGGGATAACAGGTCTCCTTTTATAGGTTATAAGAAGTGTAAAGGGAGGGCTTTATGATGTGAACGTTAGAGGCTTCATAAGGCCTCGAAACAATTAAAATTTAAATAATAAACACCTTATGTACTAAGGAAAGAGGGCCACTGGCCTTGAGGGAATGAATATGGGTTACTTTACCGTTATTAAATGGTGAGAGCCACATCTTATGAGAGAGGAACATTTCAATAAGCTATCTTAAGATTATAAGCCCATTAATAATAATAAATAACCCTTACTAAAATTTAAATTAAATATTTTAACTAACCATTAAAAACTTATTTAATATTTGAAATTAATGATTGGCTTAGTGCATATGGTCCCACCTAGTTGTGAAGTCAATGATTGGTTTACTGCCTTTGGTTTTTGGAGTTATTCAACTTATACACAATGAGATTGCGGTGAGAATTCCTGTCATATATTGACAACCGTCGGTTAATAAGGTGTATGTCTCTACCCCCTGGGGTTTTAGCCCACAAAACTGGGTCTTCAACTTTAAACTCAATTTTCTTTCAAACCAGAAGGAACCACGGGGCGTACCCATATATCAACGGAAACATCTCGTCGAGGAGAATTTATCTAGAAAGACCTTGACACAAGATTCCATGAATTGCCATGTCAAATTTGCCATGGAAGATCGGGGTAGCTCTTGGTGCTGCTTGGGTTGACATCAATGACAACCACCTATCAATAGATAAACATGTTCGAAATAAGGCCTTCAAACCCGACGACCTTGTACTTCTATGGGATAAAAGGAGGGAAAAGCCTGACATGCATAAGAAATGGGATAACTTATGGATAGGTCCTTATAGGGTGATTGATATAGCAGGCATAAACTCTTACCATCTGGAGACTCTTGATGGGGAGTCCATTCGTCTTCCTATGAATGGGAAACTCCTTAAAGAGTACTACCTTGAGGACACTTGACATTGTACAATATGCATGTCAGAGTAGGATGCAATGCATACTGCTTTTCTCATTAGAACTAACATCATATGAGAAATCTATGGCATTAGGATCAGGAGATTTCTATGTAATGATAACTTCTTGTGAATGCCTTATAACTTCTTTAGATTAGGATCTTCTCTTTTGTTAAATTATTATAGTGTTCTTCTTCATCAAACAAAAGAGAGACAAGAGACACAAAATATAGGCGATCAACCAGGGCCAAAACCTCTCCAATTCGAGAGGAAAACTCAAATGAATTCTTCTTCTTATAGAAACTTCAATTGACGAATACCAAGTCCATGACCTAGACCCTTGACACAACGACCTCTCTAAGACCAAGTCACAAGCTTTCTAAGTTTGACTCCTTTTTCGTTGAGTCAACGATGGTCAAACTTCCTCCTTCTCAGCTATCCTTCAGATTTCAGCTTCCTGCAATCTTCGGCCTCTTCAGAAACCCTAATTGCAGATCGTATGAGTTATATGGTGATGTAATCCCTTGATGTCCTTCGTTTTGATAGTGTGAATTTCTTCTTTAACTCGACTTGATTGAATACTTATCCTTCTCCCTTGATTCAGTTCTTCAGTACAACTGTGATAACTCGGCTTCCTGAAGCATCATAGAGTACTTCTCCTCTTCGCACGTGTGAGAGAAATCAACCAAAACAGGCCCAAAACAAATCAGTATACTTCGGCTCCCTCACTTCCTTCTCTTCGCTTGATATGAGGCTCCTTCTCATAAGTTTCTCGCACCTTTTCTTCTATTTCAGATCCTTGATCGAATGTGTATCCAAATGGCGGTTGAGCTGCCCTATATATAGTGTTCTGTCCATCAAAATAGGCTGACATCAACTTGTGCCTAGGCGGACATGCATTTCTAGAGTCATCCTTAGGCCGACATGAGAAATAGCTTGTGACAAGGACTTGGAGGGTTATTGACATAATTGAAATTACTTTTTACAATATGTAACATGTCTTCAATCACATGACATTGAATCCCTAGACTTTATGACTTGATGACCACTACTAATAGCTCACAATGGGAGCCTTAAGTTTTAACTACAAAAATAATATTCCTTGATCATGAAACCCATGATTCAAGCATTGCAAAAATAATTTTATTTTCTTCTTTACATCAATTGCATAAAATCATAATTACTAATGTCATTATGAAGACCGAACCTAGTTACACTTTTCGACACTCCCTCTTAACTAGGGAGCAAAGTAACAAAAATCGCGATCGGGATAAAATCGCCGAGGGGAAAAAATCGGAAAAAATCGTAAAAATCGGGAAAAAATCGTAAAAATCGGGAAAAAATCGGCACATACAAAAATATTCATTTTTTTTCAATTTTTTTAATATCTAAAGCATCTACAGCATAAAATAAATGCATTGACACATAAATATGAAAAAAAAACTAATATATAAGATGTGTAATTCATGTCTAGTGCTACATCAGACATAAAACTGAATCCTGTCCTGAATACTAAGTCCTAAGTCTCAACTCAACCTCAAAATATCAACAAAAAATATAATAATGTATCTCATATCATGAGTCATAATGTTATATACAAAGGAATGCACCAAATAACCTATACTACTGATTTCCTCTGCCCCCCTTGCGAGAAAATGTAACAGCTTTCCCTCTAGACGAAGAAGTTGGCGGGGCTGGCAACGGACTCTGTTGTGCTCCAGATCCTGAAGCACTAGGAGTTAAAGGAGGTAGACCACGTCCTCTACCAGTAGCAGGGGTAGGTGGTGTCACCTCCTCCTCCTATTGTTGCTCCTCCTCCTCCTCCTCATGAAACTCATCATTGATTCATCGCTACTAGAAATGGGATCATCAACAAGAGATACATAAACATCATCTAGCTCAAAGTCTTCATACTTGGATTGCTCAACGTTAAAATGCGGTAGAAAAAGATTAACATGCTTAACCAGTTGTTTTCCTTTGAGTGAAGGGTACATTCTTGTTAAGGCCACAGTAGGGGAGTTCAACAATCAATACCACCAACATCAACAAAGTTCAACAATCAATGCCACCAACATCAAGGTTCTTAAAGGACTTCATACTCTTGATCAAATGCCAATCTCATACCTTTACACATAATAGAATCAAATGGAAACAATGCAAATCCCCAAACCATGAAACCCTGAAAACCATTAAGTCTGCTGAATTTTGAGTGAAATCTAAAATTCTAGTTTCTCCATATGAAATCCAATGAGGTCGAAACCACTCTTAAACATCCTGAGTCATTTCATGGTAATGTTAAAAATTTAAGTAAAAGTGAAAATATCACTTTTACTTTAAGAATTTAACATTACCATGAACTGCCAACAGGGTGTGTCAGGAAAATGAGAGGGCTGCAAAAATGACAAAAAAAAAAATCGATTTTTGAACTTATAGGAATTCTGTTGAATGGGCCCACGATTTTTACCTAAATAATCGCGATTTTTTCGTAAAAATCGCGATTTTATCGCGATGACGATTTTTTCAAAAAATCGTTCAAAAAATCGCCGATTAAATCGGCCGCTTGAAAAACTCGCGATTTTTTCAAAAAATCGCGATAACATCGCGATTTTTGTTACTTTGCTAGGGAGGTATTCATAATTCATACAAGGTACTTGGTCATTCTCAATTTGAAGAATTCTCATAAGAAGAGTCGGATTGGTAACCCATTAGTATAGCATCATATGAACCAACATTGTCACATAGCAAGGCCTTGACTAACAACTCTATCTCTCCACAAGATCAAAGCACAATGCTAGTGAGACCAATGGTGTATAGACACCCACATCATTGTCTCTCTTGGAACATACCCTATCCGGGTTCTCAGAGTGTGTTCCACCAGGACTATTCTTATCTTGGATTCCTAGTCCACAAAGAATATCGGTCCCATACAACTATTCTTATCTTGGATGACCTAACACATCCTCAGAGAGAGTATCGGATGCCAGATGTTTACCCAATCCTCCATTCTTTCTTCCCAAGTGAAGACAAAATGATGTGTCTATCTCTCCCTCTCAACTTAGGGAGGACATACCCATTCTACTGAAGGAATGTACCCATTCCTATAAAAGGAATGTACACAAGTTCCCTCTTAAATAGGGACTTGACCAAGCTCCCTCATGTCTAGGGACTTGCTTCCAACAACTCATCAGGTGCAGAGCATGGGGCAACCAATTGCTTGTTGAACTCCTTCCTTCGATGTCATGAATTTCTTCTTTGTCATAGAGTCTACATCTTTCGGGGCTTTTTTGTAGGGCACAAACCATCCATCACTTTAATCCATGAGTCATGTCATCATTCTTTTTATCAGAAAGTGATCTATTAGTCCATATTTGGCCTCCCATCATGCCATGCTGTCTTTTTCATGCCATGTTTCCTGAAGGATCTTTCATCTTGTTACATGGTTGTCAATGTTGGAAGACATCCGCAACTCTTCCCTTGGCAGCCCTACATGAGCTCATCTAGATATTTATTCAAAAATAATAAATGAACAATCAAAATTACCTTTGTGATGGTTTTTCATCGTGACATCTTTCGGTTTGCATCGGCATCCTGCATACATAATGTGTTATGAACCTAATTCATAACTTAAGTATTAAATATAGTCATTAATAGAATAAAATAGAATAAATGTAATTGCTAAACAATCAATTAAGATTACGTTAAGTAGTCATTAGTTAACTGAAAAGGCATGTTTAAAAGACATGCCTGTTCATGAAAGGTCACCTGCATGGGTATAGAAGCAGGGCCTCATTGTAATCATTCAATGTCATATATCATATTAATAAATATTTATTATTATAAATACCTCGTGTATTTTTATAATTAAAGCTGCTTTTGCTATTAAATCTACAAATCTACAAATCTTGTTGCTACAGTAACCAAATTTACGAATTCTGCTGTTACAGTGGTATCAGAGCGACCAGCGTACAAGACTTCGCCGTCCATAAACTGGGTTATTGCCTCGTGGGGTTTTATATGGTTATCATACACGAGTTGTGCGCGGCCGTCAATTATAATGTGTTCAGGCCTGTAATACCACTCAACTTTGAGAGCATTCGTGTCATTATTTATTGCTCTAACTTCTGCAACATAAGGTGACGACCACAGATGTGAAAATATTTCTACAAAATTGCCCACAGAAATAACATGTTTCTTAACATATTCATGCCGTTCAATTTCTTCTTCATCAATAAAACCACGATCAAGGACATGCTGCAACAACTCATCTGTAGCAGCATTCGACGGAGCATAAACAAGCATTCGTGGTTTAGGACAAAGTTTATGTAGCATAGGAAACAGATTTTGATCCATATTCTGTAAAACATCCTCAATGGATCCTGTGCCAGTACCCCCAAAGCTATTCAAATTATCACTGGCTTGCCTGTAGCTTTCAGGTGCAAGTTTCTTAAGCAATGCACCATAATAGTGTTGATATTGGACAAGATGAATTACATTTAACATTCCCCACAACGTATGTGTCTTTCCAGTCCCTGGAGGACCTTGTACCAAAGGGAAAGGCCAAGGCTCCTGCCACCTAGCAGACCCAACTCCATTCGTACCAGCAACAGTATGCATAGCAGCCCACTGAATAGCTGCAAGCTGTGGCGTATTGAATGTCCTATGAAGATGTTCCGTAAAATTTGATGTAAAACATTCAGGCATCGCTGGAGACTGCTCCTCATACTTAGGAAAGTGCTCTGGGCTAGGATCTAAAATTGCTCTTTGCTTCTGGGTATTAAGACGCCGAAAAGCATGCAAAGCCACATATTCCCTTTGAGTTGTGGCAAGGGATCCAAGGACTGTTAGGTACCAAGCTGGGTTCTTTTGAAGTTTCATTAGAATATGATCATCTCTTGCTTTGTTGCTGTGATCAAATGTATCCCCCACATAGAAATGAACAATAGCTCCATCAAGATCACGAGTATCAATTTGTGAGTATTTGTGAACAGTGCCAGCTATTCTAGCAGTTAGGTCACCACCTTTAGCTTCAAGATCACTTGTGTTCCCAGAATTGATCCTCCTAAACCTACCTGGTCCTGGCTTCGGTGTAGATAATACAACCACATAATTTTTATTTGGATCATCATCATAAATATTTTGTTCAATATCTTTTTCTTTTATTTGAACTGTGGCAATTTCATTTCTTGTATAAAAGACACATTTATGTCCTATGAAATATTTGTCTCCACATTTCCAACATTTCCCTTCTTCTTTACTTTCAATATTAGTTGGTTGTTTTCCTTTATTACGCATTGGTGGGGGTATGTATTTACTTGAATTTACCATAGATGTTTTACTTGATTTTCCCTTGACATAACTAGCTGTCTTCTCATTATTACAACATTTTTCATCTTTCTGTTTCTCATGATTTTCTTTTCTATTATGGATTACTGCAGAAATTTTTTTAACATGTGCAGAAATTTTTTTAAGACCGTTTGTGACTTTTGCACAAGAATTCTCTAATTGCTGAAGCTTTTCTTGAATTTTTCTAATCTGCTCAATTTTTTTGGAATCTTCTCGTAATGGCACATTGTGTGGTAGTTTATGTCCATAGGCTTGTAAACTACGTTCGTAGGCTTGTAAAACAATGTTATGTGCCATTGCTTCAACTTGTCCTCAATATAGCTCTGAATATGGCTTTGATACCACTGTAGCAGCGGAAGTTGTAGACATGCTTAGCAAAATAGTTTCCAGTGAAGAAATTGCCAGAAGTTAAGCTTTGAGGACAAAGCTTTTCAAGAAGGAGGCAATGTTATGAACCTAATTCATAACTTAAGTATTAAATATAGTCATTAATAGAATAAAATAGAATAAATGTAATTGCTAAACAATCAATTAAGATTATGTTAAGTAGTCATTAGTTAACTGAAAAGGCATGTTTAAAAGACATCCCTGTTCATGAAAGTTCACCTGCATGGGTATAAAAGCAGGGCCTCATTGTAATCATTCAATGTCATATATCATATTAATAAATATTTATTATTATAAATACCTCGTGTATTTTTATAATTAAAGCTACTTTTGCTATTAAATCTACAAATCTACAAATCTCGCTGCTATAGTAACCAAATTTACGAATTCCGCTGTTACATATTGACACATCTCCAAAAGATATATACTGTCAAGGGTCTCTTTCTTTTTCAGACTTCATCAGAGTCTTCATATCTTTCATGGAGATATCATAGTCAAATCTTTTAGTCCTTGGATGTTGATTTCCTTCTTCATTGTTGCATATTCCACGATCTCTTCTCTTCTTTCTTCACACATTTCCTTTCACGAACTTCGAATCATAGTTCCTCCAATTATTGTCAACCACCCCATATTTCATATGAGGACATATTATGTTGAATTTGTCTAGTCAATGTGTGACCCATGCCTTCCTGCATCTTTTCATTGGAGGAGATCATTTTCTCTTGATCATGCTCTCGAGATAGAGCATTTATCCATGTTACCTGCAACCATATGACATGACTCTAGTTTATCAGGTACAAGCATACATACCTCATTTTTCTTTAGGTCATCTAAACTTCCTTCAACAACTTTCTTGATTGAATCTTCAATTCCTTGACCTGCTTTACTTCTTTTGACATCATACCATCCTCCCATGAATTCCTACAAGTTGGAATTCTGGATGAAACACTTGCTTTCTTTTGATTGGTGAACCATCTGATGAAGATTCTAAATAGAGGATCTTGAGTATCCTCATCTAGCAGATGTTTCCTCTCGACTGATGTATGATGAGTTTTGTACTAGAGGACTTTTCCTTTTTCCCATAAGTACCACTTATGCTTCTAATGAGGTTACCAAGAGCTATTTTCTTCCATAGGTGACTGCCATAATTCATGCTTCCCTATGATGATGTCACGAGCTCTTGCTTTCAATCATATTCTTCTATGATGCCATCTCTTAACATGATGCATCCTCCTATCATGCTTCTAATGATTCTTAACATGATAGTTATACTTTATAATTAGAAAACGAAAACTTGAGAAGAACTTGGTGAATAAAACTTTTCTCAATAATAGTAGAGATCTTTTACTTCCTCCTTTTTGCATTTCTTCTTTTCAACCTCTTCCTCTTCTTTAGTGATATGGAATTCTTCCCTTCTTCGTTTGTTGCTGTCCTTCTTGAGCTTGGGACAATCTCTCTTGTTGTGCCCATATCCTTGTAGAAATTTTTGAATCTTTACACTTTATGCAGAAAATTGAAATTATACCTGTTAATCTGGTAATGCTCCTCCTACTTAGACAAGTTATTAACTGAATAAATTCAAGTAAAAATCACAGATCTCTACCAATCCAGATCTAGAACAAGTTCATGCACACATAGACAAAGTGACACAGTTATTTCTGGACAAATAGTCCCCGGAAAACCCCAATGCGGGAAAACTAGTCTCTGGCTGCTGGAGGGTTTTATTATTAAGAATTTTTTCTGAATACACAAATCCGAGTTCCAGATCTGGAAATCCCGACAGAGAATATACTAGATCTACAGCTCACTGGTTGATTTAGGGCCAAAATAATGACTGATCCACACCCTCAAACGGGATTTACAGAACTCAGCCAAGATTAGGGCCTAGAAACCCCAGCGTTGCCCCTGAAAGCCTCTGCGTCAGCCTTTGAAGCACCTCCAACCCTCAGCGTTGCTCCGGAAGGGATTGCGTTACCCCAGACTGGGTGACGCAGTCACTATGCAACCCCTTAGGGTCTCTGCGTAACCCTCTGATGGTTTTCTACTGAAAATCACGCTGTCGTTGGAGGGACTGCGCTGTCCTTGCTGCTGCTGCTCTCCTCTTCTGCGCTGTCCTTGAGCCGATCTCAGCCTCTTGTGTATTCTAGACCTTGGTATCAGATCATCCCCTTGGCCTAAATTCCCCACTCTGCAGCTGAAACACTTCTAAGTATTCTTAGCAAACTCTGCCCTAGAATCTTAGCTTAGCTTCAGTGCTCTGCCTCTGTGTGTTTTTACAAATAACCCCAAGCCTTTCCTTTATACTTTTCTCGTTGACAAATCAACGACCATGATCAGATCTTGAATCAATGGCTAAGATTAAAAGAAAGCTTGATCCGTGTGACTTAAGACAATTTCATCACATGTTTAATTAAATTCACTTTAATTATTTGAGTTCCCTAAGGTTTAACTTAGAAAATACACTAAAATAATTAATTAATTTAATATATCCTAAACCAGATGAAATTTCCCAAATCAATTTCTGGGTCTTGTAGATCAAGTGTACTCTAGTCCCTCCACAAAATTTGGGAGCTAGAGCACAATTGATGCTACCCCAAATACACAAAATCTCAAGTTTCAACAATCCTTGACATCCATAGCATTGGATCTGAGACATATTGATCTTCTTCCTTTTCTAAGGACCAAACTTGCCAAATGTTCCTTTGCTTCTTGACATGTCAGCGAATGTTTGACCCTGCTCATTTGATCCTGTATCACTTTTTGCCTCCAACTTGTTTTCCTCACTCTTGCATAGTGACCCCAAATTATTGAATGGGATAGCTTTCTCCTCTTCGTAGGCCTTTGATATAAGGTTTCCTTGTTCATCAGTTAGAGCATTTTGAACAATGGTAATCATTTCTTTATTAGATATCATCTCTCCTAGATCTTGAAGTTGATTCCTTATCAAAGATGCTTTTGTGAGACATGTAGATATCCCTTCATCCTTTGATGCTTTCAATTTGCATAGATAAGATCTTAGAGATATGATTTTTCCTGTCATGGCTTCAGAGAATAATTCTGCTAGCCTATCATATATCCCTTTTGATGTCTCCAACTCTGCTACATATGGGATGAGGGAATCCTTGATCGATTTTATAAGGATCCTTTGAGCCCTTAGATCCTTTTTCATATATTTAGACAGTGCTTTCCCTTCAAATGCTTTGGAGATTTTGCCATTGACATGATCAATAACTTCATTTTCCTTGAGGACTAAGTCTATCCTCCTTTTCCATGCAAGGAAGTTTGATGACCCAACCAACTTGTTGATCTCCTTGCAAAATGAAGTCATTTTACTACATTTTGATTATAGGAATAAAGATACTTACTTGTCAAGTAAAGATGAACTCTTCAACTTGATCCCTTTGTTGATTGATGATGATGTCTTGATGCTTCTTGGATGATGTTCTTCAAGGATGAGGATTTTCCTCTTGAAATGAAATCCTTGCTTCAATGAGAGGGAGATTGCCTTGATATCTTTGGTGATGACAACACTTTTGATCTAGCTTCCTTTGGATAAGTAGTCTTCAAGATACTTTTTGAGGTGATGATTGAGTGCGGATCCCAAGAATGTTTCTTTGATTGAACTAGGGTTTTGACTTTCTTCAAGATTATGATGTGATCTTTGTTCTTGAAGTGCTTCTCTTGGATGAATAGACTTCAAGATACTTTGATTTGTAGAACTCTTCAACTAGAGTAGATGTAGGGTTTTTGCCTTCTTTTTCTTGATGATGATTTGAGCGATGATCCCAAGACTTCTTCTTTGATTAGGGTTTTAATACTTCTTTGTAAATCTTGACTTCAAGATGGTCTTCTAGGCTTGCTTTGATGCCCTTCTCGAGATTTGGTCCTTGAATGCTTGAGTGTCCCTTGATGAGATGTCCTTTCCTTGATTTTGTTACCTTAGCTCTGATACCATGTTGAGAAATCTAGGGCATTAGGATTAAGAGATCTCTCAGTAATGATAATTGCTTGTGAATGCCTTATAACTTCTTTAGATTAGGATCTTCTCTTTTGTTATATTATTATAGTGTTCTTTTTCATCAAACAGTTACTAAAGCATAAACAATAGAGAGACAACTACAAGAGACACAGAATATAGGCGATCAGCTAGGGCCAAAACCTCTCCAACTTGAGAGGAAAACCCCAATGAATTCTTCTTCTTATAGAAACTTCAATTGACGAATACCAAGACCATGACCTAGACCCTTGACACAACGACCTCTCCAAGGCCAAGTCACAAGATTTCTAAGTTTGACTTCTTTTTCCTTGAGTAAATGATGGTCAAACTTCCTCCTTCTCGACTATCCTTCAGATTTCGGCTTCCTCCAATCTTCGGCCTCTTCATAAACCCTAATTGCAGATTGTACGAGAGATATATGGTGATGTAATCCCTTGATCTTCTTCGTTTTAACAGTGTGACTTTCTTCTTTAACTCGACTTGATGGAATACTTATTCTTCTCCCTTGATTCGGTCCCGTTACCCAAAACTTTGTGGGTGATACCCCTAAGAGAAAATTTTCTCCAAGATGCTCCTTTGCCGGCAACCAACAACCCCTTGCAACCACCAACTAGCTCGTTGTGCCATTTCTCCACCACTTGAGCATGCCATGTGGTCCCTCACCCATCTGTCATGATCATATGTTTGAAGGTGGGCCTCTCGAACCTAAAGGTGTGCCTTGTCATTTGGTAATTGAGTATTGAGTTTGCTTATCATGGACACTTTTGGGCATGGATTAATGGAGGGGTTTGGTAGAAAGAGTGGGCTAGGTCTGTGCTTCTGTCTGCTAGACCTCTTTTGGATGTTACCCTTGGATCCTAGTCCCGCGGGATCTCCTTTACTGACCATTTGGTTTTAGGGTAGTACTACATGGGAAACCTCGATTTTGGTTGCGTGTTCCCACTTTCTCATCCACATTAATCACTCCCCTTCCGTTTATTATAACTCCATCCATCATCTTTCCCACTTGGGTCCACATTTCTCCACTAGATCCACATAGGGTTAGCCTCCCCTTCCCCTTGCCTACACCTTGGGTCGGGCTTGGAACAATGCTCCGAATGTTGATGCAGTTGAAAAGAAAAAGTAAAAGCATAATTGGCCACATTCAATAGGAAAATGTACCACAAGATGCAAAATATGGCTAAGACAAACACATTTAGCACGTGGGAAAAAAGCAGATGCATGAGCTCTACCCCATACCCATGGCCATCACCCTGGTTCCATAGGCCCTAGATGATCCTCCTTTATCATTCACGAAGCCATGATTGTCCCAACCCCTGGTGGGCAGTCAACCGCCCCACTTTAAAGGGGGTATCGACTGCAATACCTTACACATCATGCTCTTATCTTTTGAGCCCCGAGCAATTAATCAAAGAAAAATCATAAAAGGAAAAAGACATATAAAGAAGGGTGGAAAAATCAAGGTCGGGGCACCTCATGCACCACGATTTCTCCCTCCTATACATTATACATCCAAGTGTGGGCTTCCCTTTTACTAGCTACCCTTGTACCCCGACATGTGGCCTAGGATTGCTGTTAATTTCTGAAGATGTTCTATGCTAGATGCAAATTTACTTTGATCTTCTAGGGCCTAAATAGCAATCACATGAAAGTAAGATGCTGAGAGAACATACCAATAGATCGATGGAAGACAAGCCAATAAAAACAAAGATGAAGAATGGTGGCATTACGGCGATCAGCAGGATGCTTCAACCAGCAAAGACTCCATTAGGTCAGCCAACCCAATGTATCACACAACCCCAAGACAACTCATCAAAACGCTGCACCAAGAGAAGCTCTAATCGTATCACCACGAGAAGCCCTAATCGCAATGCCCATCCGTGAGAGAAGAGAATGCCTCCAAAAATGTGTGTGTTCAAATGAACTCCAAGTCTCTCCAATATATAGTCATCTTTGGGGGTGTGTGGCACATCTCTTATGCATGTGGGATAAATTTGGCCAACCTTGCACATGTGGAGTAAAATCAAAATACATGTTTTGCTCATCTGATTATGATAATATTTAGATTGATCTTGCACCTCTTCGAAAGAGGAATCTAATAAATTTTTTTGCATCATCATCTGAGCAGTACAACATGGAGTTTGGACCTAGCTGTCCAAATTTAACACTCCCTCTCAACTAGGGAGAACTCCATCCACTAGTGCCATCCAAACATCATGCGTCATCCCGCTGTAACTTGCTTTGCTGACTTCTTTATTTCAAAGCGGTGAGTCACAAGGACATCACTCCCGGCTGACCCGAAGTCCGCTCAGAGGTCCGAAACCTCTATAGGACTCAAAGGAGTCATGTATACTAACCCGAAGTTAGTTTAACTGACCCGAAGTTAGTTGGAGGTCCAAAACCTCACTTGGACTCAAAAGAGTCATGTACTAACTCAAAGTTACTTTAACTGACTCGAACTCAGTTGGAGGTCTGAAACCTCACTAGATTTGATCCTAGATCAAGTGGTTGGACACGTGCCATCCTAGACATAGTGAGTACGACAATCTCCGATGCGTCCATCGGTCTTGCTATCAGTCTATATCCACATTTCCCTCCTCATTGGACGAGATGAGAGGTACTTCCCATGAGTCTGGGACTCCATGGGTAGGATGCATACGGGGTACAGATCAAAGAGAGGTAAACCAACTCAATATCATCACGGTGGGGCAGAAGCATACCAACAAGGTTTGGCAAGCCTAGCCCTGTGGTTGCTTAGCTCCAAGAAGCTATCCCCAAAGCCCCCCTGGAGCTCGCAGAGCTCATCGTCCAACAGGACCCTCAAAATAGGGTCGTTCCATGATTCCAAGATTCTCACGAAAGGTTAGGAACTTGACCTTCCCCAAGGGCTTAGTGAGAATATCCGCGACCTGCTCATCAATTCATATATGATCAAGCCTTATGATGCCTCGCTGTACCATATCTCGGATAAAATGGTACCTGATATTAATATGCTTGGATCGATTGTGAAACATAGGATTCTATGACAAATGAATCCCACTCTGGTTATCACAAAGGATAACGGTGGTATCTAGCACGTGCCCGAACAACTCACTAAAGAGCTTTCGCAACCAAGAAGCTTCACAACAGGCCATACATGCTGAGTCACATGACACGAGGACACGAGACACGAAGGACACGTAAATACGAGTATTCGACACGAGACACCGTGACCTCGAAAACAAGACATGAGGGACACGTTATATATATATATATATATATATATATATATACATATATACAATTATACTTTCTTGAAATTTTAATTTTGAAATTCAAAATTCCCTCTCATTAGTAAATTACAATTATACAACTTACAAGTTACAAGTTACAAGTTACAACTTCAAGGCTACAAGCACATAAGAAATAAAAAATACTAAATAGTCATTAAAACCATGGTCATTAGTCAATAAGTCAATGACTCATGACTCATGAGTCATTAAAATTTAAAATTAAAACCATAACAATAACTTGAAATTTAGAAGAACTTAGATATTAAAACCATAAATGATAAAATGCATATTTTCTATAAAGTCATCAAAATCAAAATGTATTACATAGATATTGAGGGAATGCCATTGGAAAATACAAAAGAGTAGATACAAAATAAGTAGGAACCACGTCACTAGCCACAAGTCCACGACTCATCACTCTATCAATAGTTCATGTCCTCCTCCATGTCATAATCACGATCACTGCCATTGCCATCTTGATCTGACCCATCTGACCCTACTCCATCCTGCTCCTCTATGCCCAATCCAAGATATCCTGCGTCTGCTGCATTTGCTGGTGTGGAGGATGACCCCTCAAGAGACTTATCATCAAAAGTCACTGGCTCTAGCATTGGGTCATTAAGATCCATGTTGGCTAACGCCTACTCAACACTATCGTCCAAGCCCATATCATCAGGAAACACATTCCACATCTTTGTCTTGCCCTTCAACCATTCCTGCATCTGCCTATAAATAAGACGAAGGTTGGTGTGCACATACACCATTGTCTCCGCCCTGGATTGCTCAAGCCTACTCTTTTTCAAACTATATAGATTCCCATAAGTGCTCCAATTCCTCTCACAACATGAAGATGAAGTAACTTGAGAGAGAACCCTCAAGGCTAATTGTTGTAGAATAGGGCATGCTGCCCCATGAGTTGCCCACCAAGCATAGGCATCTTTGACCCCCCTATCTCTAAGTACATCATACCCGCCAAATCTCCTAGTGCCAGTGGAGAACTCTACAAAGCCTTCCTCCACCTCAAGAAAAGAGGCTCTATGTTGAAATATCCTTCTGAATGCTATCTTCCTCCCCTGTGAAATCTCTCCATCCATGTGAGGAGGGTATCTGTGTGAGGTCCCACCACGGAGCCACTCTTGACTGTAATACTTGGGATTCAAAGAGTGAGCTAAACAATGCAAATGAGTGCAATTCTTATCCCACCTAGAGATAAGAATATGCTGTATGGTGGACCATAAGCTCTCTACTGATGTCTCATATTCAGGGCATTCATTCTCCATAACAATAGTCTTCACAGACTCAATCATGGAATCCCAACCCTCATAAACCTCTGCTAAGATCGGCTGGTCCGTGTCTGCAAACCGCAAGAAAGAAATGATAGGGTTCATGATCTTTATGGTAAGATCCACCCTCTCCCACCAACCATCATCTAACACCGTGTCCTTTACCTTTTTTGAAGCAACTTGATCTGTCTTTCTCCAAAAAGACCAAAGATCTGAAATAACCATGGCCCCAAGAGCGACCTTCACCTCCTTCAACCTCTTAAGCATCATGAATGAGGAAGCAGACCGAGTATCTGCAATCTTCAACAATGATAGATGTGTGTACTCTTTATATATTGTGAGAGCATTGGTATGGTTCTGTACAAAATTTCGGATATGGCGTGCATCCTCAATAAGATTGCCAATCCATATCACATCTGAAGCAATAGATTTTAGTGCCAAATTCAAGGAATTAACAATGCATGGTGTCCAAAATACTTGTGGATATTTAGTTTCCACAATCAAGCCAGCAGCTTTGCAAACAGGTGCATTATCTGTGATGATTTGCACACAACATTCAACGCCTACTTCTTCAATAACTTTAATAAACAATTCTCCCATATACTGTGCATCTTTGTATTGACCAAGAGCATCAACTGCTTTCAAGAACACTGGTCCATTTTGGGAATATACCATGAAATTGATGAGAGGATGGCGTGCTGTATCTGTCCATCCATCAGAAACAATACTGACACCAGATGAGATCCATGATGATTTGATAGGTTTTAGAATTTTATCCACCTCCTTCCTTGCCTTAACCAACAATGTGGTTCTAAGCTTCTCTGAACTTGGAGGCACATACCCAATTGGAGCCATATCAACTAGAGCTCGACACATCTCAACAAACAAAGGAGACCGTGCAACATTAAAATAAATGAAGTTGAGATAGAAAAAGAATGCAACTGTAAGATCAACCTCATCTCGCTTCTCACGCTGAAAGATCTTGTCCATTGGACCACAAGCTTGGGCTGCCCTCTTTTTTTTTGGCTGAATCTCTGCCTCACTCCCAAATCTACTGCTACTGGTATTCCTCAAGAATGGAAGAGGATCTTCATTTTTTTTGATTTTACGGCTTGATGCCTCCACATTCCCCAAGCCACCTGCGTCCTCCCTGCCAAATCCATTCTTTCTCTAATACTGAGATTTCTACATGCTCCAATTCCACAAGGAAGACCCAACAAATGGCCCTTAACTCGAAAGTAAGTGCTCGTAAATTCACCCTTGCAGAAATTACAAGACCAATGCACATTCCCTCCCGCACCAGCCTTTGGCCCTTGTTTCTTGGTTACATACTTCCATAGAGGGAATTTTTTTAGTTGTGCTTGTTGTCTTGCTACAACAGCATCATATGTGGGCTGAGAAGCACCTAAAGCTTCACTTGAATTAGTTGGGGCACTTTGACTAATAGATGCTGAAATACTTGGAGGGGGAGGACCACGAAAAACACCACCCTTGTCTTTCCTTTGACCTCTGCCAGCTGCCTTTGATGATTGAGCCATTAATCTTCTTGCTGTTGCAACAGTTGCCAACTTGCCAATCTGTCACCTACAAAAAAATCAATTAAACAATTTGTCGATTAGTAAATTTCATACTAAATTTCATTATTCCAGGTAAAAATTTAAAATCAATTAAACAATTAGTAAATTTAATACTAAATTTCAATGTTCATTATTTCAGGTATTTTTAAGTTACTGTTTTAACTTTTAACTTTTAAGTTTTAACTTTTTACCATCATGTAAAATTTTTGTAACAATATCTCATATCAACTCTCTTATACATTAATCGATATAAATATTTTTATCCTCAATAGATGTCTTTATTTTCCAATTCTTTTGGATTACTCAACCAGTATACAAATTCTGTTAGTTACATCAGCCCACCTAGATTTGTTCAAGTCGACAGGTCAGTCTAGCCTTTTTTAGAATAAGAAAAAAAACTCAAATCATAATTTAAGGTCCTTCAGGTCATCCCAGCTATTGTTTCAAAGCAGCGGTCACACACACCCATATATACACCAAAGGCATTCACCAAATCCACATTTAAAGTTTAAACTGTTGTCTATCCAGGAGCACTCCACAGGTCTGAAAATTCATATCAGTCTGCTGTACATTAACTTTAACCAGGTACATTATGGTGATCACACTGCTGTTTGAGAGTCTATTTGTGTCTAATCTAGAACTGTATTTTCTGTATGGTAACTGCAGTCCACTGATAATTGCAGGTACTCTTTCTGCTTGCTGTGCTTTGTTGTAGTAATATCCTCATGCACTTAGGTGGTCCTCTTTTAATGAGGATGAAACAAACTCACAGAACAGCTTTGGAACTGTATATCTGAGTGGCTTTCATGTGTATGACCGTCCTAAGAAATGCTCTCCATAGAGATCTATAAGCAGATTAGAATTTATAATTTATAATTCATATTTGTTGGGTGTTTTTTGGATACAGCCTACAATAATGCTTGATCCGAGGCAGTGGGAAATATAATTGTGAACCCCAAATTTAATATGGGACTCAATGGATGGTTTGCCAATTCATGTATTGCAATGTTGCATCTGCCATCAACTTATTCTTTCTCTATTGAGGATTCCAAAACAGAATTAGGGCTACATGCTCTTATATCTAACCGAACAGATTATTGGCAAGGTTTAGAACAAGATATTACTACAAGGCTTATGCCAAAAATGCAGTATAAAATTTTAGCATCTGTCCGAGTTGAAGGATCACCGATTCACCATAGTCAATACACTCTGTAATGGCAATACTTAGGCTTGAGAACAATAACGCATCTCCAAATTTCTTATCGCTAGCAACTTAGCAAGTTATTTATATGTTTTAGCGCTTTGGAAGCTCATACTATGTATTGTCAATGCTAAGTTAATTCATTAAATTCAGTCAATTACTGCATGACACCTAGGGAAAGAAGTCTATGACAGTTCACCACAGAGTTATAAACACCCACTGTGCAAAGTCAATATTGATAGCCGCTAACAATGTGTAGAATATATTTCATTAATGAGCACATTGCTAAGAGATTTAACCGTGCTACTAAATGACAGGTCAGTGTCAGCCCTCAATAGAAAGCATTAAACTAGCAGGGAGAATGAATGAGAGCATTATTTAACATCAACCGTCTTTGGGACCACTTTATTGGAAGGTTGACTTCAAGGCAATTTATATTCTTTCTACATGATATTTTTGTACAAATCAAATAACAGGTCTTTGTCTTACATTGTCATATCTTCTATTACAAACGCAACAGTAAAAGAAAAATCAGCGGCAATCTCTCCTATTAACAATGCAACATAAAAAGCAAGAGCAGTAGCTTTAGAAAATAGATAAAACAAGCAACACTCTTTTAACTGTGAGAAGTTATAGCTAGCTGGAAGCAGTTGTTAAAGGGCTCGATACTTGAAATTTCGGTGTTATTCGACATTAGTTTACCGGTCTATTTTCCTTCTCTGTCTTTCTAGATCAGTCATTGCTAGCTAGTAATTAATTTAATACAGATTCTTCGTCCATCTCAAGACTACAATCGTTGCTCGAGTTCCGTTTAGATTATAAATTTATAATTTATAAACTTCCATTGAAATTTCCCTGCCATTTATACATGTAACATACCTGTGTATTATGTAAGTTTGTAATGCGTTCCTCTGTCGAGGCAGACGGGGCAGCGATGTTAACGCTGAACACTGAACAGCGACCGGAACTTCGAATGCGGCGGGCAATGGAAACTTGGCAGTGGGCACCCACGACAGGAACGAAGGCACGAAGGTTCAGGAATCAGCACCAAACGAAGGTACGAAGGTTCAGCAGCAACCACAGTGACGGCAGCAGCACAACCACAGCGAACGAAAATGTCAAACTAACGAATTTTTAGTGTTTTTTGTATTTTTCGTGGAAAACGTGTCCAAACGCGAGGAATACTTTAGGGCAAGTATTCCAAACCTAGGACACGAGTGTTCTATTTAAGGACACGAATGCAAAAACGAAGAATACGTATTCGGTTTCGGAGGACACGAGTATTCTATCCAAGGACACGAATGCAAAAACGGAGGGTACGTATTCAGTTTCGGAGGACACGAAAAAAAACGTATTGGACACGTTTTAGGTCGTATTTCGTGTCCAACACGTGAAATACGGGACACGTGACCCTGGAGGACGTGTCCTGTGACTTAGGCTGCAATGTATTCGGCCTCAGCGGTGCTCAAAGCCACCAACTTTTGCTTCCTGCTCGAAGCAGACCCAAGTGTGAAGCAGCATCTAGATGTGCTCTTGCGATCCACCACACTGCCAGCCCAATCGGCATTAGTATATCCATAGAGTCTCAAACTCCCGACAATGTATCTCAACCCATGGTCTATCGTGCCCCAGAGATATCTCAAGAGTTTCTTGGCACCAGCCCAGTGAATGTTATGAGGATCAACCATGTGTTGACTCAAAGTGTTCACTGCAAAACATACGTCCGGACAAATGTTCACTAAGAACATCAGGGACCCTACGAGTTGACGATACTTGGTAGGATTTGCTAGCACGGACCCAACAACGTTTCCACACAACTTCTTAAAGTTGAGCTCCATCGGTGTCGACACGGACTTACAGTCCACTATACCAAGTCTCTTAAGCAAATTCACAATACATTTTCCTAGAGAGAGGAAAATCTTGTGAGGTCTCTGCCAGACCTCAAGCCTAGGAAGTAATGCATCAGTCCTAGGTCTTTCATCTCGAACTTAGAAGCTAGCTCCCTCTTACATTGATGAATGAGAGGGTCAACACTTGTCAGAAAGAGATCGTCCACATAGAGAACCAGAATGAGAGGCTTTTCTCTATCAACCTTGAAGTAAAGGTTCGGATTAGCATTACTTCGACTGAAGCCCAGCTTCATCAAGTAGCTATCTGTCCTCTTGTACCAAGCCCTGGGTGCTTGCTTCAACTCATAGAGGGCTTTCTTCAATCTGCACACATGATAGTCTCTATCTTGGACTTCGAACCTTAGAGGTTGCTCCACATACACCTCTTCCTTTGTCGAACCATGCAGAAAAAGCAGTCTTCACATCCATCTGATGGAGATTCCATCCTTGCGTGGCAGCAAGGGCAATAATAGATCACAGGTGCAAATATATCATCATAATATATGCCTTCGTTTTGAGAGAAGCCTCATACAACAAATCTTGCCTTGTACTTTTCAGCACTCCCATCAGATCCATGCTTGATCTTATAGAGCCATGAGGTGACAACAGATTTGTCCTCCGGTCTCGGGACCACATCCCAGACATCATTCTTCACAATATATTCTTCGTGCATAGCATCCTTCCATACTTGATGCTTTATGACTTCTTCAAATGATCCAGGCTCAGATTGTACGAGTGTACTCATGGCTGCTAGATACCCTTGGTATCTATTTGGCTTCTTGCTTTACACAGAATGTCCCCCTTTGGGGCCATATGTCTCTCGGCATCCTTGAGAGTATCCCGGAGCCATGAGGGTCTTCTCTTCTTTCTTCCAGCAACGCCATTTGTTCAGGAGCATATACGGTTGAGGTCTCCCTCTTAATGCCAGCTCCTCTGCAAAAGTCATTGAACTCATATGACTCACATTCGGTGCCATTATCCGTCCTCAAAATCTTGATCTTCTTCTTCTTCAAGAAATATATCCGGGCCTTGCGAGAGAAGTCATACATACAAGTCATGAAATAGGAACATCCTCCCAAGCATATCAAATAAATTAGAATGTATCAATTTGCAAGACATTAGATGTCTTTGTGACACTTGAGGGCCCCTTGTATGCTTTCCTTCGGCACAACCCTGACATATGCTTTCATGATTATTTTAGAATTCGGGCATCCCAGATACCAACTTCCTTGCTTCAAAAAGGGATTTGTAATTATAGGTCTGAATTTTACTTTCCCATTGTCAAGGCTTATTTTATGGAATTATAGCCATACAAGTATCATAGCCATGTACTGTCATACATCTTGATAGGTATCATACACTATCATCATAGTATTAAAAACCGGAATCGGTGACTGGACCGGTGGACCTAATGAACCGGTAACCAGACCAGAATCGGTCTAATTGGTACTGGTCAGGTCTAAATGACATGGAAAATTTTAGAGGCTAATATTCGCAAGTTGGCTAATTTTCGATGATTTTTCCAAAAAAAAGATTTGCCAATTTTCATTTTTTTATAAAAATGATTCGCCCAAAATTTACAGTATAAGATTATTTTACCTTAAAAATAGACAATATTATATAGAGAGTATACATAAAATCACTATAAATTTGAATGATTTTACAAATACATCAATAAACATTTTATAGTTTTCATATTAGGGACTAGTGAGATTCGCCAATGTTTTAAACTTCAAGATAATTTTCTATCCTTAAATTTTCCCTGCGAAACGAACCGGTTTTAAAAAAAATACATTAAATAATTATTTTTTAATAAAAAAAACTATTTTTAAGATTTGCAACCATGATTCAAAGCCAATAGAGACAAAATATGCAAAGTTTGCTCATTTATATACCATGCAAAGGTGAATATATCAAAATGGCACCGAGTGCAATACATATCATCGAAAAATACATAAGCAATGAGGCTCCAAATGGCCCATAAAGTCCAAAAACAATGCTACAAGCTATGAGGCCATGGGCCTAATACAAGACTACACATGAATCATGATCAATCATCAAATTCATCACCGCTACTAGACACAGGATCAACATTGGCAGCTGCATAGACATCATCTGGATCAGAGTCTGAGGATGCCTCAACCTCAGGGTCATCTGCAACCTGAATACCACTGCCACCAATAACAATAGAAGTGCACCTAATGGAAGCACGAGTTACTCGAGCTGCATGACTAGTGCCTTCCATTGGTTGTTTGCCTTTCTTTGATGCAGCTACCAATCCTGGGTCTCCGTCTAATGGTGCCACCAAATCTGCTTCAAATTCACCCCTCGCTAATGCTGCATTAAAATCAAAATCTGCCTCAAACACTGGATCTTCAGTCTCCTCCACCCATTCTGATGTTGGATCAATATCATCCAACACAATGGGATCTAGATCAGGTGTTTTGCTCATCAGTTGGTTCCGCCTCAAGCGAAGGTTGTATTGCACAAACACAAGATCATTTAACCGTTTCTGTTCCAAACGGTTTCTCTTCTTTATGTGTATGCGCTCAAAAGCAGACCAATTGCGCTTACAACCTGAAGCACTGCAAGTTTGGCTGAGGATTTTAATTGCAAACTTTTGCAATTGAGGACATTGGCCGCCAAATGACTCCCACCAATGTGCTGCAAATAAAAAGACATTCATTAGTAACATAGTTCATTTCATCACTTATTTACAAACAATTTAACTTGAAAAGAAAAACAAATTGGAATTTCTTACCTGCTTGATCCACATCTCTTGCCATTTTCGCCAAGTTCTTTCCAAAGGTACCAGCTGCCATACTGAAAAGAGTAAGTTGTTTATGTGTTTCCAAAAGGTCTGCACGGTTAGGGACCATGCGCTCCAAGCAATCAATCAATCTAGATCTGACCTCCCCATCCTGCTGATCTCCTGGCCGAGCTTTATAATGATACTTTGGGTTCAAAAAATACCCAGCTACATGTATGGGACGATGGAGTTGATTGTTCCATCTGTTATCAATGATCTCCCATATCTGGCCATATTTAGCTAACCTGTCCCTGTAAACTGCCCGTATCTGCTCCTTCGCCTGATCCATAGCCTCATAAATGTATCCCATTGCCATCTTTTCCCCATCCACCATCCTTAGCACCTTAACAAGGGGCTCAGTAATTTTTACCAGCTCTAAAGACCTTTTCCAAAAATAATTGTCAAAGACTTTCTTTTTGGTGTCTTTTCCATCTTGTCTACGAGCCCACCGGGATTCAGTCCAATCATCAGAAGAAAACATTTTCTGCAGGTTTTTCTGTTGAGAATTGAGACATTGCAATGTGAGGAAGTGAGTTGCAAATCTCGTAATGGCAGGCCTAAAAAGCTCTTTGCCCCTAGTGTTTTTCCTCATTAGGCTCAATACCCATGAGTGGTTGTAAATGTATTTGTAATGCACTTGCCATGCTCTACAGTGTTTTTTACCCAATCCAGTTTGCCTATGTCCTCAAGCATTAGGTCTATGCAATGTGCAGCACATGGAGTCCAAAATATGGTATTATACTTGGACTCAAGCATCTTTCTAGCAAGAACATAGTATGAAGCATTATCTGTGATGACCTGCACAACACTCTGCTCCCCCACTTCCTGAATAATCTCATCCAAAAGCTCAAATAGAAGTGTTGCATCCTTCACCTTATCAAATGCATCAACTGATCTCAAAAACATTGTTCCTCGAGGGCAAGAAACAAGGAAGTTAATGATAGTGCGGTTCTTTCCATCAGTCCATCCATCTGACATGATGGAACAACCTGTTTTGATCCATGACTCTTTATATTCAGCCAAATACTCATCAATATTACAAATCTCTTGTTGCAAAAGAGCTCCCCTCAAGTCATGCACAGTAGGGCCTTTGAAGCTCTTTCCTGTAATTAAAATAGATTCCCACATAGCTTGGTAATAAGGTGAGCGAGCAACATTAAATGGGATATCTGAATCATACCACCATCTAGCAATGTACTGATAAGAAGTTTCTTTGCATTGTTTTTTCCAATGTTGATCCAAAGTGGGTTGACGACTTGGCTGGGAGGAAGTGGCAGTGGGATTAGCAGTGGATGAGAAATAACTCTGGAGGTTGGGTCTCTTTGTTGGTTTTGATTTTTGGCCAACAGGAGGAACATAGTGAAAGGGGTCATTGGTGGAAGGGATAGAAGTGGAGTCTTGAATCTCATAATCATCATACCCACTGTATCTCATGATATCTATTAGTTCCCTCTTCCTTGCAATTTCATCTTGGATGGCCTTCTCCCTAGCCTTAGTCTCCTCAAACTTTTCAAACTTGGGCAAGGTATTCTGCCCTAACCGGACCTATCGGTTCATTAGGTGCATCACATGGCTTTACTTGGCCTCTTATCCCAACCAAGTGTTGTTTCAATCTAAGAATACCCCCACCTCCAATACATTTTTCACAAAATTTGCATATCATCTTTCCATCAACCACATCACAATGGGTCCATGCATTGTCCTTCGTTTTTGGAGCCATCTTGACTTGAAATAATTGAAATTTGGAAATAAATCTGCCATTGAAAAAAAATTGCAGCTAAGATAAATGGACAACTAAGGCTAAATTTACGAAACAAAATGCACATTCAAACATACAAAATTTGATAGCATAAGGCTATAGATTTGAGAGTAATAACATAGCTAAACATATGAGAAAATAAATACATGAACAACAATGAAATGATGGACTTTTCAAGTGAAAATCCTTACCTGGCAATGCAAACTAGCTTCCTTAGCGTCCTCTTGAAGATGCCAACTCTATTGACAGCTCCAAACTATCTCCAAGATAGCTCCAACTCCAACTCCAAGCCTCCAAGATCACTGCTCCGGCAAACACTCAACACTCTCCAAGCTCTCAATCAAACTCACAAACAACAAATGAGATGGTGTGAGACAAAAGAGAGGCTGGCCCTGCTTATAAAAGATTGGGGAGAGTGTTTTTGGAGGGAAACAACTCTCCCCTTACCTCCACATCAGCCCTAAAACCCATTTCTGGCCGTGTGTGGGCCTGCGTAGGGAAAGAGTAGCTAACTGGCCGATTAAGGACGGAACCGGCCGGTTTATTCATAAACTGACCGGTTCCGTCCTTAACCGGCCAGTTAGCACTGGTTAACCAGTATTTCCAGGTCAAATGCAAGGGCTAACTAGGTTTTTGGACTGGTTTGGACTGGCAAGCCTCCTGACCGGCCGGTTTGATCGGTTTCCGGTTCAAACCAGCCGGTTTTTAATACCATGACTATCATATCACTGATTACAGTGTTGCCATAATATTATTATACACATCACTATCATATTCTGCACTGTCATACTGCCATATAGTACTGAAGATATCAAACTTCATGGTTATATATGTTTTTCCATATGCCAGTGAAGATACCACAGGTTAAGTTCAATATATACTTTGCCATATGTCACTGTTCTAAGGCTCATCGACCAACCATTGATATTATCCTTAGATTTCCTTAAACAACAATAAAAAACAGTCATACTTTTCCATGTAAGAATCAATTTTACATACCTCTTTTGCTGCTCACAAGACTTTTGCAACTTCAGAATGCTTGCATCTTCAGTGTCTCAAATTGCCACTATCAATCTTCTAGATGCTTCTAGAATGACTGAACATAGGCTCGCAGATCTATCCTCTAGCAACCCTCCTACTCCAAGAATGGCCAACTCTTATGGACTTCCAAATCTGCCTTTTATGACTCTTCAAACCTAGTGATCACAAGGACTTCATCAACCAACCCTCACATCAAGGATATGCCTCCTGCACTTGCTGATATTAGGGCTCCAAAGACTGCCCTCTTAATAATGACAAGACTGCTTCTTATTCACTGTATTAGGGCATCCACAGATAGTTCCTAACATCTTTACTTCAGGACAACCCTCTTAGCAGCACCCTTTTTTTATTTTTATTTTTTTTGAGTCTTAGCCATGGCCTAATAAACCATAGAGCAGCTCGCATACCTTGAGGCACCGCAACCCTAACAAACCTAGTCATTTAGGCCTTCTTTGGATGACTTGACATCCCTTCCTCCATGCACTGAATATAGCTAATTAGCCAGACTTCTGTACAATCTTCAATGTGGCTGTCTATATATATAAGAGGTCCTAACCAAGGCACATAAACTGCTGCCCTAAACCCTTTAGGATAGACCTTCCAACAAGCACTTTCCTCCAATAAATCTGCTCCACGCCAACCCTTTCTTTTCTTCACTATATTGCACTTATACTCTGTCCTTTAACTCGCATTTCTGTACAATACTCGGGACTGGTTTTCGGCCCATTTTAGAGCATACATATATACAGGGCCTGTATGCAAGATACTCAGAAATTGCGGTTTAAATCACAGGCATATGTCTCCTTCTTAGGGTCTCTGCCCTTTATCCTCCACACAGAAAATTAGAGCAAGACTTCTAGACCACTGAATAGACTTTATAAGGGCTGCGTACCACAAATGCAAGCCCTAACTAGGGCAGGAATCAATAACAGCAAGTGACCTCCAAACATGCCAAACCGACCTCCAATCTAGGAATAAGTTTCACAGGGATAAGCTTCCACAAATCAAAGTTAACTCAGCCTTCATTTCACACTTGAACTAGGCCATCCTTGCTCCAACTTCGATCATGCTTAAGGTCTTAGGCTGGGAGGGACACTCCTCCTTGACTTCCACAGGCTGCCCAAACTGATCCAAAGCAAATCCTCTAAACTAGGATCCAACACATGCAAACATTCATTAAAACATGTACCTTTGTCCACTGTTTGAAAGCTGCTCCACCGCTGGAAACTAGGGCATCATGACAGTCCCCTTTTCAGCTGTTATTTCTGCCCGGAATCGCCCCTAAAGACTGCTGCTGTTTTTTAGGGAAGGGATCTCCCTCCACGCTGTAATGTATGGGCAGTTTTTAGCCCTAAACATGGTCTGTCCTTCCTGTTATGACAACGGATCACTTTCAGCCCTTCAAACAGTCTGTGACAGCCTATTTTGAGGGCTGTCTCACCTCAAATGAGCCCTCAAACAAACCCCACCTCCTGCAGCCCTCCAGCAAGGTACTGCGACTGTCCTTCAACGATTCGGTGCTCCTGAAATGACATCAAAACAGGCCCTCTCAACCACGCTGGTCCAGACTTCCTTGTTGCGGCTTAGAACATAAAGGACCTCTCTTCATCGAGCTCTTGTGAGGCAAGAGTTGTACACAATGGATCTTTCCCAATAGATCAGTGATTGCTCTCAACACAAGTTGGGCTTTGTCTTCACCATCGCTCTGATACCATGTTAATTTCTGAAGATGTTCTATGCTAGATGCAAATTTACTTTAATCTTCTAGGGCCTAAATAACAATCCCATGAAAGTAAGATGCTGATAGAACATACTGATAGATCGATGGAAGACAAGCCAATAAAAACAGAGATGAAGAATGGTGGCGTTATGGCGATCAACATGATGCTTCAACCAGCAAAGTCTCCATTAGGTCAGCCAACCCAATGTGTCACACAACCCCAAGACGACTCATCAAAACGCTGCACCAAGAGAAGCCCTAATCATATCACCATGAGAAGCCCTAATCGCAACACCATCCGTGAGGGAAGAGAATGCCTCCAAAAATGTGTGTGTTCAAATGAACTCCAAGTCTCTCTAATATATAGTCATCTTTGGGGGTGTGTGACACATCTCTTATGCATGTGGGATAAATCTTGCCGACCTTGCACATGTGGAGTAAAATCAAAATACATGTTCTGCTCATCCGATCAAGATGATCTTTAGATCAATCTTACACCTCTCCGAAAGAGGAATCTAATAAAAATATTGGCATCATCATCTGAGTAGTACAACATGGAGTTTGGACCTAGTTGTCCAAAATTAACAATTGCCCCTTTCATTCCCTATTCTATTCACCTCTTTATCACATGCCACCACCCTTTGAAGGATATACCTTGGACATACTATTCCCTCTAAAGGTAGAAACCACCTAATAGTGTAATTGGTTAACCCCCGTTGTAGCTTGGAGACATTAGCACATGCCAAAGGCCACTATGGAAGGACATGCCATTATGAAGTACCGACCTTTTGTCCATGGTTTGTAAGCTCTTTTACTCGATTACTTTAATGACTTGTTGTGCTGAAAGGCTAGGGGACACATTGGATCTTAAGCATGATTGCAGATGGTACCCATCTTGAGTTTGGTCTCCCTATATAGGTTCCCAACTCTCCAGACGGCTACATTGGCACATGTAGGGTGTGTGTAGAGAGACACGGACCTTCACAACAGTAGACAACACTCCATGGATCCCCAAATATGTTCAGAGATCGCTCGAGATCCACCTATTGGATGAGGAAGATGTGCCTGGTACATCATGCCCAACCAACTCCACAATTGTCACGATACAATTGGCAGGTGACCCAAGACTTATACACTGATGTGGCATCATTTATTCCATCATCTGAGCCCTTACAGATGGTCTACAGGTATCTTCGACTTACTTGGAGACCCATGAGGTTATTGGTGTGCCCTCGCACCCACTGGGAGCACCACAGGTTTATTGTTTGGAGAACAAGGGGCCACCCCCTTGTCCATCACTTTTGAGGGTCCTATTCATCATTATTGCACTAATGGACCTCATCAGGCCCCTTGGAGGGCCTAAAGACACATTGTTTATCATTTGACCTCTTGAGAGACTTATTATTTTATTTGTGAGCTAGTTTGGTGGGCTTGTCACCAAAAGTAAGTTACTTTGCACATTATTTTATTTTAGGGGCTAATGTAGGCACAATTAGATAATTCGAACTCCTAATTAGTGTATAATTAGGAGTGACATGAATTCATTTTGTATCATCACTTGGTTGGATTTGTATCTCTTTAGATAAATTTGCTATCCTTCTTGGAGGACGAATTTTTGGAGCATGGAATGAATTTTGATGTTTGGATTATTTTCGTTTGTCTTGGAGCTTCTTGATTGGAAAATTGTTGATGTTTGGATTATTTTCATTTGTCTCAGAGCTTCTTGATTGGAAAATTGTTGATGTTTGGATATACTCTTAATAAATGTAAGTACATTTAATGCTATTTTTCTTCTTTATTTTGTCACATACATTGCTGCTGGATTTTCGCTATACTAGTGCTAATTTGCTGCATCCATTTATGCGAAGTTGTGGAAATTGGGTTTCTAGATAGTGATGCATCATGTATGGGCCATGTATTATGAAAGAATATTCCTAGAGATGCTTCTTTACTAAATTTCATCTTGATAAGCCATCAATCTTGCAAAACAAAGTATAATGTCCTTGAAGCTGCTTTTGTTGCTGCCCTAGTGCCACACAAAGTTGTCTTTGAGGCTTGCTTGACATAGAAAATTTGATGTCCATAGTCAAAATCTCCCCAAAGGACTAGGCACTGGTCCACCATAAAGGTGATCACTCTAAATTATGCTCTTCTCTCACCTTCTATTTTCTAGGTCTAACCCCATAGGTCTCCTAGGGCATCATTTATTTTGCAAACTATCCACAGGAAAAGTTCGATCTCTTGGCATCTTATGCGTTGGGGTTTCTCTTAGGCACCATCTAATTTTGAAGCAAATTCGATGGTGGGATTGTGAGATACCTCAAGCCCTAGCCACAAGATCAATCTTGCCCTTGGTTTCCTTAGGCTAAAGATCTTATTGGGATCCTCACCTTGTCTTGTGTTGGAAATTCATTTTTGGTCCCTTTCCCCTCCGGAATAGGTCAAGTACATCATTGGTTGCTAGACCTTCTCCCCCTTGACCTACCCTTCAGGTCCGCTTGGTCCCGTGTGGTCCCACAAGCCATTTAGAGTAATTCTTCCAAGATTACTTGGAATCCAAGCCTCCACAAGAATTTTAGGGTTTAAGGGCCTCTATTATAAGATACATTCCCTAAACCTTAACCTTGAAATTCCCTAACCTTGAAATTCCCCCTGAGCCCTTCCTTGAGAGCCTTCAACCTTTCCTTCCAAAGAATGCAAGCTATATATCTGAGCCTCTCTCGTGAATAGGCCCCTTGGATCACCCCTCACCCTATCATTGTTTACTTATTTTGTGGTCCTTATCATATCGGGTCTCCTCCCATCGGTGAAAGTCCGTAAAGAGTAGGGAGCCTTAGTCGAGGTGACAGTGGGCTATTGCTCCATTTGTTTCCCTTGATCTAGTAGTAGCTCTCTGAGGACCCCCTTTTAGAGCCCCTGCTAGTTTGAGTGGTAACATTTCTGGCGCCATTGTCGAGAAGGAAGTAGGTTTGCCTCCCTAGTGAATCTTTGAGGAATTGATTCATTGCTGACAATTTTATTATTCCTTTGGTGACTCCACTCATTGTCCAAAACCCGTAGTTTGCTTGAAGGTGACAATATTCCCCCTTTAACTAGGGCTGCTGCAAAAAGGAAGAAACAAGCTCCTTCACCTGTTGAAACCACTCTTCTTCTCGAGTTTGAAAAAGTCAGTGATCCCACCACAAAGATGGCAACTAGTTCCACCACTGACAAGCCCAAGATGAACAAAAGTGAAAGACATTTGGTTAGTGTCTTTGCCCCTTTGAAATTGAGTGACGATTCTAAACCATTACCTGAAAAATACAACCGATGGTTACCCAAATTCAAAGGTGATGCTACCATGAGTGCTCATGACTTTGTTGAAGAATTCTATTGGTACATGTCCCCTAGAATGATCTTTGATGAAGATAGGCTCATGATGCTCTTTGCTTTATCACTTGAGGGACAAGCAAGAGAATGGTACATTAGTCTTCCCTCGACATGCATTGAAGATTCTGACGAATTTGAGGACCTATTCATGAAGAGATGGTCATGCAATGCCCAAGGAACCTTCAACATTGAGAAGTTTTATCAAATAACTACGGGAAGGGAAGGCATCCGAGAATTCATTCAAAAGTTTGATAGGGTAGTCCGTGATAATCCTTGATCACCTAAAACTCTGTGATGCCAATATCCTTGAAAAATTTATTAAAGTTGTAGGTGGCCACTTGACATATGCCTTGAGGGACAAGAAACCCTCCACATTGGCCGAAGCTAAAGAAATGGCAATGCAAGTTGAGGAAAATCTACGTATCTCAAGAATGGATGCCAATGACCTCCCTAAAACCAAAACTGAGGCCAAGAAGGAAAAATATAAAGATCAACATGAAGAAACCCTTCTGGCTATCCTTAAGAAGATGGAAAATATCATTGAAGAGGTCCACTCACGGGATAGGATAGTTATGAACAAAATCACCACATTGGAGAAGCCCCAAAAGTCTAGTTATATTCCAAGGGGGAAACCTTTTCCTAAAATGAAAAGTGAAGAAGATAAGCCATCTCAAGTCCTAAACACTTTGGCTCCAACCAAAGTAGTGGAGCAAGACTAATCTTCTGAAGATGAGCAAAGTGAGAGTGACGAGAGTGACAATGATGAAATAGACGAGCATGGCAATCTTGTAGAATGCGATGAATTCAACATTTTGCTACGGGATTCATACACTCATCCTCTCGTTAATGAGGTCACAACCAAAGAAGAGAAAGTGGAGCCTATTCTTAATGCTGATGCTAGTAATGAAAGATTCAAATGGGTGCAATATTCATGAAAGGATAATAATAAGGACCCCGCAACCTCTAAGGAACCTAACAAAGATGACCCTCCTCCCAAGCAAGCTCCTCCTATGGAAGTTCCTTCTAAAGATCCTCCTAAAAAGGAGCCCCTTCTAAGGATCCTCCTAAAAAAGATTCCCAAACTAAAGCCGAGCCTAAAAAGGGTCCCCAAAAGGGAGGAAATACCAAGAAGAAAGAAAATGGCAAACAAGTGGGACTTAACATTGATTTGGAAGCTATTATAGGGAAGATAACTGTACTCGTTCCTCTAAAGGAGATCGCAAAACTTCCTGAACAACAACAACAAATTAAGAAGTCCCTGGGTTTTAAAGAGGAAGAATTAGCTGAAGACTTGCAAAACATTCATATTCCTAATTGTAACCCTAGACATGAACCTTTTATGCTCACTTTGGCTATCAACGACCTTTATTTACATAACTGTATGCTAGACTCAAGGGCTTCCGCCAATATCATGCCTTTAAAATTCATGAAGCAATTGGGTCTCAACATTACTCGGCCATATAAGAAGGTGTGTGGTTTTAACTCTAAGTTGGTGGAGGTGGAAGGTCTCATAAAAGACCTTAACATTTCTCTGGCGAGGAATCCCGATATATCCCTTCTCATGGATGTTGTTGTCATAGATATTCCTGACGTGTGGGGAATGCTCTTGTCTAGGAAATGGGGGACTACCGTTGGGGGGCATGTTCAAATGGAATTATCATACGCCACTATCCTACAATCTGATGGAACCCCTTTTATCCTCTATAGGGAGCCTACTTACCTTTCTCACGTAATTAAGCCTGGACCAACTCCATACTATGAAGCACATGACATTGAAAAGCCTTCTCTCGTTTTCCCCTCACACGAGTTCCGCATCCTCAAAAGACCAAATCACAAAACAAGCAAAAGGTGGAAGCCTAAAAAAGAATATAAGATAGGGGACTTAGTCTTAGTTGATAAAGACTTGATGCCTCTCAAGATTCATGGAAAAGTTGGGGATGACTATTACTACATTGCTAAACTCAACGACGAACTATGGCCACAACCTGTCAAGTTAAGTCGTATCACTCCTTTCCTCGATACTTGACATTATACTATATGCATGTTAGAGTAGGATGCATCATATAATGTTTTTTGCATTAGAACTAATGTCATATGATATTTCTCATGGTAAATTAGCTGCATTTAGATTAACATTTGCATATTTTATTACTTGTTGAATTTATGGCCTAACATTAAGCATGGGTGATCATAAGACACCGTGAAAAACATGTTGCCCCGTGGTTTTATTCTTTGATATGTGCAGGTAACAGGTCTACAATGACCAAGAGATTGCTGGAGTTCTCGTGACCTCTCGTTCGTGTAGCTTCGCCAACTTTCTCGAGAGATCACATCCCAATTAGAGACATATGTTACCCACCACATTGTGGGTGATATCCCTAGGAGAAAATATTCTCCAAGATGGTCATATGCCGACAGCCAACAACCCCTTGCAACCACCAACTAGCACGTTGTGCAATTTCTTTGCCACCTGAGCCATCCATGTGGTCCCTCACCCATCTGTCATGATCGTATGTTTGAAGGTGGGCCTCTTGAACCTAAAGGTATGCCTTGTCGTTTGGTAATTGAGTATTGAGTTTGCTTATCATGGATACATTTGGGTATCGATTAATGGGGGGATTTGGCGAAAAGAGTGGGCTAGGTCTGTGCTTCTATCCCCTAGACCTCTTTTGGATGTTACAGTTGGATCCTAGTCCCGTGGGATCTCCTTTACTAACCATTCGGTTTGAGAGTGGTACTACATGGGAAACCCTGATATTGGTTGCGTGGTCCTACTTTCTCTTCCACATATATCATTCCCCTTCGTTTATTATAATCCCATCCATCATCTTTCCCACTTGGGTCCACATTTCTCCACTGGGTCCACATAGGGTTAGCCTCCCCTTCCCATTGCCTACACCTTAGTTCGAGCTTGGAACGATGCCCCAAAGGTTGATGCTGTTGGGAATACTAAAAAGGGGGGGTGAATCAATATTTCTTAGCAATTAGCACTTTAATATATTTATTTATTTATTTATTTTTCCAGAGCATTAGTTACTCTTCAGGTATTATAATTATTGTTCTATAAGAGCAGTAAACAACAGTGCAAAAATAGAGACAGTAGGCATAAGAGTTTTAGGTGGAAAACCCCCCTCGGGTCAAAAACCATCGAACGATTTTCTAATAAGTTCTTTAATCTTCAACCCCAACTGAAAAGAAAGCTACAACTTCCTACAACTCTAGAAAAGCGTTCTTCTCCAGCTCCCATTGGAAGGATGCCCCGATGCCCTGGTTTTATCAGTACTCAGTTGAAAGGATACCACAACACCCAAGTGAGCCGCAACTCACCCTAGCACCACCCTACTACCCTGAAGTGTTTACAAGTCCCAACTTGAAGCTGACTTCATTCACCAACCTAGCACCACCCTACCACCCTATAAAGACAAAAATAAATACAAAAGTGTGGACTCCCGTACCAGGGACAATGATCCACGTTACAATGATTTTCAATAAATGATAGACAATACTAGGACCTTATCCCGACAAACTTGACAATGGAATAGACTCTCCCCAGTAACGCCCTTACAACTCTAGGCAATTTGATTCTTTTACAAAATGGGCTCTCAGAGATAATGGCTGAGTTACAATGATTTGATTCTTGACCTTTTAAAATGCTTCTCAATACATGGACAATTGTTGATGATATGACAAGATGGCTGTTTTGTCTTCAAGAATCGTTCTGTTGTAATGCTTCCTTCAAGTGATGATGATTTGTCACTTCAATTCTTAGATGTCTTCTTGGATGCCCTTGAGTCTTCTTCTACCTGCAAACAAATTTCCCAAACGAGACCCAATCCCAAAAGTAAACTAAAATACCCTTCAACTTACCTTTGCTTGCAAAAACACATGTAAGTACATAATAATGAATGTACAAAATTAAATGATTACAATGTGTACCTGAATTGTGCTTGTGTTTTGAGTTTGTCTCTTTTGTTGTTAACTTGTTACTGTTGGATAGTGTAACTACGATCGGTCTTCATAATGACTATGTAATTATGAATTTATGTAATGAATAAGACAAAGATAATAAAATGTATTTTGTAAAGCTTGACTCATGGGTTTCATGAGCAAGTAGTTTTTATTATAGGTCAAAGACTTCTTCTTGATGTCTTTTAGGGGTTTGTCATCTTGTCATAAATATATAATTTAGAGTCATGTATATGAAGTGTTGTTACACTTACAAAGGACAATTATTGATGTAAAAAGAATGTCTCAAGACTTTATCACTATCTCCTTGAAGACGACCTCAAAACAGTGGATACACTCCTTGTATAAATGCTCCACCATGTCGGCTCAAAGTATGAGGTATATACTCCTTATAGAAGTCGGCTTATATCATGTCGGCTATGTGGAATATGACACAATGGTTCACTAGGCACAGGTCGGCTAATTAACAGGGTTTGACCACTATATATACCTGTAGAAATTTGATAACTCAACCTTGGTTTTCAGTTTCTCCTTGTTTCTCCCATATAGTTAAATGCCCATTCCCATAGCCATACATTCAACAAGCTAGAAAAAATAAATATTTTCTGAAAATACTAATTCTGGAAATTTCACAAACACTCAGAAAATAAATCAGCGACACACAAAATTTTGACACGCTGATTTTTGGTCAACTTGACCCTGGAAAAATCCCCTACAACTCTTAGGGAAAACCAGTTCGAAAGCTTTCTTTTATTTCTGATAAATATCTTTTATAGAGAAATAGAAAACATAGAAAAATTCCAGCAACCAGTGTTTTTACTTATCTTGAAAACCGTGCAAAACCTCTGCCTCGATTTTCGTGCCAAACAGAAATAGAAAATTACAGTAGAAAGTACAGCCTTAGATGCTGTACGGAAAACACCAAAAATAGTGCCGGAACAGTTGTACGGCCTCCTCAAAAACTATGCCACTTGTTGCCTCTAAAATGTGCTGTACAGACCTCAATTTGCGTGCTGAAAACTACTGTACGGATTTTAGAAAATAGATCTGCTTTTGCTGCTATACGAACCTCGAATTCTGTGCCTCCTTAACTGCTGTACGGACCTTGAAATTCGTGCTGCATTAAATGTTGTTTTCCCTCGAAATTCGTGCCACTTGCCTTGAAATTCGTGCTGCTGCTTGCTGTATGGATTTGCTGAAATCTTGCTGTCTCGGTATGCTTGCCAAGGTGCTGTTCTTCCTCCTCCTTCTCTGCTCAGAAATATCCTTTGCTCTCTTCCTCTCCTTCTCTCAATCTGCTCATGAAAGAATGAATGACATTTTCCCTCCTTTTCCTCCTTTAACATAACCTTAAGTGACTTTTGGGGAATCCCTAAATCCAATAGCTGAGATAGCTTTAGATCTAGGGCTGAGATTAAATGCTCATTTAAATCTCACTTTCTATTTTTTAATTCACCCCACTTTAATAAGCTTCATAGTCATTTTTATTTCCAAGTCCTTTTCCCTTTCACATTGACTTTATTAAAGTCACTTTAAAATTAGACTTTAGTAAGCATCACTTGTGGATAATTTAAATTAGATTTGACTTTATAACTTTATAAAGTCACTTTAGAAGAAAAATTAAATTCTTTTGGACACTTTTCAGGAGCCAAATATCAAAGCCTTAAGAGACCATCATCTCAGGTAACCAAATTTCAACACTCCCTCTTACCGAGGAAGGTGTTCCTCACCACACCCATCTTGTCTCTGAAGTAGACATGCTTTCCCTGTGGTAAGGCTTTGGTAAGAATATCTGCAACCTGCTCATCAGTGGGAATATACTCAAGCTTCATAGCTCTCTTCTGAACATAGGCTCTGATGAAATGATATCTAATGCCCATATGCTTTGACCTGTCATGAAATACTGCATTCTCCGAGAGTTTAATGCAACTATGATTATCACAGTATATCACTGAAGGTCTCAACGGCTGACCAAATAAGCCAAACAACAACTTGCGAAGCCATATGGCCTCACAACTAGCTAGACTGGCTGCCATATACTCTGCTTCCGCTGAACTCAATGATACTGACTGTTGCTTTCGGCTAAACCACGACACCACTGCCGAACCCAACCCAAAATAACACCTTGAAGTGCTCTTCCTATCAGAAACACAACCTGCCCAATTAGAATCAGTGTAACCTGCCAATCTCACTCCATTTCCCTGCCTATAATCCAGACCATAATCCACTATCCCCTGCAAGTACCGCAAAATCTGTTTTGCAGCAACCCAGTGCACCCTCCTGGGCTCACACATGAACTGGCTCATCGTGTTGACTGCAAAACATATATCTGGTCTGGTGTTGACCAAATACATCAAGGAACCAATCAGCTATCTATACAATGTGGGATCCACCAACTCAGAATCTGAAGTGTGAAGTTTCTTCCAGTTGGTGATCATTGGTGTCGACATGGGTCTACAATCCTCCATGTCGAATCTGCCAAGGATGTCCACAATATACTTCCCTTGCCCCAGGAAGAAATGACCCTCCTCCTGCCACACCTCCAAACCCAAAAAGTAATGCATCAAGCCAATGTCCTTCATTTCAAACTCCAATGCAAGATCTCTCTTGCAGTGCTCTATGAGTCTCTCTACACTCGTAATGACCAAGTCATCCACATACAACACCAGAATGAGAGGCTCCTCACCTATCACAATAAAGTAAAGGTTCGGATCTGCATCACTCTTTGTGAAACCCATCTCCTGCAAGTATGTATCTATCCTGGAGTACCAAGCTCTGGGAGCTTGCTTCAGGCCATAAAGGGCCTTCTTCAGTCTGCACACATGGGACTCCTTCCCATGCACCTCAAAGCTCGTGGCTGCTCAATGTACACCTCCTCCTGTATGAAGCCATTGAGAAATGCGGTCTTCACATCCATCTGGTGGATCTTCCAACCCATCTCTGCTGCTATTGATATAATGGAGCGGATCAAAGTATATCGAGCCACGAGAGCGAAGGTCTCCTCATAATCTACTCCCTCTACCTGGGAGAACCCTTTAGCCACAAACCTTGCCTTGAATTTCTCAATGCTACCATTTGCAGCATGCTTTACCTTTTAAAGCCATCTGGAAGTAACCACGGATTTTCCCTCAGGCCTCGGCACCACCTCCCAAACATCATTCTTCATGATAGAAGAATACTCCTCCTGCATGGCCTCTCTCCAGACCTGCTGGCTAGCTGCCTTCTCATAGCTAAAAGGCTCAGAGTCAATGATGTTGGCAACCATTGCCATATAGCTACAGAACCTATCAGGTGGTCTGCTCTCTCTGACCGGCCTCTTAGGCCCAGCGATAGATGTGGGCTCTCTCAAGGTATCCTGAAGCCACTTGGGCTTCCTCTTCCCTGAGCACACTTCTCCCACTGGAGAATGAAACTCCTCCTCCTCCTCAGGAGCCTGAATTCCTGACTATCTCTCTGCTGTCCTCCTGCCTGAACCTGAACCTTTAGACGCTGAAGTACCATGTGAACTGTCCATCAGTGGACTCCCCTGTGAACTGCTTCGCGGACTGCTCTACATGCTGCCCGAAGCACCACCCCTCTGACTCTGTGAGCCACTGGTTACTGATGGACCTGACACCGTAATCGATGTACCTCCGGGTCCTCCTGATCCCTGCCCATTGGATCCTTGTGCCTGACTCGGCTGCTCCTGAGGGTCTGACTGATCTAGATACTCTAACTCTCGTGACCTCCTGAAAGCCCTGTCCTCCTCAAACTTCACATCCCGCTTGACAAAAACTCTACTCTGTGCAGGAATATAAATCCGAAAGGCTTTCGAGGTCTCACTGTAGCCCACAAAGATACCCTTCTCTGCAGTGGGCTCTAGTTTGGTCCTCTTCTCCTTGGGTACGTAGGAGTATGCAATACACCCAGAGATACGAAGATGACCAACATCAGGCTTCTTCCCAAAAAAAACCTCCTCTGGAGTCACATTCCCCAAGGCACGATGTGGACTCCTGTTCTGCAAATATACAACAGTGTTGCAGGCCTCTGCCCACAAAAACAATGGCAACCCCTGATCATGTAGCATGGCTTTGGCAGCCCCTCCGATGGATCTGTTCTTCCTCTCCGCAACCCCGTTCTGCTGGGGGTTGTAAGGAAATGTGAACTCACTCCTAATGCATGCCTCCGCCCAATAATCAACAAATTCTCCAAGGGTGTACTCACGTCCATTGTCCGACCTCAGGGACTTGATCTTCCGACCTATCTGAGTCTCCACAAGAGCTCTGAACTCCTAAAACCGCTTGAAGACCTCACTCTTGGTCTTCAAGAAATAAATCCAGGTCCTCCTGGAGTGATCATCAATGAATAATACATAATACTCATATACACTCAAGAAAACATAAGACATCCGACCGCTCACATCGGAATGAATCAAATCAAGTATCCCAGTTGATCTGCTGTCACTGCTGGGAAAAGGGGATTTGGAAAACTTACCCATAGCACATCCTCTACATGTATCAAAGTGATCAGCACTGAAATCTGGCACACCTGTAGTGATCTCCCGCAATGTCCTCAAGGCTCCATGATACATGTGCCCCATCCTACGGTGCCAAATCTCACACAACTCTAAACTGCTAGCTCTGTTGCCGGTACTACTACTCAATGCCAAAAGGGGCTGAAATGAAAACTTGTACACCTTTGCATGGTGTACACCTATCACTCTAGCTGAATCAGCTGGATCGCCCCTGGGATATATCAGCACCTGTCCTCTCCTGAGAAATATCTCATATCCTCTATCCTCCAATGCTGAGACGGATATGAGGTTCTTCCTCATCCCTGGCACATATAGAACATCTGACACCTTCAAGGAAGGTTTGGGTTTCCTATCAAATGTCAATGACCCCACATCGACTGCTCTAACAATGCTGTCATCTCTGAGTACTACCTCTATATCAGTGCCACTCTCTGAAAGCTCTGAGAAGTACTCACGAAGTCCTGTCATATGACGTGAAGCCCCATTGTCAACATACCAGATACCTGAAGATGCTCCGCTAGTGGAGGGAAATGCACACTCCCTCTCAACCTCCTTGGCAGGTGATCCTGCACTAGTGGACTCACAAGCAATGAACCCAAACTCCTGGTCAAAGCTATCCGTAAAGTCCTCTATCTCTGCTGATGCTGCCATGCTCTAGTTCTTCCCCTTCTTCTTTTCCGGACACACAACTGCATAGTGTCCCATCCTCTGACAATTCCAACACTTCACCTTGGAATAGTCCTTCTGCGTGTTCCCCTGTTTACCTTTTCCTTTGCCTTTGCCCCCACCATTGCTTGTGGAAGCTTGCTTCTTTCCCTTGCCTTTCTTGCCTCCTGCCAATAGTGCTACATCTTCATCTTGCTCAACTGGTTTGGCTGCCCCAAGCTGGTTCTTTCTGATTTCTGTCTGTATGAAATCATCACAGAACCTCTCCCAATTGGGAAGGGTCTCTCGTGCACAAACCCCATCAGCAAAGTTCAGCCATGAACTGGGAAGGCCATTCACTGCAATCTGCACCAACTCGGTGGGTGGAATGGCCTCTCACACTGCTGCTAACTCATCTCTTACATTAGTAATCTTTGTGAGATATCCAGCTGCACTATCAGTCTTACCCATCTTAATGGTCTTCAGCTTCTTCCTTGGGACCATTTTCCTGTTCTCATTGGTTCTCTGGTAGAGATTGGTCAATGCTGTCCACATCTCATGAGCATGTCTCTTTCCTCTCACATGAGGAATGCAATGGTCTTTGATTCCATCTAGAATCAGTCTCTTACCCTTGTTATTCTTTTTATTAAAGGCTGCCAACTGAACAACATCAGTAGGTACATTAACAGGGTTCTGTGCGGTATGCACCATGATATCCTAGACTTCTGCTTCCTCAAAGATGCTCTGCATTCTCTCCTTCCATATATTGTAGTTACTATGCCCATCCAACCTATTCTCCACCCTCAAGCCCAAAGACATGCTTGCTCTTCTAATAAACTGAAAATAACACTGCTGTAGTAAAGGTAATGATTTCTGTGTGAAAAATCAGCGCGCTGTAATTTTTCTGTGTGAAAAATTAGCTTGCTGTAATTTTTCTTTTTGCTATCCTGAACTGCCTTTTTCAGCAAAATAGCTCTGATACCATGTAGAAATTTGATAACCCAACCCCGGTTTTCAGTTTCTCCTTATTTCTCCCATATAGTTAAATGCCCATTCCCATTGCCATACATTCAACAAGCTGGAAAAAATAAATATTTTCTAAAAACACTAATTCTGGAAATTTCACAATGTTGAAATGCAGAAACAAAAACTCAGAAACAAAGCAGCCACACACAGAATTTTGACATGCTGATTTTTGGTCAACTTGACCCTGGAAAAACTCTCTACAACTCTTGGGGAAAACTAGTTCGAAAGCTCTCTTTTATTTCTGATAAATATATTTTATAGAGAAATAGAAAACACAGAAAAATTCCAGCAACCAATATTTAAAATTTTTACTTATCTCGAAAACCGTGCACAACCTCCGTCTTGATGTTCGTGCCAAACAGAAACATAAAATTACAGCAGAAAGTACAGCCTTAAATAGTATATGGACAACACCGAAAATTGTGCCGGGACATCTGCACGGCCTCCTCGAAAACTGTGCCACTTGCTGCCTCGAAAAACATGCTGTACGGACCTCGATTTGCATGCTGAAAACTGTTGTACGGATTTCAAAAAACAGATCAGCTTTTGCTGCTGTATAGACCTCGGTTTTCGTGCCTCCTTAATTGCTGTACGGACCTCGAAATGTGCCGCATTAAATGATATTTTCCCCCCTCGAAATTCGTGCCACTTGCCTTGAACTTCGTGCTGCTGCTTGTATGGATTTGCTGAAATATTGTTGCCTCGGTATGCGTGCCAATGTGTTTTTCTTCCTCCTCTGCTCAGAAATATTCTTTACTCTCTTCCTCTCCTTCTCTCAATTTGCTCATGAAAGAATGAATGACCTTTTCCCTCCTTTTCCTCCTTTAATCTAACCCTATGTGACTTTTGGGGAATCCCTAAATCCAATGGCTGAGATAACTTTAGATCTAGGGCTGAGATTAAATGCTCATTTAAATCTCACTTTCTATTTTTTAATTCAACCCACTTTAATAAAGACCCACTTAGTCATTTATTTCCAAAGTCACTTTCCCTTTCTAATTTCACATTGACTTTACTAAAGTCACTTTAAAATTAGATTTTAATAATTTTATCACTTAAGGTCACTTTTAAATTAGATTTGACTTTATAACTTTATAAAGCCACTTTAGGAGAAAAATTAAATTCTTTTGGACACTTTTCCCTAGGCCAAAGATCAAAGCCTTAGGGAACCACCTATCCTCCGGTAACCAAATTTCAACAATACCCATGTAAAATTCGCTAAAATGACAGATAGAATAGTCATCATCACTTTGAGTTTTTCATACTAGATTGTAGGAAGACAGTCCAGATATCTCTGCAATAATAGATGTAGATCACAATGCAGAAGTTCTAGGAAATACAACAAAGATTTTAGGGTTCAATTGATGCGTTGAAAGGAAGCTAGAATAACGAAAGAAAGGATTGTAATCAAGCTATAAAAGAGATGAATCAACGTGAAAGAAAAGGGTATAGTTCAGCTAGGAATACGATCCTTAAACATGTATATTGACAATGTAGAGAAGGATATCACAAGTGTTAAGGAGACCTCGGATAAGCTCAAATGTTAAGGAAGAATATACCAACTAGTAAAAGAACTATGTCTTGGGTATCAAAGGTACGTATAGTAGATCGAGAAGGAGATTCTAGGAGAAGGCCGAGGAAGAAGGAGAAAACAAAAGTACATCAGTTAGGGACCAAAGTTCAGTACTAGTGCAGTACGGTGCAGAGAAGGAGTGACAAGATTTTGGAGACACTCTAAAGTCAAGGGTATGTGTCATGGTCATGGTACTTGTCAATGGAAGATCTATAAGAAGAATTGTTTTGGGTTTTCCTCTCCAAGAGGGAGAAGTTTTGGCCCTGGCTTAAAAAGCCTAAACTTTGTGTCTCTTGTGTTTTGATAATTGAATTGATGAAAGACATAATAATTTAACTAAGATAAGATCTAAGTAAAGAAGCATATCAAGTATACCACAAGCAGTTATCAAGTAAGAGAATTGAATTAAACTCCGCCCTACCAAATTCTCAATAGTTACAACAACTGTCACAATTGAAAACTAAGCTAGGCCTAGACTCCCAACCTTGACATAGACCTAGATTATATGCAAGACTATATACAAAAGTTCCTTATGAACTTTAGACACAATGTTGACTATATACACTAGTATTAACCTCAACTAGCCCTTAAACCGAATCACAACAGAGTTTTTGATCCAAGACTCAACTCTTAATACAACAGGAACATTATACAATTTCAGACCTTGACTAAAGGATAATTTACAAAGCAGTCCTTAAATATAGTCCTAACTAACTTAACATAATCACTAACTAACTAAATACAGTTCTAACTAACCTATGGTCAAAACACAGGACCAACACTGACAATACCAAACACTAAGTTCACACAACCCTATATTCTTAATGTAGACCTAAAATAAAAATTTTACAATAATACCTATAGTTTTGTAGTAAGTCCTTTGTTCAGACCTTTAAGACTCTTCAGTAGTTCCTCAACTATCCTTCGCTTGTTTTGGAATGGGAGTTCCAAATTATATAAGGTCCTTAAATAATTTTCCTTGAACTAGTTCGTTTGATGAATTGGACATATCACCTCAATTTAAAACTCATATTTGAGCCCTGAAAAGGATGCCTTTACTTGCACTGCCTATAGCAAAAACAAGGCTATAATTCCTTCCAATGTTCCACACACACTTAAAATGATAGTCAAATTCAGATCCGTAATGAATGCCAAGCACGCCATAGGATTTCAAAATAGTTTTCTCCATTAAATGTACACCATGCCATACCGAAAGAGCTTCAATACACTTTAATTCATCTCAATAAAATGATGTAATTCCACAAGGGCTTATGCTACTCTCACTTTGAAAGGACCGAATCTTCTGCCTTGATGAAGCCGAGAGTTCCTTGGCATTTCACATCACAATTTTGTGACATACAACCGAACCCTGATCTTTTAATGCCTTCATTGAAATTTTAGGGTGGTCGAAGGTTTCATTTACAAATATTTTTTCATTCGTTCATAATCTTCACTATGCCAAGGTTACACAACATATATATAGTATAAGGTTCTTAATTAGACGTTGGATAGGGCTCCTTGTTTGTAGGAGACATAACTTCCTTAATCATTTGACCCTTGGGTGTTAAGGAGGGCTTCTTAATGTATGTTAGAGGAGTAATTCATAATATTTTTAAAATGTTAAATGTTTTAAAATATGTATCTTTTTTATACTAAGGTAAGTGAATCATTTTAATATTCCTTCTAATATTTGTATTAATATATATTGACTTAATTTTTTTTCTTATTAGTGACATATCCTTAATAACTCTTAATAAAAGACTTAAATGTGATGTTAATAGCAAACAAACCAATGATTGGCTTAGTGCATATGATCCAACCTATATTGTGAAGTCAATGATTGGTTTACTACCTTTGGTTTTTGAAGTTATTCAACTTATACACAATGAGATTGCAGTGAGAATCCCTGTCATATATTGACAATTGTTGGTGAATAAGGTGTCATGTCTCTACCCCTTGGGATTTTATCCCACAAAACTGGGTCTTCAACTTTAAATTCAATTTTCTTTCAAACCAAAAGGAACCAGGGGCATACCATATATCAATGGAAACATCTCGTCGAGGAGAATCTATCTAGAAAGATCTTGACACAAGATTCCATGAATTGCCATGTCAAATTTTCCATGGAAGATCGGGGTAGCTCTTGGTGTTGCTTGGGTTGACATCAATGACAACCACCTATCAACAATCTCCCCCTTTGGCATTGATGGCAACACAAGTACTCCCCCTGCGATCATAACTCCCCTTGACATCATGCTACTAATCTTACCTTCTTAACGTTTTCTCTCCCCCTTTCATATCAATGGCAACGGGTAACTCCCCTTGACAATCTGCCTCTTTTGCGGACTTGTAACCTACTTTAACTCCCCCTTTTTACTTGATTAGATAAAAGAATAGTCTAATGGGAACTTGGGAGAATCCCAAGCTTTTGGCGAAGATACTCAAATGCCTCACGCGGTAAAGGTTTGGTAAAGATGTCAGTGATTTGTTATTTTGTCCCAATGTATTCAACCTTGATGTTTTACTCGGCAACCTCTTCTCTAACAAAATGGTACTTGATCGGAATGTGTTTCGTTTTTGAATGCATCGCAGGATTCTTGGAGATACTGATGGCACTGGTGTTATAACAGAAGATTGGAATGGGCTGATTAAACTTCACTTGAAGATTGTGCAAGGGTTGTTTCATCTAGAGGACTTGGGCACAACAAGCTGCCGCTGCTATATATTCTACCTCCGCTGTGGATAATGAGATTGAAGGTTGCTTCTTACTCAACCACGAAACAAGACAACCACCTAGATAGAAGACTGCTCCACTGGTGCTCTTACGATCATCAACACTTCTTGCCCAATTTGCATCGGTATAAGCTTCGATGGTTAGTTCATTTCCTTTAGGATATACCATAGTCCATATTCTGTTGTTCCCTTAAGATATCGAAAAATCATTTTTACCGCAATTACATGGGATACCATAGTCCATATTCTGTTGTTCCCTTAAGATATCGAAAAATCATTTTTACCGCAATTACATGGGATTCCTTTGGTGCTGCTTGGAATCTTGCAACTTGCCCAACTGCCTGCATCACATCTGGCCTAGAAGCTGTTACATGTAGAAGACTATCAATCATAGATCTATACATCCGCTGATCCACATCTTTGGTTGAGTCATCTATGACCAACTTGCAACCTGTCACCATTGGGGTGAGAACTGGCTTGCAATCTTCCATTTGAAATTTCTTCAACATTTCTTTGATATATTTGGTTTAACAGATAAATATTCCTTTGTCTTGCTGAGATATTTGAAGTCCCAAAAAGTATGTCAACACACCAAGTAGTGACATTTCGAACTCACTCTACATATTTGAAGCAAACTTTTGACTTAACCTGTCATCATCACTCCCAAATATTATATCATCCAAATACACTTTAATAATTGTCAGACTATCATGTTCAATCCTACATAAAGGTTGCTATCTTTACTTCCCTTCTTGAATCCTTGCTGTTGCAAATACTTGTCAAGACGGGCATACCATGCTTTGGGTGTCTGTTTGAGACCATACAATGCCTTCTTTAACCTGCAAACATAATCTTTCTTGTCAGTGAGAAAAAATACCTCGAGTTGTTTTATATATACTTCTTCTAATTCTTCATTTAGAAATGTTGATTACACGTCCATTTGATAAACTTTGATCTTTCTTGAACATGCATAAGCCAAAAACATCCTGATAGCTTCCATTCTAGCAATGAGAGCAAATGTTTCTTCAAAATCAATTCCTTCAACTTGTGCATATCCTTTGCAAACCAACCTTGCCTTGTTCTTGGTAACCTGTCCATCCTCATTTACCTTTTCCTGAAAACCCATTTTGTTCCAGTGACATTTTTGTCTTTTGGTCATGGGACCAATTCCCAAGTGTCATTTTTCTCAATTTGATCCAATTCTTCATTCATAGCAACTATCCAATGTTCATCTTGACTGGCTTCTTCAAAATTGTTTGGCCCAAATGTAGCTAAGAGTGCAAGATGGGCTTGATGTGGTACATGACGCTGTCGATTTCTTCTAGTTCCTATTCCTTCATTGAGATCCCCAATGATTTGATTTCATGGATGATTCTTTTGATACCATTCTTTGGTGGCCTTTAGGGGTGCTTCTTGTTCAACCTGTTGTTCGTCTCTTATCTCTTCCTAGTTGGTAGTTGTGTCCTTATTCAATTGTGCTTGCTCTGGGACTTCTTCGTTTACCTTTTCTGGTTCTGACTCGTGTATCTTTGATTTACTTGAAGAGGAGCTTTCCTCATTAATCTTTGAGCCACAATCTTCATTAAATGTTACATTGATGCTTTCAACTATTCGTTTAATTCGGTGATTGTAACATTTATAAGCTTTTCTTTTGTGTGAATAACCAACAAAAATACCTTCCTCTACTTGAGAATCAAAATTTCCTGTTATCTGATCTTCTCTTTTTAATGTAGCATTTGCTTCCAAATACCCTAAAATATTTGATATTTGCTGGTTTTCCTTTCCAAAGTTCGTATGGAGTCATATCACAATTGCTTCTAAGCAAATTTCTATTCAAAATAAATACAACTGTATCAACTGCTTGAACCCAAAATTTGTCATCTAATTTTGAATCATTTAACATTGTTCTAGCCATTTCTTGTATAGTTCTATTCTTCCTTTCAACAACTCCATTTTGTTGCAGTGTTCTGGCTGTTGAGAATTGCCTTTTTATTCCATTTTCTTCACAAAAATGCTGAAATGCTTTGGAGGTAAATTCGTCGCCGTTATCGGATCTCAAACATTTAATTTTTAAATCAATTTCATTCTCAACCATTTCCTTGTAGATCTTGAAACATTCGAATGCCTCAATTTTTTTTTCAAGAAACTAACATCGGTCATCCTGGTATAATCATCTATCATTAGCATAAAATATAATTCACCATTCAATCTTGTGAAATTTTCAAATTTGAAATACTACTGTAGTGATAGATTTATTTCGCCTACTTATTTATGATAAGTTATTTACGAATTTCATTCCATAAATTCTGAAATAAATATAACTGCAGTAATCACTTAATCATAAGCAGAGAATAGAACAAAACACATATAACGCAATAGAAACAATCACATGTACACAGTTATTTTTGGACAATTGTCACTGGAAAAACCCAATGCGGGAAAATCAGTGTAGCGGATGAGGGTTTGTATTATTCTTCAACAATGAATCTTTCACAATAAGTATACGAGCATATTTCTTTAATAAAACACCTGAGATAAATTCTCCAAATCCTTTTGGAGAATTTCTGACACCCGGAAGGCACCCTAGCTTCTTTGCATCACTCTGTGTGATCTTCAGCGTAGTCCCTACACTGGACTGCGTCACTCTGCATGGGGACTCGGTGCTGTTGCTCAACGTTGGCTTCTGTGGCCTTCTGCGTCCTCCTTTTGCCCTTCTATATCACTGCTGACTGCCCCTTCCTTCTTCTGCTTCCGCAACTCTACCCTGCAACTTTCCCTATGAAATCAAATTCTATTCCTTCAGAGTCGATTTCCTTTGGGTACTGAATGTGTCCTCGGCTTGCTTTCCAAATGACCCTCAAGCCTTCTCTTATAATCTTCTCGTTGATGAATCAACGGACCAAATTAGATCTCTAACCAAGGGCTAAGATTAAAACATGACTTGATCTTCATTCTCTAGAAGATTCTCACTTTGTTTTATTAATACCCTTTAATATTTTATTTCCCTAAGTTTAGACTTAAGGTCCTTATTAAAATAATTAATTATTTTAATAAAACACGAATCGAGTAGAATTTCCACAAACGATTTCTGGGTTCTTTGGAACACTGATGTCCAAGCCTCCTTACAAAATTTGAGACTTGGAAGACTTTCCAAAGCTAAAAAAATCAACACTCGCTCTTAGCGAGGAAAGTGTTCTAGCAAAAATGCCAACTGCATCTGCTCTGACCTGAAGCATCTACTACGCTGCTGATGTCTCGACTGTTGTCCCTCATCTGCTGCGCTGCTGCCTTCTGTACTATTGCCCATGATCCCATCTCTGTCACTGACTCATCCGTATTGCAGCTCCCTCTGAATGTTGAGCCTATCCATTCCTCCTACTGGAATGGGTTCTTGACCATCCCCATATTTTCTCTGAAGTAAGCAACTTAGTCTTACCCAGAGCTTTTGTGAGGATATCTGCCACCTGCTCTCTTGCAGGAATGTACTTCAACCCGTTGGACGTGGTCCTTGATGAAGTGACACCTGATGTCAATGTGCTTCGATCGATCATGAAACACAGGATTTTCAGATAGCTTGATGCAACTTTTATTATCACACAAAATGTTGGTCGCTTCCATCCTCTTCTTGAATAAGTTCATGAGCAACTTACGAAGCCATATGGCCTCACATGAAGCTGTGCTAGCTGCCATATATTCAGCCTCGGTTGAGCTCAGTGCCACGAAATTCTGTTTCCTACTGCATGAGGAAGTCATTCCTGATCCGACACTGAAACAATACCCACTGGTACTCTTCCGATCTACTGGACTTCCAGCGCAGTCTGCGTCAGTGAACCCACTCAACTGGATGTCATTGCCCTTGGTGTACCTCAATCCAAACTCGACTGCCCCCCTCAAGTATCTGAGAACATGTTTGGCCGTTGCCCAGTGAGCCCTCCTTGGTTCTACCATGAACCGACTGAGGGTATTCACGGTATAACAAATGTCTGGTTTAGTATTGACCAGATATAACAATGATCCTATGACCTGCCTATACAAGGTAGGGTCAGCCTCATCATCCTTGGACGGGTCAATTTTCTTCTAGTTCGTGATCATTGGTGTAGCCATGGGTCTACAGTCCTCCATCTGAAATCTCTTCAGAATATCTGTAGTATATCTTCCTTGTCGAAGGAAGATCTCTCCCTTCTGCTGCCAAACTTCCAAACTTAGAAAATAGTGCATCTGCCCTAGATCCTTCATGTCTAATTCTGTAGCTAGATTTTCCTTGCAGTCTTTGATGAACCTAGATGATCCAATCAAAAACAGATCATCTACATATAGCACCAATATTAGTGGCTCATCCCCTACTTTCAGATAGTAGAGATTGGGATTTGCGTCACTCTTGACAAATCCCATTTGCTGCAGGTAGCTGTCAATTCACCCATACCAAGCTCTAGGGGCTTGCTTCAGTCTGTACAAGGCTTTCTTAAGGCTGCACACATGAGTTTTCTGCTCATGCATCTCAAAGCCCTCTGGTTGTTGTATGTACACTTCCTCTCTATCACCCCATTCAAGAACACAGTCTTGACATCCATCTGGTGAATCTCCCATCCCATATGTGCTACAAGAGATATGACGGATCTGATGGAAGTATATCGAGCTACTGGGGCAAAGGTTTCTTCATAGTCGATCCCTTCTTTTTGCGCATACCCCTTAGCCACAAACCTGGCTTTAAATTTCTCTATACTGCCATCTGCAGCGTATTTTATCTTGTAGATCCATTTGGAACCTACAACCGATCTGTCCTAAGGTATAGGAACAATTTCCCAGACATCATCTGTCATGATGGAGCTGTACTCCTCCACCATTGCATCTACCCACACTTGATGCTAAACTGCCTCTTGAAAACTAGAAGGTTCTCCAACCTATGCTACCAATGCCTGGTACCTGTCAGGTTGCCTGCGCTGTCTCTTCTCATTTCTAGGAGCTCCAACAAACTCCTCTGCATCCCTCAGAGTTTGTTGTAGTTCTCTGCTCGTCCTTCCACTGGTGGTGGGTGGATTTACCTGTTCTTCCTCTTGCACTTCCTCGGAAAAACTCTCCTTAGGATCCTTGTGCCTTGGAGATGCACTAGAGCCATCTTCCGCAGGTCGCTGTGGCTGGACCAGCGGATCCTCCTCAGACTATGTAGCTGAAGACATTTCCCGGGATATCTTGAAGGCTCTCTCCTCCATGAACTTCACGTCCTGTCTTACTACTATCTTCCTACTCTCTAGAATATAGATGTGGTAAGCCTTCGCATTCTCGCTATATCCCACAAGGTATCCTTTCTCGACAGCTTGATCCAACTTTTTCCTCTTCTCATCGGGAACATGGCACTACGCTATACTGCCAAATATCCTGAAGTGGCTCACCTCAGGCTTGCTGCCAGTGAACATGCTCTCAGGAGTAACCTTACCCAATGTGTTATGAGGAACCCTGTTCTGCACACACACGACTATATTACAAGATTCAGCCCATAGAAATTTGGGCATGTCTTGGTCATATAGCATTGACCTCGCAGCTTCGACAATAGTCCTGTTTTCCCTGTTTGCGACTCCATTTTTCTTCAGATTATACAGAGCGGTCCATTCTCTTTTAATGCCTTCCTTTGCACAGAGCCTTGTGAAGTCCTTGTCAATGTACTCTCCACCATTGTCTGATCGCAAAGTCTTGATCCGCTTTCCTGTCAGATTTTCCATAAGAGCTTTAAACTATTTGAATCTCTCAAAGACCTCGTCTTTGGTCTTCAGAAAGTAGACCCATGTCTTTCTGGAATGGCCATCGATAAAGGTGACAAAATACTTTGCACCACTGAGAGCATTCGTGGACATTGGTCTGCAGATGTCTGAGTGGATCAATCCCAACACACTTTTGGCCCTACTACTGCTTCTTGGATAAGCTGCCTTGACGTACTTTCCTAATACGCACCCTCTACAGACATCGTCTCGGTTGGTGCTAAGTTCTGGAACTCTCGTGATAGTCTTCTTGAGAATTCTCAAGGCTCCATGATGTAGATGCCCCATTCTTCTATGCCATAACTTATTCAAATATTTGTCATCAGTATTGCCTATCAGAGCCATTGGGGACTCGAGCTGTAACTTGTACAGTTTATGGCTCCTGACTCCAATTTGTGCCTTCTTTTTCTAACTCGGGTGTTTGACGTCAACTTTGTTGCCAATAAATTATACATCGTAACCCTTGTTCTGAAGTTGAGACACAGAGAGTAAATTCATCCCCAATCCTGGTACATGCAGTACGCTGGTGCCCTGAATCTTGTTGCCAGCTCCTGTTTGAAATATTATGGTGCCTCTTCCAACAGAGGTACATTTTGCCTTGTTTCCCATAGTAATTTTAAAATTCATCTGCTCCTCCCGGTAACTCGAGAAGCATTTTTGAATTCCCGTCATATGAGGAGATGCTCCACTGTCAATATACTAGATCTCTGGAGAGGCCATGCTTGGCACACAAGCAAATTCCTCTTCTAGTTTGGATGCCAAAACTGAAATGTCATGATCCATCTTTTCCTTCATGCGTTTTGGAGAACTGCGTGAACCCTTCCGAATTGTTGCTGCATCAACGTCGGACCTCTGTTCCATCGCAGAATCTCCTCTTTTGCTACTCATCTTTTGCTCTGATACCATGTGAAATTTTCAAATCTGAAATACTACTGTAGTGATAGATTTATTTCGCCTACTTATTTATGATAAGTTATTTACGAATTTTGTTCAGTAAATTCTGAAATAAATACAACTGCAATAATCACTTAATCATATGCAGAGAATAGAACAGAACACATATAACGCAATAGAAACAATCACATGTACACAGTTATTTTTGGACAATTGTCCCTAGAAAAACCCAATGCGGGAAAACCGGTGCAACAGATGAGGGGTTGTATTATTCTTCAACAATGAATCTTTTACAATATGTAGATGAGCAAATTTATAAAGAAAACACCTGAGATAAATTCTCCAAATCCTTTCAGAGAATTTCTGACACCCGGAAGGCACCCTAGCTTCCTTTGCGTCACTCCTCTGCGTGATCTTCACGCTGAATTGCGTCACTCTGCGTGGGGACTCAGTGCTGCTGCTGAGCGCTGGCCTCTGTGGCCTTCTGCATCCTCCTCTTACCCTCCTCTATCACTGTTGATTACCCTTTCCTTCTGCTTCCGCAACTCTCCCTCTGAAATCGAATTCTATTCCTTCAGAATCGATTTCCTTTGGGTACTAAGTGTGTCCCCGGCTTATTTTCCAAATGACTCTCAAGCCTTCTCTTATAATCTTCTCGTTGATTAATCAACGACCCAGATTAGATCTCTAATCAATGGCTAAGATTAAAACATGACTTGATCTTCATTCTCTAGATGATTCTCACTCTGTTTTATTAATACCCTATAATATTTTAATTCCCCTAAGTTGAGACTTAGGGTCCTCATTAAAATAATTAATTATTTTAATAAAATAGGAACCGAGTGGAATTTCCACAAACGATTTCTGGGTTCTTTGGAATACTGATGTCCAAGCCTTCTTACAAAATTTGAGACTTGGAACACTTTTCAATGCTACAAAAATCAACAAATCCTTTAGTCCTATTGGTTCACATAGATCGGTATTTATTAATTCCAATGGTTGTGATGTGAAGTGTTCTTTTGTCTTGAATTTGAATTTTGTCTGCTTGCTATGCCGACATTGTTTGGTTTTGAAATCAATGGAATCTTTCTTACAACTTCTTTTTTGCTAATTCTAACACGGTTGTCAAAGTTTATATGTCCCATTCGTCTATGCCATAGCCAACTCTCATTTTCTTTTGCCAAGAAACATCCTTTAATAACCTCCCCCAAGGTGTATATGTCTTTTGGAGCTCTACTTGTAGCCACAAGTTGATCGGATTTTTCTTTTCTTATTTCACATTTCTTTGGGTCGAATAACATTGTGTGTCCTTGATCACACATTTGACCTACACTTAACAAACTGTGATTCATATTTTCAACAAGAAGCACATCCTTTGCTATAGCATCCTTGCTTCCAAGGTTGACAATACCTGTTCCTATGACATTTGAAGATCCGTCATTTCCAAAGGATACTGTTCCATCTTTTCCTTCTTTCAAAGATATAAATTTACTCCTGTCTCTAGTCATATGTGTTGAACAATTGCTGTCGACATACCAAACATTTCTTTTACTTTGAGCTTTTAGGGCAAGCGCACACCTTTTATATTTCTTCTTCCAAACTTGTTCATTCCAATTATGTTGTGATTCCTTTGGGGGAGCCGCAAATCTGCAATCTTTAGCCAAATGTCCAAAATTGTTGCATTTATGGCATTTGACTTCATTTCTTAGATAGTCAAATTTGTTGTAACTTTGCCTGAAATTTGCTTGCAAATTTATGGAATAACCATTCCTGAAGGGTCTTCTAAAGTTGCTTTCGTTCCAACCATAAGTATGACAGTCTATAGCTCTATGTCCAAACTTTATACATGAATAACAAAAGCCATAAAAGGTAGGTTGATACCTGGGAGGGAACCTTCTTCGTGGAATCATTTTCCAAGCGCCTCCTTGTCTATCTTGAACCTTTGATTTTGGTGGGAAACATCCTTGCTTGGTAGATCCTTTAATGGTTTCAACATAGGTTTTTTGTGCATTTTCCCTTTCAGAATTTGAACCCTTTTCAAAGATTTCTTTATAGCCTAGACCAGTCTTGTCATTGTATGACCTTTGGTTGCTGATGAACTCATCTAATGTTTTAGAACGGTTAGCAAAGTTTTGCAGAACATTTCCCCTTTTGACTTCCTTTCAAAGAGATACTATTTGGGCTTCTAGTTCTTCCGTTGCCTTGTTGCTTTATTTTAACTCATTCTTGAATGATTCTTCAATTCTTTTGGTTTCTTCTAACTTTACTCTGAGGTTGATGATTTCTTCTTCAATCCTTTTGTTGAGATTCTTTACCTCCTTCAATTTGGTTTCCAAAGAATTAACATTTTTTCTTTCTGCTTTGAGTTCTTTTATAATTTGACAACTTTGTTTTGAAATTCGATTCAGCCATTTCTTCTTCTTCATCTTCTTCTTTGTCAGATGCTTCCATCTTGTTATGCTTAGCCATAAATAATACTCTTTCTTTGTTTTCTTCATCACTGTCATTTTCTTCTTTAGATGAGGAACTATCTGATGCAGGAGCATCAGGACTTAGCTAGCTATGTGAAAATTTGTTCACATGTTGTGGCTAGATGGGTTGAAATTCATTGATTGATAGGTCAAAACCGATTTTACTGAGAGGGTTGGATCTTTCAACAATTTGTTATAACTCTTTTATGTAATAAGTTAGAGATTATCTTATTTTAGATTTAGAGATAGAGTTCTTGCATAGGTGTGAGGGAGAGCTAAGAAATAGCGGATTGTTGTTTATTGTTAGAGAGATATTCGAGTGAATAAAATATAGGAAGAAGTAATGAGTACAGAGAGAGAGAGAGGCAGGAGAAAAGCGAGTGCACAGAGAGAGTGTTTTTAGAAATATATTTATTTGGACAGAGGTCTTTTTCCTGTGTAATTTGGCCTAGGGCCGAGACTCTGTATTGTTTAATTAAACTGAATTGGGTTGCGCGTGTTATTTCTGGACCGGCTCGTGGAGTTCTTGAATATTGTTTTCTTTGAATGTTTGGATGTTGGATTGTATATTTCGTTCTGCTTAAAGAAATTGTTGCATTAAAAGAAATTTAGTGGCGTATTGTATCCTTTTGTTTCCGCAGGCAAAAATACCCAAATACACTAAGTATTGGGTTAAAACCCCAAATGAAACAGAGGCCGGACTTCAAACAAATTTTAGAGTGAAGTTTATTGTTATTGGGTCCGCAAAAACTAATCACATCGACTCTTTTGTGTTTTCCACATCGCATTGGCGATCCACATTGCATCGCGACCATATCGCATCACGACCACATCGCATCGGTGATCCACATTGCGTTGCGACCATATCGCATTGCGACCACATCGCATCGGCGATTCACAACGCATCGGTGATCCATATTGCATTGCCATGTTGAAGGGTAAGGAGTCGGGTAACAGGAATATTGCGATTTAATCGCAACCGTAGGGTCGCAATCAATCGGAAAAGCAGAGTCGGCATTGGAGTTAGGAATTGAAAGTTTATAGACACAAGTCTATATTCCATCGGGTCCGGGAGACTGATCGGATCGCTGCGTTAAAGCACAAGGAGTCAGGGCATGTGAATGTTGCGATTGCGATGATGCGATTTAATTGCAGCCGTTAGATTGTGGCGTCAACAACCGTCGGATTGAGAAAGGGGTTACGCTACAGTGAATAAGGATTTGGCGCGATAAAGGTTGTAAGTTTTTTTTTTTTGAAGAATAGATCCCGACGCTATTAAACCTTGCACTCGCACTAATATATTATTGGGGTTATTTTATTCTGCTTCCGCTGTGCATCACTATCTTCCTTGGAGAGGAAGTTTTTGTCAAACCTTTTCTTCTTACCTTGGTAGTTGAAATTTCTTTGACCCTTCTTTCCTTTTGTAAATGCGTTATTCTTATGAGGGCACTTAGCAACAAAATGACCTATCTCACCACAGTGAAAACATACTAATGGAAGTTTGCCTTTATACTTACCTATTCCTATTTTCATCCTCCTTGTAATGTACGTAAATTCTTCATCTGAAAGTTATTCTTCTTCTTCTTCCTCTTTGGAACAACTAGATCTAGGTTTGGATATCTATTTTTCCTTCTCGGTCTTCTTGGATGCTGTGAATGTTGTTTCTCTATTAGATGAACCATCTTCTTCTTCAATCCTCATTTCATAAGTTATAAATATCCCATGTAGTTCGTCCATACTCAAGTTGCTTAAATATGATCTATCTTCTAATACCGAAACCTTAATCTTGATGGAAGAGTTATGAGCAGTGAGGACTTTCCGAACAATGACCTTCTTGTCAACTGGTTCTCCTAATCCTTCCAAGGCATTTGTTATTTCATCTACGCATTGAAAGTAAGCAACAATGTTCTCATCTTATTTCATCCTTAGTTGTTCAAATTGAGCTCTGTAAATTTGAAGTTTTGCTTCCTTGACCTTCGAGTCTCTTGCATATATATTTTGAAGCTTGTCCCATAGATCCTTAGCTATTTTCCAACCCAATACCTTAACATAGATAGATTGAGTGAATCCATTTATAATAAGATCCTTTGCTTTAGCATCATTTACAATATTTTTCTTACCTTGTTCATCTGTTGTAGCTTTATAGCCCTTTTCGACTATTTCCCAAAATTCATATCCTTGTGCAAGTAAATGAACCTACATCCTTCCACTCCATAGTGCATAGTTATCTCTATTAAACAGAGGAACTCTATTCTTGGTGTACTCCATGATCTCCTTCTAGTTGTTAATCTGCTACTGAAGGAACCAAACTCTGATTCCAATTGTTGGAAACACTTAGGGGGGGCGGGGGTAGGGCGTGAATCAGAATTTCTTAGCAATAAGCACTTTAATAATCCTTTTCAAAGCATTAGTTAATCTCTAGTTATTATTATTATTGTTCAGTAAGAGTAGTAAACAACAATGCAAAAATATAGACAGCACGCACAAGATTTTTAAGTAGAAAACCCCCTCCGGGTCAAAAACTACTGAACGCTTTTCTAATAAGTTCTTTAATATTCAGCCCCAACTAAAAAGAAAGCTACAACTTCCTAGAACTCTAGAAAAACATTATTCTCCAACTCCCACTGGAAGGATGCCCCCAATGCCCTGGTTTTATCAACAGTCAGCTGAAAGGATGCCCAAACACCCAAGTGAGCCACAACTCACCCTAGCACCACCCTACCACCCTGAAGTATTACAGGCCCAAACCAGAAGGTGACTTCATTCGCCAACCTAGCACCACCCTACCACCCTATAAAGACAAAGATTAAATACAAAAGTGTGGACTCCAGTACCAGAGACAATGATCCACGTTACAATGATTTTCAATAAATGATAGACAATACTAGGACCTACCCTTATCCCGACAAACTTGACAATAGAATAGACTCTCCCCAATAATGCCTTTATAACTCTAGGCAATTTGACTCTTTTACAAAATGGGCTCTTAGAGATAATGGCCCAGTTATAATGATTTGACTCTTGACCTTTTAAAATGCTTCTCAATACATGGACAGTTGTTGATGATATGACAAGATGGCTGTTTTGTCTTCAAGAATCATTCTGTTGTAATGCTTCCTTCAAGTGATGATGATTTGTCACTTCAATTCTTAGATGTTTTCTTGGATGTCCTTGAGTCTTCTTCTACCTGCAAACAAATTTCCCAAATGAGATCCAATCCCAAAAGTAAACTAAAATACCCTTCAACTTACCTCTGCCTGCAAAAAACATGTAAATACATAATAATGAATGTACAAAATTAAATGATTACAATGCGTACCTGAATTGTGCTTGTGTTTTGAGTTTGTCACTTTTGTTGTTGACTTGTTGCAACAACTGTCACAATTGAAAACTAACCTAGACCTAGACTCCCAACCTTGACATAGACCTAGATTATATGCAAGACTATATACAAAAGTTCCTTATGAACTTTAGACACAATGTTGACTATATACACTAGTATTAACCTCAACTAGTCCTTAACCAAATCATAACAGATTTTTTGATCCAAGACTGAACTCTTAATACAACAGGAACATTATACAATTTCAGACCTTGACTAAAGGATAGTATATAAAGCAGTCCTTAAATATAGTCGTAACTAACTTAACACAGTCACTAACTAAATACAATTCTAACTAACCTCTGGTCTAAACACAGGACCAACACTGACAAGCAAACACTAAGTTCACGCAACCTTATATTCTTAATGTAGACCTAAAATACAAATTTAACAATAATACTTACAGTTTTGTAGTAAGTCCTTTGTTCAGACCTTAAGACTCTTCAATAGTTCCTCAACTATCCTTCACTTGTTTTGGAATTGGAGTTCCAAATTATAAAGGTCCTTGAATAATTTTCCTTGAACTGGTTCGTTTGATGAATTGGACGTATTGCCTCAATTTGAAACTCAGATTTGAGCCCTGAAAAGGATGCCTTTACTTGCACTGCCTGTAGCAAAAACAAGGCTAGAATTCCTTCCATTGTTCTGCACACACTTAGAATGATAGTCAAATTCAGATTCACAATGAATGCCAAGCATGCCACAGGATTTCAAAATAGTTTTCTCAATTAAATGTACACCATGGCATGCTGAAAGAGTCAAGACACTTTAATTCATCTCAATAAAATGATGTAATTCCAAAACGGCTTGGACTACTCTCACTTTGAAAGGATCAAATCTTCTACTTTGATGAAGCCGAAGGTTCCTCGGCATTTCAGTCACAGTTTTGTAACATACAACTGAACCCTGATATTTTAATACCTTCGTTAGAATTTTAGGGTGGACAAAGGTTTTATTTACAAATATTTTTTCATTCGTTCATGATATTCACTATGCTAAGGTTTCACAACATATATATAGTATAAGGTTCTTAATTAGACGTTGGATAGGGCTCCTTGTTTGTGGGAGACATAACTTCCTTGATCATTTGACCGTTGGGTCTTAAGGAGAGCTTCTTAATGTATGTTAGAGGAGTAATTCATAATATTTTAAGAATGTTAAATATTTTAAAATATGTATCTTTTTATTGTAAGGTAAGTGAATCATTTTAATATTCCTTCTAATATTTGTATTAATATTTATTGACTTAAAGTTGTTTCTTATTAGTGACATACCCTTAATAACTCTTAATAAAAGCCTTAAATTTGATGCTAATAGCAAACAAACCAATGATTGGCTTAGTGCATATGATCCAACCTCGATTATGAAGTCAATGTTTGGTTTACTGCTTTTGGTTTTTGAATTTATTCAACTTATACACAATGAGATTGCGGTGAGAATCTCTGTCATATATTGACAACCATTGGTGAATAAGGTGTCATGTCTCTACCCCCTGGGGTTTTAGCCCACAAAACTGGGTCTTCAACTTTAAACTCAATTTTCTCTCAAACTAGAAGGAACCACGAGGCATACCATATATCAATGAAAACATCTCGTTGAAGAGAATCTATCTAGAAAGATCTTGACACAAGATTCCATGAATTGCCATGTCAAATTTGCCATGGAAGATGGGGATAGCTCTTGGTGCTGCTTGGGTTGACATCAATGACAACCATCAACAAATGCAGCTGGAAAGAAAAAGTAAAATCATAATTGCAACAAGAAAATGTACCACAAGATGCAAAAGATGGTCGGGACAGACACATTTAGCACATGGGCAAAATACAATGCATGAGCTTTACCCCATACCGATGGCCATCACCCTGGTTCCTTAGGCCCTAGATGAGTCTCCTTTATATTCAGGAACCCATGATTGTCCCAACCCCCTGGTGGGCAATGAACCGCCCCACCTTAAAGGGGGTATCCACTACTTATACCTTACACATCATGATCTTGTCTTTTGAGCCTTGAGCAATTAATTGTAGAAAAATCATAAAAGGCAAAACCCATATAAAGAAGGGTGGAAAAATCAAGGCCGGGGCACCTCATGCACCACGATTGCTCTCTCCTATACATTATATACCCAAGTGTGGGCTTCCTTTTTACTAACTACCCTTGTACCCCGACATGTGGCCCAGGATTGCCCCTTTCATTCCCTATTCCTTTCACCTCTTTATTATATGCCACCACCCTTTGAAGGATGTACCTTGGACATACTATCCCCTCTAAAGATAGAAACCACTCAATAGGGTACTTTGTTAACCCCCTTTGGAGCTTGGAGACATTAGTGCATGCCCAAGTCCACTATGGAAGGGCATGCCATTATGAAGTACCCACCTGTTGTCAATGTTTTGTAAGCTCCTTTATCTAACTACTTTAATGGCTTGTTGTGGTGGAAGGCTATGGGACACATTGGATCTTATGTACGATTGCAGATGGTACCCATCCTTAGTTTGGTCTCCCTATACGGGATCCTAACGCTCCAGAGGGCTACATTGGCACATGTTGTTGGTCAAAATTGTCATTGATGTCAATATGGCATTGTTGGAGATGGCAAATATTCTTGTGATACATGAACAACCCTTTCGTGATGTTGCCCTAACCTCATGAAAACCCTAGGAGAAAACCCTAAGCATGAAGATCATGCATATACCAAATTCCCTAGCTACGTTTATATCCCTATCTATATGATGACAAGCCCTAGATTGTTGATGCATGATCTAATAATGAATGAAACCCTAGATGCCCATGACGCTCTAGAAGATGCCTTAGCCCTAACATATTGATGCAACTCCTAATACTTATAATGCCCTAAAGCCAATACATGAATGGAAGCCTATGTGTATGAAACCCTAGCTATATGATGTCCTTGTCATTGATGAAGAAGCCTTGATTCATGATGAAGACACTTTGCTCTAATTTTAGGACAGTCATAAAGAAAAATATTTCTATTAACATTTGAGACATCATCTTACAATGGCTCTTTCACCAGCTTGTAGAGGACACTTCCCTCTTTCCAACGAGGTATCACTCGCCCTCTAACTCATAGAACGTGAGAAAATGTTTTTTCAAGTTTAAATATGATATTTTTTAAGGCTGGCCGACATGAGCCTACATGCAGAGGTTGGCTCCATGTCCAAGGGATATGTCCCTTCGCTATGGGTCAAAATGTGTATACATACAAGTCTTGAATTCGTCATTCTACCCAACAACTTGGTGAAGAATTCAGTGGAGAGCTCAGAGGCAGAATTGAGGACGAGGAGATCAAAGAGATCACTATTATTGGGCTAATTCTGCTCTTAAAGATTCCTGTGTTGGGTTAAAGAGCTTGGATTGCAGAGTGTTGCATTGGAGGGTGTGTAGCTCGGACTAGAACAATGGTTAGTCCTCTTGAGGAGCTCAGACTGTTCTGTGGGAGACTTATAGTTATACTTCAGACTATCTCGGACCTGTGGAACCTGTGGTCATTTACCTCAAACCTGTGCCATTAAATCACATTCTTCGGACCTGTATTAACCTCCATACCTTGGATCTGTAGTTTAATGCTGGTGGGCAGTCATAAGGGTTCCGACCTATAAAAGGTATACAACTACAGCTCAGATCATGGACTATAAGAGCTCGGAACCTTAATCTGAGTGACTGCATTTAAGCTCGAACCTGTGACAAGTCTTTTGAGAAGTCGGAACTGTGGAGAGGCTCAGACAGTCACAGAAAAAGAGGTTTAGATCACTGTGAGAAAACTACAGCAAATTACCTTGGAGGTTCGGTTCTAGGCTACAAGGAAGGACAGTCTTGTGAAGCTCCTTTTCAACCGTTGTGGATTTACCTTGTGAAGGCTCGAGCTAGTATTAAATCTGTGGTTAACCTTCTGTGGTGGACTCAGGAGGCTTGGACTACACAACAGTGAAACTCAGACCTGTATAAACTTCAAGCCCAGACTTGTTCCTGTGGAATAAGTACAAAACAATGACCCTCATCAAGCTCAGACTGAAAATTGCAGAATTATGACTTTACTCTACAATCCGGACTATATATTGAATAATCTTCAACCTATTTTGTGGTCTCTGTGGAGCAGATAAATCAATGATTATTAAACTCTGAATTTGTCAACTTGGAGTTTTGGACAGTGAAGTTTTTGGAGACATTTGAAGTCACTTTGAAGACATTTTTGGGGCATTCCTATTGAAGACATCATTGTTGAAAATTTGATGAAGACTTGAAGGAATAATCTTGGAACAATATTCTGGGTCAAGCATTGTTGAAGACCATTTGTTGGATCATCATTGAGGACCTATTGTATGGCTGTTGGAGACGATATTGTTGACCTTGAAGGTCTCATGGAATAGTCTTTGAAAGAAGTTTGCCGAAGATCTGACGTACACAACTATTGAAGACATCTTTTGGACCAACTCTTAAGGACACTTCTTGTATTGACTTGAGGACTTGTGTAAGCATATTTTGAAGCACTATTGAAGCCATTTCTAGAACCAGTATTGAAGACCTCCTTGAAACATTCTTGAAGATTTGGAAGTTTTTCGGGGCAACCTAATGATGACACCTTGAGATTATTGAAGACAATTGGAAGCATAATAGAAGCTGATCATGGAATCTTGTAGATCTAGAAGAGCATTTGAAGCTGATCTTGAGCATATCTTGGAGAGTCATCTAGAAGCCTATTGGAGACATTATTGGAGGCCATTATGCATTGCTGATGTCATCATGAGGTAACCTCAGAGATTTTGTTTGGGTACCATGAAGAGTTGTGGAGAGACCTCCATAAGAAGACAAAGTTGTCATTGACGAGGTAAGTACTTTGAAGATTGATTGAAGGCATTGTTGAAGGTGATGAGTTTGTCAGGGCTCGTTGCAGAAGATATTGGGAGTCTTGAAGAAGTATTGAACTTATCTTGAAGAAGTGAAGCATAGGGTTGGAGACCTAGTGGATAGGAGTCCTCAAGCAAATCAGGTTGGAGCCTGTACCAGAGAAAGGGTTGGAGCCTCATAGAGACAAGGTTGGTGCCTTGGGAAGATAGGGTTGGAGCCCTAGAGGTTGGATCCTCATGAAGTTCAAGTCGGTGCTTGGCAAAGTACAAGTTGGAGCCTGGGTAATTGAAGATTGGTGTCTTCATCTAGGGTTGCAGCCCTACACTATATTGTACTTGATTTATTGTAAAGAAGAGGATTGAAGTCCTCGTTATTCCCGATAAATAAAATTATTTATTTTTATTGTTCATTTTGTGTTCTAATTATAAGTGATATAACTGGTAAAAATAAGAATTGAAAAGAAATACTGATTCAACCCCCCTCATAGTGTTTCCAACACATATAGGGTGTGTGTAGAGAGCCATGGGCCTCCACAATAGTTGACAACACTCCATGGATCCCAATAGATGTTCATAGATCACTCGAGATCCACCTATTAGACGAGGAAGATGCACCTGGTACACCACGCCCAATCGACCCCACAATAGCACCATACACTTGGAAGGTGACCCAGGACTTATACACTAATGTGGCATCATTTATTCCATCATCTAAGCCCTTAGAGATGGTCTACAAGCATCTTCGACTTACTTGGAGACCCATGAGGTTATGGGTATGTCTCCACTGGGAGCACCACAGGTTTATTGTTTGGAGAACAAGGGGCTACATGTCGGGCTACATGTTGCTGTATGGTCGGCCTAAAAGGAGAGACAAATGCCCTATATATACCCTGATCTGCGACCTGTTTGACACCAACAACAATAGTGGATTGTTCTAAAATGGAATGAGGATACTCCTATAGTTAATGCGGATTTCAGAGAAGGTTAAAGTGCGGGTTAAGGAGAGAATTCTGTGCGGATACATTTGAGATCACACAACTTGATAAAGGGATAAAGTGCGAGGATTAAGATATGGTGTGGATTTGTAATCATGTATTGTGTGGATCTATTATGAAGCAATCTGAAGCAGAAGATGCAGATCAGAATGAAGGGGCTGCAGTCAAATGGAGTATGGTTAAACTTGTAATAAATTCACTTATATACACCTAAGGTCTGTGTTCTATTCAGATGTCATGTCATGCAAAGAATTAAAGTTGACGATCAAGTCGTGATATGAAGTTTAAGTGTTCTATGATTTACCTTCCGACTCTCAAATGAAAGGTTCTACAAAGTTTCTAAGTGTATGAAAAATGAAGGACAAGACCTCGAATGATCGTGCATCTAATATCTGAATCAACAAGAAGAAGTGTTTGAAGAAATACTTAGAGACCGAGCTCTCTAGTGTTAGTGCAGGACAATGCAAGTTGGTGCAGAAAAGAAGGATCAGTGTTGGAGGTCGACAAAGAAGCAGTGACAAGGTCTTGGAGGCATACATAGGTTAAGGGTCTAAGGTTTGGTCATGGTACTTGTCATCTGAAAGGTATATAAGAAGAATTTCTTGTGGGTTTTCCTCTCCAAGAGGGAGAGGTTTTTCCTTGGCTCAAGGAGCCTAATTTTGTGTCTCTTGTGTTTTGGTAATAGAATTGATGAAAGACTAAATAAGATAAGAAGAGAAGACACAAGTAAATCAAATAAGCTCACAACTAATTATCAAGAATAGAATTTGAATTAATCACCGACCCTCTAAATTCTCAACATGGTATCAGAGCTAAGGTGCTGAACTCAAGGGCTACTTGACAAAGAGACACTCTAGGAAGCAAAAATCAAAGTTTGGGTGAAAAGTCAAATCAGTTTGCAAGGAAGACTCTCAAGCGATTTTCGAGAAAGATCTTCATCTCATTCAAAGGATCAACTTTTCAAGAAAATAATCTTTGCCATCCAAGATTTACATTCAAGACATCGTTAGAAGAAGACATCATCTTTTGAAGATATCCTTTATTATCAAGGATCCAAGGACACCTATATTGAAGATTTCTATCTTAGAAGAAGCACCTAAATTCTTCGTCATCATCAAGGAAGCTGCAAGCCACTCTACTCAAGTAAGTATCTATGCCCTTACTTAAATCTGTCAAGATGACTTATTGTTAAGAAAGCAACACGCTGGTTGGGTCATCAAACTTTAGTGCATGGAAGAAGAGGGCATATTTGAATCTAATTGAAGACGAAGTTATGGACTACATTGAAGGATCGACAATTCAACCACCAAAAGAAGATGCTCCAGCTCATGTCAAGTAGATGAAGGGAGAAATCAGAGCCCAGAGGATTCTCATAGAATCCATTAAGGACTCACTCATTCCCTATGTATCAAAACTAAAGTCCTAAAGAAATATATGAGAAACTGGTGGAGCTATTCTCTGTGAGTACTGCAGGAGAATCAATCTCTTTGAGACAAAAACTATATAAAATGAGAGTGATAAGGTGAAATTAAAACAAGGTTGGGATTGCAGGAAACTTTTTAGTCATCAAATTTCAACATGGTATCAGAGCTACAAGTTGAAAATTGCAGTTTGAACAGTTGATAATAGTTTGGGACAACAAATAGTGGTTTGGACAAAAAACTAAATTTTTGGACAACAAACTCAGTTTGGATAGCAAACTATTATTTTGGGACAGCAAGGTGAAATTTCACACAGACTGAACTTTTGGGACAACAAGGTGTGCTGGAAAGTTCATTTCTCCATTTTCTTGGTTTTGTAAATTTTGGATAGCATTCATGGCCATGTTCTTAAGGATAGAGGACAGATTGGATGAGATATCCAACTATGCCGTTTGGAAAGACAAAATTCAGACACTGTTTGAGGAAGCAATAGTTTGGGACATAGTGCGGCAAGAGGTTGTACCTCCTACTGTTGTAGATGAACTTGCTGAATTCACAAAAAATAATGCAAAGGAAAAAAGGATTTTGATGGACAGTCTGAAGGATCATGTGGTTCCTCAGGTGAGAGGAAACACATATGCATATCAGATGTGGAAAACTCTAACCACTCTCTATCAGAGTACCAATGAGAGCAGGAAGATGGTACTCAAAGAACAATTGAAGAACATCAGATGAAAAAGGCTGAAAGTGTAGTTTGTTATCTTAGCAGGGTCAAACAAGTACGTGATGATTTGACTGCTACTGGTGAGGCAATTGCACCCACAGAGTTAGTCAGGATAGCTGTAGCAGGACTTCCCAAGTCTTGGGAGGTCTTTGGAGACGCTGTTACCTCTAGGGAGAATCTTCCCAGTTGGGACAAATTTTGGGATGATTGTGTGCAACATGAGATATGAAAGACTGGCAGTGGTGGGGTGAAGATAGCAGATGAGGAGGATGTAGCCTTGACAGCCAGGGGGAAGAACAAAGGGAAGGGCAAGAAAGGGGCCTCATCAGATGGGGCTAAGGGAAGTGGAGCAACAAAGCTGTAGGCTTGTTGACTTAAGTTATAAAATACACAACAGGTATTGTAATAATAATATATTATATATAAAATGTATAAGAGATGATGATCACATGTTACAATGAGGCCCTGCTTATATACCTATGCAGGTGGCCTTTCATTAATGGGCATGTCTTTTGGACACGCCCTTTCACTAACTTAATGATTAGTTACATAATCCCTATTTAACTATTAATAACTATATTTATTATATTCGTTATGAATTATATTCATAACATTGCCCCTTCCTTCAAAAGATTTGTCCTCAAAGCTTATAGTTGACACTTTTCTTCAGTTCAATCACGCACAGTTTCCTTCATTCGCTTTCGTCACAATTTAAATATATTATCTTTTATTTATTTATTTATTATGAATTGGCCCTTCCTTCAGAATTTTGTCCTCAAAGTTTTATGGAGAATAATTTTTTCTTCTTGTGCTTTTCTTCACTTTGCTCGTTTTTTTTATAGGACATCCCTCGTACTTCATCTTGTATAATTTTTGTGGTTGATATTTGTCTTGAATTTAGGGTAATCAATTTTATTTTATTTTTAATTTTTATGGGGCTATATATTTTAAGTTTTATTTATTAATTAACTATATAATTAATTTAAAAGTTAATTAATTTTTTTTTCTAAGTTGCGTTAATCTATGGATATGGAACATAATTTACAATGTGAAACCTTCCTGCATGGCTGCTAAATTAGTCAACCTCACCAGAGGTCCTATTCAAAAAAACCAAAAAACTGTAAAAAGGGCTGCCCATAACCAGGGAACCAGCCCAAGAGTTGCTGCCCATTATCGGGAAACCAGCAGTCATCAAGTTCTTAGTAGCATAATATAAACAAAAAAAACATTTTAAGCTTCGAAGGAGGTGACCATCAACGTGTTTGAACCTGAAACTTAACATGACAGAAGGCCAAAAGAAGGAAAGCAAGACCTGACAAGAAGCTAGCTGTCTGTAGGTGGAGGAGGATTCTCCTCCACTATGGGACAACTGTAATCTTCGAGATCTTCAACGGCGCTTTTAGAGCACTGGGAGGAACTCTCCGACGCGGAAGAGGAGCATGAATCCGAGTTGAGCTTTTTCTTCCCATGAGCCGAGTTGCTGCTACTATCACCCTCACTGCTGGAGCTAGTCGTGCCTGGCTTGACTGGGAGCGCCATCGATTTCCTTGTGTCCTGAGGATGCTGGACCGGAATGGTAGATTTCCGACGTTTTCTGGAGCCTGAAGCTTCACCAACTTGAGGCTTTTCGTGTAAAGAGACTGAGATGGTAGTAGTAATGCGCGGCTTGGCTAGGTCACTACAAAAATGAAATTGGCCCATGTTGCTGTCTGAAGGAGGCCGACTGCTGAAATCGTGGATGGCAAGTGGCGGGCGTGAACCCCTACCGCCCTCCCCTCTGCTGCCACCACCTCTTCTGCAATGAAGTCTATGCCTGCGTGGCATTGTGGTGTGGGAATCAATGCTAGTGAACAGGGAGTGAGAACCGAGGAAGACGAAAGGGGATGAGGAAGAGCGAAATGAATTTGGAGAGCAAGGTGCACACAAAAGCAAAGGAGGGCCGTGAGAACCAGTTGATGGAGGAGATGACTGCTGCAGAGGGTCAGACGAGCGCGAAGAGGACGAAGGGGTTGGTAGAGGCGTGGAATACGCAATAGAGGCCGAAAGACAATCAGCTGGAGGCTAAGGAGCTCGGGCAACCTAAAAAGCAAGCCGAAAACCCAAATGGAGAGGCCAAATGCTCATAAGGCGAGTAGACGGAGCGGGAGAGGGCTGCACAGAAGGGTGCGTCGCCATGGCAGAGTGCGTGAAGGCAAAGTAATAACGCCAAGGCAAATGAGACATGAATGCTGAGTCTAGCTTCCTCCGGGAATTTATGGCGCCTTCACTGAGAACGATGGGCGGTGTGTGGCCTGGCCAGGTGTTGGTCGCCAAGCTGGCCACCGCCCCATTCCATTTACCCACTCGCATCCGGGAAATTTAAAAGTTAATTAATTATATAATAGAAGGATTATATAATTAATTAATTTATTAACAATACAATTGATTAATATATATATATATATATATATATATATATATAATTAATTAATTGATTGTAACAGTATACTTATACGAAACAATGTTTTGATCCATGGTGAGTTACGACTTATCCTTCATCGCTTGAATGGTTTTCTATTTGCTGCTCGGGATGGAAGAGTTGCCTGTAGGTTCCAGTTCTGACTTCGTCGATCACAGTGGGCTCTAAATCTAGACATACGGCACGAGGGACATGCTTTCTTGTTCTTGTCTCGCTGAAGAACGTGTTGAATGCATCGTCTATCTTTGTCCACGTCCTCAATTATCTTCTTATTCTCATCCACAGGAGGAAGAGGAATCTTAATCTTTCTTGATTTGTCAGTACAATTTGGAATAAATTCAAAGTAATCAGATTGTGTGACAATCTTCGTACTTGGCTCCTTAATCAGGATTTTGTGTTTTAAACACGCAAGTGAATGTATCAATCTAATAATATCTTCATCGGACAAATTCAATTGAGATATGATTTCTGAATAGCTCAATCTCTTTGCAGAATTGAAAAGCAATAATGCAGCTCCTTGATACGTTGTCACAATAAGTTCCACCGATCTGGCATTAAAATTGCCATAAAGATGGCACGTCCCTAAGGAATATATCCACGTAAGCTTTCGATGTTTAGTTTGTGTCTGGTAGAATTCTTTAAATACCTCTACGCATTTTACCATCTCAGCAGGCAAATTGAGATCAAATGACTTGTAGCTGGGCCAAAATCCAGTATTCAAGACAATTACAGTCAAGTCTATTCCAGGATGTGCATTCGCATTATCATCGAGATATTTTTGAAACTTTGGTTGGTTCTCCCATGCCAAAGTCAAATCAGTAAGCATTCCCTCCATCTTTGAAGTAAATTGGCCTCCAGATTGTTGCTTCAATTTTGTTAAAATACTCCGTTCATGTTCATCATTTGCACTTTTATCAAATATAAGCCGTTGTGCTAGTTTTTTCCTATAAAATTTTGAATATAGATCTTTATCACTAATGTATGCAAGAAGCTTTACAACCTTCTCAAGTGTCTCTTCAATATCTTCATCTCTTAATTTTTCACTGCTACCCTTTTTCAATATGTTGTCACAAAAGGTAGCCAATAATTCTGCACTTGTGCTTCCTGCTACTCCTTTGTTGCAAAATACCTCAACTGCTTCTTTTAATGCCTTGTGGAAAAGAGAATGGTTCACAAAGCACATGCTGACATACTGCACATACTTGTCATGCAATTCAATAACCTCCCACACAAATGTCTGCTCTAGTGGACCAACAATATCCCTTTTCTTTGACTTCTTATTGCTTGCTGCATCTTCTGCTTGTTTAACAAGCGTTGTTCCCTCATTAGTAACATGCTGTTTAAAAAAATGGGCTATTGGTTCCAGACCTTTGGGTATCCTACAAAACAACCTATACATCCTTGAAATATCATCCATCTTCCCATATTGTAGTAAGGAATGACAACCTGAATGCTCCTTCTCGATGTTTTCTCGAATGGTATATTGGTATGCCCGCTGACACATTTCTGTAATATCAGCTCCACTAAATCCTTGGCTATAACGAGCTAAAGCAGTCAGACCAACAACCTTGGTAACCGGTGACTTTCTCAAACATGCTTTAAAATTTTTCATGCGTGAACTCTCATTGGGTAATGGTATGTAAATTAATTGGTCAAGCCTACACATTCCCTCAATAACCAGACACACATTTAACATGTTCCCGACTTCGACATACTTGATGATAATTTCAGTTTCTGAATCAGGGTTTTCCTCAATTTGAGTCAAAATCATATTGTCATTGTCATATTCTGGATAAATTTTTTGACTTTGTTGATTATAACCACTTAGTTCCAATAGAGGAGAACCAAATTCCCTTGACTCCTTTGGTTTTTTCCCTCCAAAACTCCGATTTGTCATGGGATCTTCAGTTAATGTTGGACTTGCTACAACAAGCCTATTGGATAATTGTGTTGATGAGCCATTTTCACCTGCTCTATAGTTGTCTTAAACTCGTTGAGAAAGAAGAGTGTGTAGAACATTTTCTTCCCTTGAACTTATATATTTGTCAAGATAAACTATTTCAGGAACTTCCTTACGTTCCCTCATTACCTCTTGAGTGACAATTTCAATAGGACTCATGTCAGATGCATCTACTCCAATTTTAGTAGATAATGTGACGATGGGAAAGAACCAAGGGAATATGAACCACTGCCAATGTCATTATGGTCATGAATGCCCACTTACACCAGCAACTTCATCCACATTAAGATCAACTTCATGTAGATCGTCGTCTTGATCTCTATATTAGCTTCATCTTTTTCTGTTTCTTCAACAGTTTCTTGACTAACAGGCTCATCTTTATTTTTTAGATCACCTTCATTCTCATAAGTTGGAATTTCCGTAACCTGATCTTTTTTAGAATGTAGTGACTCTTCATGATTATCATCTGAATTTTCTGAATCAACTGAATTGTTCTGTTGAATATGTTCAATATTCGGGATTATTGGTTTTTGCATCAGATTAATCTTGTCCAAAATGGCGTTTATCTTCTGCATTGCTTTGTTATGATTGTCTGTGGCCTCTCTATGGTTTAGCCAAATTTGTCTTTCTATCCGATCTGTTGTGTCTTGAAGTTTTTTAATGTTGTCAGAATTTCCTGTAACTTTATCCTCAAGATTGGTTAATCTTTTAGTGAATTTGTTGGAATTATTATTGATCTTACTCTTAAGTTCGATCAATTTTTTGTTGAAATTGTCCATCGTCATTGATGAAGACACGAGCGACAACGATTTCGAGGCACTGCATGTAACAGCTGAAGGTAGCTAGCAGTGGCGTAGGTGCTTCCTTCTAGGCGAGAAGATCGCTCCTCTGATACCAGATGGAGCAACAAAGCTGTAGGCTTGTTGAATTAAGTTATAAAATACACAAGAGGTATTGTAATAATAATATATTATATATAAAATGTATAAGATATGATGATCAAATGTTACAATGAGGCCCTGCTTATATACCTACACAGGTGGCCTTTCATTAATGGGCATGTATTTTAGACATGCCCTTTCACTAACTTAATGGTTAGTTACATAATCCCTATTTAACTAATAATAACTATATTTATTATATTCGTTGTGAATTATATTCATAATAGAAAGGAAAAGAAGAAGAAGAAAGATACAGATATGTCCAAAGTCAAATGTTGGGCATGTCAGAAGATTGGACACTATGCTGCTAAGTGTCTTGAGAGGAAAAACAAGGGGAAGAAGGGTATTGCAGCTTCAACAGAGGTGGAGCAGTTTGCTTCACAATTTGACAGGTTCTTTGCATTTATTACTTCTACATCTAGTAGAAGTACATCATTTGATGTGTGGTACATAGACAGCGGAGCTTCCCGCCATATCACAGGTGCACGAGAGTTCTTTTCAGAGCTTGCAGAGAGGGCACTTGATATTGAGATTGTACTAGGAGATGACTGCACTGTGAGAGCTGTTGGTGTGGGGACCGTGACATTTGAGAGGGAGTCTTTGCCTCCTTTTAAGGTCATGGATGTTTTGTATGTTCCCGGGATGAAGAAGAACTTGATTTCAGTGTTTGCTATGGAGGAGAAGGGGTTTGACATCACTTTCTCAGGAGGGCAGGTATTGATGCATCCCAGGGGAACTTCCATCACTTCGGCCAAAGTGATTGGAGTCTGCTTTGGGAAACTATACATGTTCAGTTTTCAGTCGGCAGGAGCATTGGTGAGTAGCACATCTGGTAGCACTCACACTAGTACCACCAGCAGTAGAGACTTGTGCGAGTTATGGCACCAAAGGATGGCGCATATGCATCATGGAGCTTTGAGAGTTCTAAGGGAGATCACTACTGGAGTTGCTGATTTTAGTGTCGAGCATTATGAGGTCTGCAGAGGGTGTGTTTTGGGCAAGTACACCAAGTTTCCATTCCCAGCGAGCGACAACAGATCTACAGGTATACTAGGCTTGATTCATACTGATGTTAGTGGTCGTATGTCTCATGTGTCTTTGGTTGGTTATGAGGACTTGGATATATTTCCTGAAGACCAAGGGTGAGGTCTTCAGTTGCTTTAAAGAGTTCAAAGCTCTTGTGGAAAAGCAAATAGGTAGGGAGATTTGGGTCATGAGTTCAGACAATGGTGGTGAGTACACCGATGGTGGGTTTTCTGACTTCTGTGCATAAGAGAGCATTAGGAGAGAGTCCATGGTTCCTTACAACCCCCAGCAGAATGGGGTGTCTGAAAGGAAGAACAAAGCTATTGTTGGGGCTGCTAGAGCGATGATTCATGATCAGAGGTTGCCTTTGTTTTGTGGGCTGAGACCTGCAATATTTCTATTTATCTTTAGAACAGGAGTCCTCACAGAGGATTGGGGAATATGACTCCGGAGGAGGCTTTCACTGGAGAGAAGCCTCATGCGGGACATCTTCGTATCTTTGGATGTCTTACATATTCTTATATCCCCAAGGAGCAGAGGACGAAGTTGGAACCCATGACAGAGAAGCTAAGTCACCTGATACGGGGATACGGGGATACCGAGATTCGAAGAATCGGATACGAGTACGGTGACCCCGAAACAGGATACTTCTGGGATACGATACGTTATATATTATTTTATTAAAAGTATATATATATATATTAAAAATTAGATATTTTTTACACAAATTCATACTTAATTCATTGATTTAAACATAGATTTATCTATCATCTTAGATAGTCAAGGTTTTGTTTGAGTGATGGGAACATTTTTAGTAGGGTCATGATAGAGGAGTTTGACAACCAATGTCACTAACATCACGGTACATATAGGGATTGGTGCTCTTGATTAAATACGAGTTCCATACCCTAATACATGACAAAATTCGATGGAAACATTGCAATAACCCAATCCTGAAATCCTGAAAAATTGATAAGTCTCCTGGATTTTGAATGAGATCTAAAATTCTACTTTCTCCATATGAAATCCAATGAGGTCGGAACCACTCTCAAACATCCCGAGTCATTTCATGGTAATGTAAAAAATTTAAGTAAAAGGATGAAAATGAAGATTAAGGAGAATGTCACTTTTACTTTAAGAATTTAACATTACCATGAATCACATATAAACAAAGAAGCAAAAATCGCGATCGGGATAAAATTGTCGAGGGGAAAAAATCGTAAAAATCGGGAAAAAGTCGGCACATACAAAAATATTCATTTTTTTTTCAATTTTTTTAATATCTAAAGCATCTACAACATAAAATAAATGCATTGACACATAAATATGAAAAAAAAACTAATATATAAGATGTGTAATATCATGTCTAGTGCTACATCACACATAAAACTGAATCTTGTCCTGAATACTAAGTCCTGAGTCTTAGGAGTCAACTCAGCCTCAAAATATCAACAAAAAATATAATAATGTATCTCATATCATGAGTCATAATGTCATATACAAAGGAATGTCAATGCACCATATAACCTATGGTCCTATACTATTGATTTCCTCTGCCCCTCTTGCGAGAAAATACAATAGCTTTGCCTTTCTCTCTAGATGAAGAAGCTGGCGGGACTGGCAATGGGCTCTGTCGTGCTCTAGAAGTAAAAATGAAGCACCAGAACGGGAACCTGAACCACTAGGAGCTAAAGGAGGCAGACCACGTCCTCTACCGGTAGTAGTGGTAGGTGGTGTCACCTCCTCCTCCTGCTCCTCCTCCTCCTCCTCCTGTTGCTCCTCCTCGTCTTCCTCCTCGTCCTCCCCCTCCACTACCTCCTCCTCTATCCAATCAAGGGCTGACTCCATGACAGGCCTCTCGGCCTCAACCCTCCATTCAGCAGTGGTGTCAATCGCATCTAAAGAGATGGCCTCCATATCAGGGGTCCTCTCAAGTTGTCTCACCCACAATCTAAGATTGTAGTAGACGTAAACCATGTCATTGAGCCGCTAACCCTCCAACCTGTACAAAGGTCATAAATTAATAAATTAAATATTTAAAAAAGAATATTTAATGAATTCAAAAAATCAGTTGGAATATGTTAAGTTTTTTACCTGTTGCGCTTTTTGGTGTGTATTTTTTCAAATACACTCCAGTTGCGCTCGCATCCTGAAGCGCTACATGTTTGGCTGAGTATTCTAATGGCAAGTTTTTGGAGTTTTGGTAATTTGCCACCACAGCTCCTCCACCATGCATCTACAAGTTACAAGTTACAACAAATAAGATAAACTTATAGAGTTACAAACATAAGAAAAATTTTAAAATAATGAAAATCTTACTTGCCATTTTAGTAGTCCTATCCTCGACAGCCATGTCGAAGCTCAAGGTGCCACCTGCCATTCTGTATACCTCCATCTCTTTGGATGTCTCTGCACGTTCTGATGGATTTGGCACCATCTTCTGAACACAAGTGAAAAAGCCATCCGTGACCTCAGCATCAAATAGAAAACCACATGAATAAGCAAATGCGGGGTTCAGGAAGAGCCCTGCAGCATGAATGGGACGATGGAGTGTGTTGTTCCATCGATCATCAATCACTTTCCATAAAAGAAGTTGTCTCTGAAACCCCTCATCACCCTTATCATCATAATAGCTGCGAACAGCTTCTTTGGCCCTATCCATGGCCTCATACAAGTAGCCCATTGCGGGCTTCTCTCCATCCACCAATCTAAGAACCTTTACCAAAGGTTCACTAATGCTGCACACCTCTTCCACTCCAACCCAGAAATCTTCCTGATATGACACCAAACTGCAGATGGCCTGTCCCTCTGATTTGCGGCTGATAGTCAAAGCACGCCACTCATTTGAAAGAAACATTCTCTTCAAATCCCACTTAGAATTCAAGAGGGATTGAAGAGAGATGAAAGTAGTGGCAAATCGTGTAATAGCAGGCCGCACCAACTCCTTCTTGTTGGTGAATGTCCTCATCAAATGAAGCACAAATCCATGGTTATATATAAATTTTGTGATTCTCTTTGATGATTCTACAATATCTTTGACAAAATCAATCTTTCCGATGTCCTCCAACATCAAATCAAGGCAATGTGCAGCACAAGTTGTCCAAAATATGCTCGGATACCTCTCCATAAGCATCTTGCCAGCAGAAACATAGTTTGCAGCATTGTCCGTTATGATTTGGACAACATTTTGGGGCCCAACCTCCATAATGAATACATCTAATAAATCACATAATAATCTTGCGTCTTTGACATGTGCAGATGCATCAATAGATTTCATAAACATTGTCCCCTTGGGACAACTGACCAAGAAGTTAATAATGGTCCTACCCCTTTGATCAGTCCAACCATCTGACATCACAGTGCATCCTGTGACTTCCCATGATGCCCTTAACTCTTCCAATCTCTTGGTGCAGTCAGCTTTCTCATTTTGCAGAATGCGCCCTTTAAGGTCATGATATGTAGGGGCTTTGTATCCTGGGCCAACAACAGCGATAGCATCAATCGTAGCCTGATAAAATGGATTGTTCCTGGCAACATTGAAAAGAATATCACTCCAAAGAAACAGTTTGCCCAACAACTTATCGGCTTCTTCCTTCTCCTTTCTTTTAATAAGGGAGGAGATAGATGGCTGTGCCCCGGCAGTGGTTCTAGGAACAAAAAATGAGGAGGCAGCTACGGGGCTGCCTGTAGAAGAGGCTGATGCTGAAGAGCCACTACCACTCTCACGGTCAACTCCAAACCCTGATATTTGACTTTTCAGAGCTGCTTTGCTGAGTTTAGTGGTTTCTATTTCTCCCAATGAGTTCATGGCTCTTTTGATTATTTCTGAATTGGTGTTTTTGCAAGGGCCTACTTCATGCCCAGGAATTTGTGCCAGGTGGTATTTCAACCTGTATATCCCCCCTGTCATGTGTTGACCACATAATTTGCAAGTCAAGTTTGATCGGTCAAACCCCTGATCAGGTTCACCAAATTCCCATAAAGGATCTAATTTCCTTGGCATGTTGGAAACTTTGAACTTTGAATGTTGAAATTTGAACCTAGAGCACAAGAAAAATTGCAAGTTAAAAAATAAAATAAAAAAATTACAATTTTACATACAACATTTTGATTTTTTTCACAAAAAAAAACCATCAACTCAATGCAAAAATAATGGGAAAAAATACATGTTGAACCACAAGCAAAAATAATGCGAAGAAACTAAGAGCACAAGAAGAAATATAAAAAACAAAATTTAACAAACAATTTTTTGCATTTTTGACCAAAATAAACCCTCTCCTCTCTCTCTCTCTCTCTCAAAAAAAAAAAAAAAAACACAACCAAATGCAATCACAAATGATGAAAAATACATGGGTAATAGAAACCCATGGAAGAACAAGAAAAAAACAAAAAAAAATGGGTCAAATTTGATGCCCATACCTGGAAAAACGTTTTGCCGGAGACACTTGGTCCAAATTCGATTTTTGTTCGCTTGGCTTGCAATAAATTCTTCACTTTTGTCCAATCTTGGGCTTGTAGATCACGTATCTACCTCCTTGGCTCTCCTCCTTCACTCCTTAGCGCTCATAACCCAAGCTGTCCAAGTAAAAATGAAAAACAAAATACCCAAAATCGCATTATAAACTCGCTATTTGAGGAAGCCACGATTTTTTCAGTTCGACTCGCGATTTTTACAAAAAAATCGCGATTTTTTCAAAAAATCGTTGAAAAAATCGCCAATAAAATCGTTGATAAAATCGGCAGCCCGAAAAAATCGCGATGTTCGCTTCTTTGCATATAAATACTAGGGCCATAGGCTTGATGCCCTCTCCTAAAAAATCCTCCTCAATTGGTGAAAAACAATGAAATTGGTGAAAAACAATGAGCAAAAGCCCCCCTTTATAATAAAAAAAACAACGCTTTTTTGAACCCGCGGGCCCGGCCGTATCCGGTTTTACGGGATACGGCGTATCCGAATGGGGTACTGCGCCGGATACGGCGTATCCGAACGGGGTACGGCGCGATACGCCGTACCCCGTTCGGATATGCCGTATCCGTTGAATTGGGGCAGAATCCCGTACGTATACGTACCCAATACGGGGATTTGGGATTCGTGGCCCCTTTTAGGCGAATCCTGTGACTTAGCAGAGAAGGGTATCTTTATGGGTTACAACGAGACTTTGAAGGCCTATCGGATCTTCATTCCTTCTAAACAGAGAGTGGTAATTAGGAGGGATGTGAAGTTCGAGGAGGAGAGGGCCTATCGAAGATCACAGGAGTATGATGAGAGAGAGTCACAGAGTTCTCCTCAACAGGGAGGTTAGGTACAAGGAGAAAGACCTCAGGGTTCTGGATCGATTGGTATAGGAGGTACTTTAGTGTTAGTGACATCTGGGGCACCAGTGCCGAGTTCACCGAGCACTTCTTTAGGGAGTCCACTGATACAAAGTTCACATGGCACTTCAGCTAACACAAGCACAGGTCCCAGTACAGGTTCTTCGAGGACAGGTGCTGTTACATGCACACCAGGGTCAGTTGGCAGACCTTCAGGTTCACCAGACTGGGGGGCAGAGGATGAGGTTCCCTATGGGGAAGTTTCTTCAGGGAAGAGGAGGCCCAAGTGGCTTCAAGACACCTTGAAGGAAGCGGAGTCCGTTGGTCCTCCGAAGAGGGTGAACATGGAGAGTGTGCCACCTGAGCGATTTTACAGTTATGTAGCCAAGGCTACCAACATTGTTGACTATGAGCCTACTAGCTATGAGGAGGCTGCCAGCCTGGAGGTATGGAGAGAGGCTATGGTGGAGGAGTATGCCTCCATCATTAAGAAAAATGTCTGGGAGGTGGTGCCTAGGCCTGAGGGCAAGTCAGTTGTGACTTCTAGGTGGTTCTACAAGATCAAGCATGTTGCGGATGGCAGCATTGAGAAGTTCAAGGCGAGGTTTGTGGCTAGAGGGTTCTCACAGATAGAGGGAGTTGACTATGATGAGACCTTCGCTCCCGTAGCTTGGTACATTTCTATCTGGTCCCTTATTTCTATTGCTGCAGAAATGGGTTGGCAGATCCATCCAATAGATGTGAAGACTGCATTTCTGAACGAAGTTATTGTTAATCAAGGTTGTCATTGATGTCAATGTGGCATTGATCGAGATGTCAATATTATTGAGATGCTTGGTTCCAGATGATGATGTCATGACTCTTGGTTGACTAGGATACTATTAATGAAGATGTCAAGTCACGAAGAAGTCAAACCACTAATGAAGGAAGCCCTAAGTACTTGATCTAATGTTGCATGCACTTGATGATCTAGATCTTAACCAACGATGTCATACACTTGGATGATACTTGATGAAGTCATACACTTGATGAAGGTTGGGAGACTAGATGATGATGTGGAAGATCTCATTTGATGGCTGGAAGACTACCTCGAAACTTTCCTAATGATGCTGCACTATGACATATTACTGCACTATTATTGAATACATAATGCTATACCTTCATGATGATATGGATGTTGGATATTATCATGATGACAAGTCCCTCTTGGTTAATGAGGATGCCATGAATGATGATGTGCTTACTCTTGATGAAGAAGCTTGGAACCAACATGATGTCAAGATGGCAAATATTCTTAAGGTGCCAAGTGTCAATCATGTACCTTGTTTGGTAACCTAGAAGACTACACTTGATGATGTCATTCCATGAAGGTCTTGATGAGATGGTTGGAAACTACATGATGACTTTGTTGGATGTTATTGGTGCAATAAGCTGCCCCTAGACCTACTATCCCCTTTAAGGGCTGAAACCACTTAATAAGGTACATGGCTAACCCCTTTTGGAGTATGGAGACACTAGCACATGCCAAAGCCCACTACGAAAGGGCGTGCCATTGTGAAGTGCCCACTTCGTTATCCATGATTTGTAAGCTCTTTTACACGATTATTCTAATGTCTGGTTGTATTGGAAGCCTACGAGACGCATTGGATCTTATACAAGACTGCAGGTGGTTTCCATTTGGGTTTGGTCTCCCTATACAGGATCCTAACTCCCAGTGAGCTACATTGGCACACATAGGGTGTGCGTAGAGAGCCATGGGCCTCCATAGCAGCAAACAACACTCCACAGATCCTCATTGATGTTCAGAGACTACTAGCGATCCACTTTTGGGTTGATGGTGATGTGCTTGGTACTATGCCCAACAAGCCCCATAGGAGCTCCACACTCTTGGCAGGTGTCCCAGGACTTGTATGATGTCATGGAAACATTCATTCCATCACTCGAGCCCTTGCAGAGGATCTATAGACATCTCCGATTCATATGGAGATCCATGGGGTCATTTGTGTGCCCCCACACCCACTGGGAGCACCACAGGTCTAAAACTTGGAGAACAAGGGGCCACCCCCTTGTCCATCATATTCCAAGGAGTTTATTCCTCATTATGGCACTTCAGGATATTATTAAGCCTTTGGAGGGCCCCACGACATGTACATATCATAATTTGCCCCCCTGGGAGGCTTATTTTTCCATTTATGAGCTAGTTTGGTGCATTTGTCACCAATAAGGGTTTTATTTTCACATTATTTTATTATTACGGGCTAATGTAGGTCCATAGGCTAATTAGAACTCCTAAGAGGGGTATATATTGGTGTTAGCTACATTCACTTGTATCATCACTTCACTTGTGATCTCTCTATCTTTAGAGAACTTCACATTTCGTCTTGGAGGATTATTTTGGATAAATGGATGAATTTTGATGTATGGATTTGTGCCATTTTTATCTTGGAGCTTTGTTTTTTGCAAATGTGATGCTGGTTGGATATACTCTCTAACACTATAAGTGAATTTTAATGATATATTCTTGTTGCTGTATACTGTTGAATGTTGATTTTTGGTAGCATCGGAAGTGCTCTAAGCCTTAAATTTTGTGGAGAGGCTTAGACACTAGTATTCTAAAAAACCCAAAAACTGTTTGTGAAAATTCCACTAAGATCTTGTTTTATTAAAATAATTAATTATTTTAATGGAGACCCTAAGTCTAACTTAGGGAAATTAAATAATTAAAGGGCATTAATAAAACAAAGTGTGAATGATCTAGAAAACAAAGATCAAGTCATGTTATAATCTTAGCCGTTGATTAGAGATCTAATCTTGATCGTTGATTTCTCAACGAGAAGACTATAAAGGAAGGCTTGAGGGTCATTTGGAAAGACACACAGAGTGAATCTTGAGATCAAATTCTTCTGACGGAGCAAGTGGTCAGACGAAGATCAGAGCTAAGTGATTCAGTGCAGTGAGGGGCAAAGATAGCATCCAGAGAGAGATTTTCTCAGCCGAAGAATCATCAGCAGAGAGAGGCAGAGAGACGTCTAGTAGAGCCAGTCATCCTGACACAGAGCCAACGCAGAGTCACACAGGGCTACGTAGAGGCTACGCAATGGCTGAGAGGGTTTCTAAGATTTCATTGTCGGAACTGATCCAGAAGCCGGAAGCCAGGGTGTGAGACCGGGAGGCTGAGATCTGTGATTCTGGGAGTCAGATCGATCCACAACTGGGGTGACGCGGTGCTTAGAGGAGGTGACGTAAGGCCAAATGTTAATTTTGGGCAACTACGTCCAAAATCCATGTTGTGATGTTCAGATGACGATGCAAGTAGTTTTATTGGATTCCTTTTTTGGAGAGGTGCAAGATCGATCTAAAGATCATCTTGATTGGATGAGCAGAACATGTATTTTGAATTTATTCCACATGTGCAAGGTCGACCTGATTTATCCCACCTGCATAAGAGATGTGTCACACACCCCCACAGATGCCTATATATTGGAGAGACTTGGAGTTCATTTCACACACACATTTTTTGGTGGAGGCATTTTTTTCTCTCTTGGATGGTGATGGAGCAACGTTCTTGGTTCTGCATTTAGGGCTTCTTGGTGCAGTGTCTTGGTGGAGTTTTCTTGATAAAACGTCTTGGGGTTGTGTGACACATGTGGGAGGCTGACCTTATGAAGACTTTGCTAGTTGAAACATCCTGCTGACTGTCGTAACGCCACCATTCTTTATCTTTGTTTTTGGCTTGTCTTCTATCGATCTATTGGTATGTTATATCTGCATATTACTTTCATTGTGCCCTAGAAGTTTAAAGTATATTTGCATCTAGCATAGAACATCTTCAGAATTAACACCAACATAGTGACCTCCAGGGGTAGCTTCTCCAGTGTCCGGATTAGCCGGATTTTCCAGTGATTGAGGTATTCTAACAATTCTTTCTGCCAATATTTCTCTCTGTAACTGAATAACCCTTGAGGTATTTAGAGATGTATTCAGAAATTGCTACTAAATAATACAGACCCTCAGATCTGCTGCGCTGGTTTTTCCCGCATTGGGTTTTATCAGGAACTTAGTCCAAAATAAAGGTGTTCTATGTGTGGTCGATTTCTTGCTCAGTTTCCTTGTTTCAGAATCATATTTAATTAAGTGTAGGCTGCTTCAATAGTTTTCAATAATTCATTCTGAATCAATTCTGTAAATGTAATTTACATAATAGGAGAAGTAAACTCAGATTGTTTTAGTAGGATTCTTAAGATTGTCAAATCTAGGAATTTTCACATGGTATCAGAGCATTTGATGTAAAACAAGAAGAGCAAATTTGACGCTGAAAGTGAAGGCCAAATTGCTACAGCAGCAACAGAACGAATCCCCAAGGGGATTGCGCAGTTCTAGCCAGAAGGGCTGATTTTTCGAGGTTGTCTCTCTTTGAGTGAGTCGACAGAGAGGTAGGACTTCCGGTTTGATATTTTTCCGACGTAGAGGGGGAGCTGCATAGAGCCTTCACGCAGAGCCAAAGGGGTGTAGTTTTTCTGCAGGTAGTTGTCGGGCAGAAAAGCGTCAGAAGAAAGAAAAGAGCACATAGCAGGGAATTCTTCCTCAGTGAGTTCCTAGCCGAGGAATTCAACATTTTTCCAGGATCTGAGCAGCGGATCAGGGCAGCAGATCTATGAGCTCTAGAAGGAGTGCGTAACCCTGCCTAGTGCTACGTAGAGGGGGAGAAAGAGGGACTAGTTCGATAGTTGTTCGACTGAGATGGTAGCTCATGGTCTTAGAGATCAGGACTGGTTGGAGGGTTCCTCCAACTATGTAATATGGAAGGAACGGATACAATTCCTTTTGGATGAATATGATCTCAAGACGTTCGTGGCAGATGTGGTTGCTGTACCTTCAGCTCCGGACCAACTTAAGAAGTACCGGTCCAATATGGCAAAGGCCAAGAGGATGATTCTTGATGGTGTCAAGGATCACATAGTCTCTCATGTAGCTGGCAAGAACACCGCCAGGGAGATGTGGGAGGCCTTGTCCTTGTTGTACGAAGGAACTTCCTAGCAGTGGAAGATGTACTTGGAGCAGAAGCTTCGGTTGGTCCAGATCCAGAAGGGGGAGCACATTGCTCCATTCCTCACGAAGCTTCAAGAGATTCAAGATCAGTTGGCAGTCGTGGTATCCACCCCATCTTCGGCAAATATGGTGAGGCTAGCCCTTAACGCAGTCACGGAGGAGTGACAAGTTTTTGTCCAAAGCATTTTGGGCAGGGCTACACTTCCTAGTTGGGAGCAGACGTGGTTAGCGCTTCAGGAGGAAGAGTTGAGGAGAGATGTAGTCAAGTGCAAGCTTGATGATAGTAACGGGAGCAGATCTAAGAGTCCGGAGGAGGAGGAGATTGCAACCCTCACATCGAAAGGGCAACAAGGGCAACAAAGACAAAAGAGAGATGCCTCGAAGGTGAAATGCTTCAGATGTGGTGAGATAGGCCACTTTGCATCACAATGTCCTTTGAAGAAAAAGGACAAGGATGATAATCATTATTCGAAAGTTGCAGTCGCAAAGATCGAACAAGATGAGTTCGCTATGAGTGCCCACACTTCTCGAGGAGAGAAGTGGGGTGACATAGAACTGTAGTTCACTCTGAACTTTAGTTGGGCAGGATCCTTGATGAGCCCACTCATGGATCAGTACTTTGCTACGGGAGCCCATAATCAACAGTAGCGGGATGAGGAGTTTTTAGTAGGAGCTGAGGAGTGATGGAGACGACAGTGCAGTAGGTAGCAATGCCTATTTTTGGAGCAGCGTAGAGTAGAGTGAAAATTCCTAGATATGAACAATCCAAGGAATCCTACTGCAACCAACTGAATTACTTTTTCTATTATGTACTTTACTTTACACAATTATTTCTGAATCACAAATGAAACACTGAAGCAATCATTGAAGCAACCTACACTATAATAATCATGATTCTGAAACAAGGAAATCAATCACACATATGACATTGTTATTTTTGGACAAGAAAGTCCTTGGAAAAACCCAATGCGGGAAAATCGATGCAATAGATCTAAGGATTTTATTATTACGCAGTAGCAATGTCTGAATACATCTCTAAATACCCCTAGGGTTATTTAGTTATAGAGAGAAATACCGACAGAAGAATTTGTGAGGATTTACCTCAGTCAATCACTAAGTTCCCAACTGATCCAAATGAAGAAAACCCTGCCCTGGGGAGGCAATGCGCTGCCTCTGTGCAGTCCCAACGCTGGAACTTCCAGCCTTTGTGTCACCCCCTTCCAGGCTTAGCGCTCAGCCCCAACCAAGTCGTTTTGCCTCTGTGTACCTTGAGGAACAGCCTCCCGGTGTCACTTTTCGGATCCTGGCCTCCAAAACTGATCTACAAGCAAAATTCTGGAAGCCCTCCTTTGCCTCTACGCTGCTTTTACTTGAGCCCTACGCAGTCACTGTGTTAGCTCTCCTTCCTTAAGTGCTGGCTTGGTTAGATCACCTTTGCCACTCTCTGATTGATGCTCCACCGGCTGAGAAAATCTCTTCCTCTCCGGATGCTATCTCTGCCCCTCACTTGTCAAATCTCTAGCTCGAATTTCTCAACAAACCCAGCCCCAGAAATTTTGAAATCTAGATCAATTCGACGTGTCTTTCCAAATGGCCCTCAAGTCTTCCTTTATAGTCTTCTCGTTGAGACATGAACGACCGAGATTATATTTCTAATCAACGACTAAGATTATAACATGACTTGATCTCCGCCTTTTCGAGATTATTCTCACTCTTTTTTATTAATGTCCTTTAATTATTTAATTTCCTTAAGTTTAGACTTAGGGCCTCCATTAAAATAATTAATTATTCTAATAAAACATTAACCTAGTGGAATTTTTACAAACGGTTTTTGGGTTCTTTGGAATACCAGTGTCTAAGCCTCTCCACAAAATTTGGGGCTTAGAGCACTTTCCGATGCTACAAAAATCAACACAGAGTAGCAACAACGCAGTGCACAGGAGTGTAGCGCATTGCAGAGTAGTGCTGCGCAGTGCAAATCAGCAACAACACAGTGCATCAGAGGGACAACACAGTAGTTACCAGCAGTTAGAGTCTTCAGCACCGAGGTGCATCCACTGAACACTTGTTCAGTTTTGGGTGATTTTAGTTGCCTATTTCAACAAATGCATTGCAGTGCAGATGCAGTGTTAGCAGCATAGCAAATGCAACACTTGAGAGGGAGCTATAGTACGGATGCAATAGTAGAAGTGGCAGTGTCATGGGCAGCAATACAGTGGCAACAACAACACAGTGGTTGATGGACATCAACAACGCAGTGGTTGATGGACATTAGCAGCGCAGAGGTGCTTCAGGGTCAGAGCAGTATGCAACAAACATATTGTTAGAGCACTTTCCTCGCGAAGAGGGAGTGTTGATTTTTGCTAGCATTGGAAGTGCTCTAAGCTCCAAATTTTGTGGAGAGGCTTAGACATTGGTATTCCAAAGAACCCAAAAACCGTTTGTGAAAATTCCACTCAGAATCATGTTTTATTAAAATAATTAATTATTTTAATGGAGACTCTAAGTCTAACTTAGGGAAATTAAATAATTAAAGGGCATTAATAAAACAGAGTGTGAATGATCTAGTCATGTTATAATCTTAGCCGTTGATTAGAGATCTAATCTCGACCGTTGATTTCTTAACAAGAAGACTATAAAAGAAGGCTTGAGGGTCATTTGGAAATATACACAGAGTGAATCTTGAGATCAAATTCTTTTGATTGAGCAAGTGCTCGGACGAAAATCAGATCTAAGTGATTCAGTGTAGTGAGGGGCAGAGATAGCATCTAGAGAGAAAGATTTTCTCAGCCGGAGAATTATCAGCAGAGAGAGGCATAGAGACGTCCAATAGAGCCAACGCAGAGCAAATCAGGCTGATGCAGCGCCAACGCAGAGCCACGTAGGGCAATGCAGAGGCTGCGTAGTGGCTGAGAGGGTTTCCGAGATTTCACTGTCGGAATTGATCCAGAAGGCGGAAGTCGGGGTGTGAGACCGGGAGGTTGAGATTTGTTATTTCGGGAGTTAGATCGATCCACAACTGGGGTGACGCAGTGCTTAGAGGAGGTGACGCAGAGCCTACGTAGTGACCTCGAGAGGCAACCTCTACAATATCCGGATCATCCAGATTTTCTAGTGATTGAGTGAGGTACTCTCACAAATCTTTCTGGTAGTATTTCTCTCTGTAACTGAATAACCCTTAAGGTATTCAAAGATGTATTCAGAAATTTCTATTGCTTAATAATACAAACCCTCAGATCTGTTGCACCGGTTTTCCCGCATTTGGTTTTTCCGGGGACTTCGTCCAAAATAAAGGTGTCCTATGTGTGATTGATTTCTTGCTCAGTTTCTTTGTTTCAGAATCATATTTAATAAAGTGTAGGTTGCCTCAGTAGTTACGTCAATAATTCATTTTGAATTAATTCTGTAAATGTAATTAACATAATAGGAGAAGTAAACTCAGATTGTTGGAGTAGGATTCCTAAGATTGTCAGATCTAGGAATTTTCACATTGAACTTCGCTATAATTAGGGCTAGTTGCTGCATCATTGGAATGTGGAATTGAGTGTCTATTTAGCACGTTTAATATATGGGCCATTGTTAGATGAATGAAATGTCCCAGAGATTGTTTTATCTCGATAATCTTGCACTATTTGTATGAAGTATAAATGATTGAAGGTCACTTTTCTTCTTTTTTCTTAACATTGAACGAAGTTGACTTTCCGGGCATCCTTGATCAAGAAACCGAATTCTCAATCATAATCATCCTTGACTCCATATCCCCAAGGTAAATAGGCATTGGTCCCTCCAAAGGGTGGTCATTTTCCCCTTCTTTTTCATCTTTTTCCGTAGGTCTAGCCCTGATAGGTTACCTAGGGCATCAATTTCCGGAGAATTCACCCACATAATTTTTTGTATCTTTTGGAGGCTACTGCGCTGGTGGAGCGCTCCCTCTCCTTCAAATTTGAGGCAATTCCAATGGTGGAATCCCCAGGAATCCCAAACCTTAGCTCTAGGACCAAGTTTTGCCTAGGCATCCCCAAGGCTAGATCCTAGTATGATCAATTTGACCTTTTGAAGCAAAGTTTCATGTCTGATCCTTTCCCCTCACCTTGTCCAAGATAGGAACACCATTGGTTGCTATATTCCATCCCCAAACCTGGGCTGGGTCCACTTAGTCTTGTGTGGTCCCGTTTCCTATCAAAGACTAATCATTAAGGGCTATTTCAGTAACCAAGTTCATATAGGATTTTAGGGATCGAGAAGTACCTCTACAAGTTGTATCCTTCTCCCTTATCTTCACACACTCTCCCTTGGAAGACAAGTCCTTTGCTTAAAGAGCAAGCAAGCACCATTTCTTCACCTCTTCCTTGGGAAAGGGTTTCTGGGATCACTTCATACCTATTCATTGACATATCCTTTATAAGTGGCTTCCCAAAATGAAGGGAACAAAGTTCCTTCTCAGGTTAAAATACTCTAGAACACTTGGAATACAAAGATATCCATGAGGATACAAATATTATATTATAAAAACTATGATATAGATAGATGATAAAATGTTACAATGAGGCCCTGCTTATATACCTACGCAGGTGACCTTTCATGACTGGGCATGTCTCTTAGACATGCCCTTTCACTAACTTAATGACTACTTACATAATCCTTAATTGACTATTTAATAATTATATTAGTTATATTCGTTATGAATTATATTCATAACATTGCCCCTTCCTTCAAAAGCTTTGTCCTCAAAGCTTATAGTTGACACTTTTTTTCAGTTCAATCACGCACCGTTTTCTTCATTTGCTTTCATCATTTGCTTTCGTCACAATTTAACATATCAACTTTTATTTATTTATTTGTTATGAATTGGCCCTTCCTTTAGAACTTTGTCCTCAAAGTTTTATGGATAATAATTTCTTCATCTTGTATTTGTTAAAACACTATAATTTTCAGGAAATCTTCCTTGTTTCCTTTCCGAATTAGATTTAATTTCCTTTTCATCAATGATTGATTTCATTTTGTTTGTTGAATTGAGTTTTTAGGGTTTTTAAGGTAACCCTTCCTATCTTTCTCTTCTTTTTAATGAGGTTATTATTCCTTCAATTTTTTTTTTTTTTTAAATAATTTAATTAATTAAATATATATATATATATATATATATATATATATATATATATATTTTTTTTTTAACAACTGATTTTTTTTTGAACTCTTTTTTTTGTTGAAAGGTTACAACCCTAGTGAAACGTGGCTATTCACATATATTCACCTATAAAATATATGTCCACTTATGTGTATTTCTCCATGTAAAAGTAAACTTACCATTCACAAGAGATTTTTTATTCCTTTATTTCTTATTTTACCTTGCAAATACCATGAGCTTCCAAAACCACGAGCTTGTAAACCACTGAAAGAATAATCAAAATAACCTTACCTACTCTTCCTTATTTCTTTTTCCTTTTTAATTTTAATTTGTCTTAGTATGTACGTATATGTACTTCTTTATATATATCTCTTTCTTTTTCTTTTTAATATACTTTGACTTTCCTTCTCTTTTATTATTTTTAAAATAAATTCTACCTTCTTTTTTTTCAATTTTTTATTATGGCCAAAGGCCTAGTGGCGAAAATGGAGAAACTCCAAGATTGATAGCGAAACGCTTCAGTCATGACGGCAACAAGGTTGACAATTTTTACGGTCAAATACCTGGATCGGAGAGCGTGGCTCTGTGCAGCATAAGCGGCCAGAAAATCGACTGCTCTGATACCAAATGAAGGGAACAAAGTTCTTTCTCAGGTTAAAAAACTCCAGAACACTTGGAATACAAAGATATCCTTGAGGATACAAATATTATATTATAAAAACTATGATATAGATAGATGATAAAATGTTACAATGAGGTCCTGCTTATATACCTACTCAGGTGACCTTTCATGACTAGGCATGTCTCTTAGACATGTCCTTTCACTAACTTAATGACTACTTACATAATCCTTAATTGACTATTTAATAATTATATTTGTTATATTCATTATGAATTATATTCATAACACAAAAATATTGGGACTCCTTCCATCAGTGAAAGTCCGTAAAGAGCAAGGAGTCTTAATTGTAGTGATAGTGGGCTAAGCCTCCACCGTTGCCCTTAGTCTAGCAGTTGCCCTCTTAAGAATCCCTCGTAGGTCCCCTGCTGGTTTGAGTGGTAACACATCCCATACTTGTGCTCTTTTCTCACTGACGAAGACCTCATCTTGTTGGAAATACTGACGGGGGGGTGGGGGGGTGAATCAATATTTCTTTACAATTGTTATATTATGGCAGTTAAGCTCAATAGTTAAACCAAAACACAAGTTGTACAAGAAGAAAATAATTTCATTAATGAAAGTGATGAGAACTCCAATCCTGTTACAAACAATCAGGCTCCATCTTGTACAATGAAATTCTAACTCCTTCGAGGTTCCAGCCCTGAATGAGGACTCCAATCTTCAAATATCAATCCAGGCTCGAAGCCGGTCTTAGCGAGGCTCCAACCTCTTATGAGGATTCCAATCCTCAAAAATCAATCTGTTGAAATTTGGTTACCGGAGGACAGGTGGTTCCCTAAGGCTTTGATCTTTGGCCTAGGGAAAAGTGTCCAATAGAATTTAATTTTTCTCCTAAAGTGACTTTATAAAGTTATAAAGTAAAATCTAATTTAAAAGTGACTTTAAGTGATAAAGTTACTAAAGTCTAATTTTAAAGTGACTTTAAGTGATAAAGTTACTAAAGTCTAATTTTAAAGTGACTTTAATAAAGTTAATGTAAAATTAGAAAGGAAAAGTGATTTTGGAAATAAATGACTAAGTGGGTCTATATTAAAGTGGGGTAAATTAAAAAATGGAAAGTGAGATTTGAAAGAGCATTTAATCTCAGCCCTAGATCTAAAGCTATTTCAGCTATTGGATTTGGGGATAGCTCAAAAGTCACTTAGAGTTCTATTAAAGGAGGAAAATGAGAGAAAAGGTCATTCATTCATTAATTCTTTCATGAGCAAATTAAGAGAAGGAGAAGGAGAAAGCTGAAGAGAATTTTCTGAACAGTGAGAAGGAGGAGAGCAGCAGCACTAACTTTTAGCAAATCCGTACAGCAGGGCTGAGCACGAAGTTCGAGGCAAGTGGGCACGAATTTTGAGGAGAGAAAACTGCAGATTTCGAGGGAGGCCGTACAGCCATTCTGACACTGTTTTCGAGGTTGTTCGTATAGTTTTGAAGGCTGTAATTTCTACTGTAATTTTTCTGTTTTGTGAGCACGGAAACTGAGGTGGAGTTTGACACGGTTTTTGAGATAAGTTCTGTTTCTAAGTTGCTGTAATTTTTTTGCTGTGTAAATTTTTGCATCACTGTAAAAGTAATATTCAGAAATAAAGAGAAGCTTTCGAATTGGTTTTCCCCAAGAGTTGTAGGGGGTTTTTCGAGGGTCATGTTGACCAAAAGTCACTGTGTTAAAATGTTTTGTGTGGCTGTTTTAGTCTGCTGATTTTTATTTCTGCAATTTCCAGCACTGTGAAAATTTTCCAGAATTTGTGTTTTCAGAAAATATTTATTTTCCAGCTTGCTGAATGTAAGGCTATGGGATAGGGCATTTAACTATTTGGAGAAATAAGGTGAAACTGAAAACTGGGGTGGGAAAATATAAATTTCTACATGGTATCAGAGCTTGGGTGCTGAAAGTGCAGTTTGGGACAGCAAAGAGAAAAATTACAGGTTGCTGATTTTTCACTCAGAAAATTCCAGCAAGTTGATTTTTCTCACACAGAGATTTTATCTTTACTATAGCAGTGTTATTGTCAGTTTTTTAGGACAACAAGGATGTCATTGGGATTGAGGGTGGATGATAGGTTGGATGGGCATAGTAACTACAGCGTGTGGAAGGAGAGAATGCAGAGTATCTTTGAGGAGGCAGGAGTCTGGGATGTCATGGTGCATACCACACAACACCTTGTTGTTGTGCCTACTGATGTTGTTCAGTTGGAAGCATATAATAAAAAGAATAACAAGGGTAAGAGACTGATTCTAGACAGAATCAAAGACCATTGCATTCCTCATGTGAGAGGAAAGAGAAATGCTCATGAGATGTGGTCTGCCTTGACCAATATCTACCAAAGTACCAATGAGAACAAGAAAATGGTCCTAAGGGAGAAGCTGAAGACCATTAAGATGGGTAAGACTGATAGTGCAGCTGGATATCTCACAAAGATTACTAATGTGAGAGATGAGTTGGCAACAGTTGGAGAGGTCATTCCATCCACTGAGTTGGTGCAGATTGCAGTGAATGGCCTCCCCAGTTCATGGCTGAACTTTGCTGATGGGGTTTGTGCACGTGAGACCCTTCCCACATGGGAGAGGTTTTGGGATGATTGCATTCAGACAGAAATCAAGAAGGGTCAGCTTGAGGCAGCCAAGCCAGTTGAGCAGGATGACGACGTAACACTGTTGGCAAGAGGCAAGAAAGGCAAAGGAAAGAAGCAAGCTTCCACAAGCAGTGGTGGGGGCAAAGGCAAAGGTAAACAGGGTAACAGACAGAAGGACTACTCCAAAGTGAAGTGTTGGAGTTGTTAGAAGATGGGACACTATGCAGTTGTGTGTCTGGAGAAGAAGAAGAAGGGAAAGAACCAGACCATGACAACATTAGCAGAGATTGAGGACTTTTCAGATAGATTTGACCGAGAGTTTGGGTTCAGTGCTTGTGAGTCCACTAGTGCAGGATCACTTGCCACGGAGGTTCAAAGGGAGCATGCATTTCCCTCGACTAACAGAGCATCTTTGGGTATTTGGTATGTGGACAGTGGGGCTTCACGTCATATGACAGGAGTCCGTGAGTACTTCTCAAAGCTTTCAGAGAGTGGCACTGATATAGAGGTAGTACTCGGTGATGACAGTGTTGTTAGAGCAGTCGGTGTGGGGACACTGACATTTGATAGGGAACCCAAACCTCCCTTGAAGGTGTCAGGTGTCAGATGTTTTATATGTGCCAGGGATGAGGAAGAACCTCATGTCCGTCTCAGCATTGGAGGACAGAGGGTATGAGATATTGTTCAGGAGAGGACAGGTGCTGATATATTCCAGGGGCGCTCCAGCTGATTCAGCTAGAGTGATAGGAGTACGCCATGCAAAAGTGTACAAGTTTGTGTTTCAGCCCCTTTCGGCATTGAGTAGTAGTACCGACAACAGAGCTAGCAGTTCTGAGTTGTGTGAGATTTGGCACCGCAGGATGGGGCACATGTATCATGGGGCCTTGAGGACTTTGCGGGAGATCACTACAGGTGTGCCAGATTTCAGTACTGATCACTTTGATACTTGCATGCAGAGGATGTGCGATGGGCAAGTTTGCCAAATCCCCTTTTCCCAGCAGTGACAGCAGAGCGACTGGGATACTTGATTTGATTCATTTCGATGTGAGCGATCGGATGTCTCATGTTTCCTTGAGTGGATATGAGTATTATGTGTTATTCATTGATGATCATTCCAGGAGGGCCTGGATTTATTTCTTGAAGACCAAGAGTGAGGTCTTCAAGTGGTTTCAGGAGTTTAGAGCTCTTGTGGAGACATAGACAGGTCAGAAGATCAAGTCCCTGAGGTTGGATTATGGAGGAGAGTACACCCTTGGAGAGTTTGTTGAGTATTGTGTGGAGGCAGACATTAGGAGGGAGTTCACAGTTCCTTACAACCCCCAGCAGAACGGGGTTGCTGAGAGGAAGAACAGATCCACCATCATTGGGGCTTCCAAAGACATGTTACATGACTGGGAAACACTTTGCTTAGGTGACACTGCACACGTCGTATACTTAACAGAGTCCGTGACGTGCCTTGGGGCATGACTGCAGAGGCTTTTCTAGAAAGAAGCCCGGCAAGCTGGTCACTCAGCCTTGGGTGTTGCATACTCCTACGCACCCAAGGAGAAGAGGATCTAAGCTAGAGCTCACCACAAAGAAGGGTATTTTTTGGGTCAGAGTGAGACCAAACCTTTCGACCCATTCCCGCTTCATGTTAAACAGCGTGATGTGAGATTCGGGAGGAGGATCTAAAGTCAGAGGTCACAGGAGGAGTATCCGGATCGCCCAATCTTAGAGCATCCGAGTTAGTCATAGGATCGTGAGGATCCAGAGGACTAGAGGTACACCATGACGATGTTGAATTCCGGCTGAGCAAGGGCTCACGAGTCGTAGGGTGGTGCTTCTCGGCAAAGATGCGTGAGTGGCCTCACAGAGTACCACTAGGGAGTCCACTGATGGACAGTTCACACGGTACTTCAGTGTCTACAGGTTCAGGTTCAGGCAGGAGGACAACAAACAGACAATCAGGAGTTTAGACTTCTGATGAGGAGGAGGAGTTTCATTCTCTAGCGGGAGAAGTGTGCTCAGGGAAGAGGAAGCCCATTTGGCTTCAGGATACCTTGAGAGAGGCCACATCCGTTGTTGGGTCTAAGAGGCCAGTCAGAGAGAGCAGACCACCTGAGAGGTTTTGTAGATATATGGCAATGGTTGCCAACATCCTTGACTCTGAGCCTTCTAGCTATGAGGAGGCAGCTAGCTAGCAGGTCTGGAGAGAGGCCATGCAGGAGGAGTATTCTTCTATCATGAAGAATGATGTTTGGGAGGTGGTGCCGAGGCTTGAGGGCAAATCCGTGGTTACTTCCAGATGGCTTTACAAGGTAAAGCATGCTACAGATGGCAGCATTAAGAAATTCAAAACAAGGTTTGTGGCTAGAGGGTTCTCCCAGGTAGAGGGAGTAGATTATGAGGAGACCATCGCTCCCGTGGCTCGATATACTTCGATTCGCTCCATCATATCAATAACAGCAGAGATGGGTTGGAAGATCCACCAAATGGATGTGAAGACCGCATTTCTCAATGGCTTCATACAAGAGGAGGTGTACATTGAGCAGCCACAGGGCTTTGAGGTGCATGGGAAGGAGTCCCATGTGTGCAGACTGAAGAAGGCCCTTTATGGCCTGAAGCAAGCTCCCAGAGCTTGGTACTCCAAGATAGATACATACTTGCAGGAGATGGGTTTCACAAAGAGTGAGGCAGATCCAAACTTATACTTCATTGTGATAGGTGAGGAGCCTCTCATTCTAGTGTTGTATGTGGATGACTTGGTCATTATGGGTGCAAAGAGACTCATAGAGCACTGCAAGAGAGATCTTGAGTCGGAGTTTGAGATGAAGGACATCGGCTTGATGCATTACTTTTTGGGTTTGGATGTGTGGCAGGAGGAGGGGCATTTCTTCCTGGGGCAGGGGAAGTATATTGTGGACATCCTTGGCAGATTCCACATGGAGGATTGTAGACCCATGTCGACACCGATGATCACCAACTGGAAGAAGCTTCATGCTTCGGATTTCGAGTTGGTGGATCCCACATTGTACAGACAGTTGATTGGTTCCTTGATGTATTTGGTCAACACCAGACCAGATATATGTTTTGCAGTCAACACGATGAGTCAGTTTATGTGTGAGCCTAGGAAGGTTCATTGGATTGCTGCAAAACACATTTTGCGATACTTGCAGGGGACAGTGGAGTATGGTCTGGATTATAGGCAGGGGGATGGAGTGAGATTGGCAGGTTACACTGATTCTGATTGGGCAGGTTGTGCTTCTGATAGGAAGAGCACTTCAGGGTGCTGTTTTGGGTTGGGTTTGGCAGTGGTGTCATGGTTCAGCCGGAAGCAGCAGTCAGTAGCATTGAGTTCAGCGGAAGCAGAGTATATGGCAGCCAGTCTAGCTAGTTGTGAGGCCATCTTGCTTCGCAAGATGTTGTTTGGCTTATTTGGTCAGCCGTTGAGACCTTCAGTGATTTACTGTGATAATCAGAGTTGCATTAAACTCACGGAGAATCCAGTATTTCATGATCGGTCAAAGCATATCGGCATCAGATATCACTTCATCAGAGACTATGTGCAGAAGGGAGCTGTGAAGCTCGAATATATTCCCACTGATGAGTAGGTTGCAGATATTCTTACCAAAGCCTTACCACGGGGCAAGCATGTCTACTTCAGAGACAAGATGGGTGTGGTGAAGAACACCTTCCTCGGTAAGAGGGAGTGTTGAAATTTGGTTACCGTAGGACAGGTGGTTCCCTAAGGCTTTGATCTTTGGCCTAGGGAAAGGTGTCCAAAAGAATTTAATTTTTCTCCTAAAGGGAATTTATAAAGTTATAATAAAGTAAAATCTAATTTAAAAGTGACTTTAAGTGATAAAGTTACTAAAGTCTAATTTTAAAGTGATTTTAAGAAAGTTAATGTAAAATTAGAAAGGAAAAGTGATTTTGGAAATAAATGACTAAGTGGGTCTTTATTACAGTGGGGTGAATTAAAAAATAGAAAGTAAGATTTAAAAGAGCATTTAATCTCAGCTTTAGATTTAAAGCTATTTCAGCCATTGGATTTAGGGATAACCCAAAAGTCACTTAGAGTTCTATTAAAGGAGGAAAAAGAGAGAAAAGGTCATTCATTCATTAATTCTTTCATGAGCAGATTGAGAGAAGGAGAAGGAGAGAGCTGAAGAGAATTTTCTGAGCAGTGAGAAGGAGGGCGGCAGCACTAACTTTCAGCAAATCCGTACAACAGGGCTGAGCACGAAGTTCGAGGCAAGTGGGCATGAATTTCGAGGAGAGAAAATTGTAGATTTTGAGGGAGGCGTACAGCCATTTCGGCACTGTTTTCGAGGCTGTTCGTACAGTTTTGAAGGCTGTAATTTCTGCTGTAATTTTCCTGTTTTGTGGGCATGAAAACTGAGGTGGAATTTGGCACGATTTTCGAGATAAGTTTTGTTTCGAAGTTGCTGTAATTTTTTTGTTGTGTAAATTTCTGCATCACCGTAAAGGCAATATTCAGAAAATAAAGAGAAGCTTTCGAACTGGTTTTCCACAAGAGTTGTTGGGGGTTTTTCGAGGGTCATGTTGACCAAAATTCACTGTGTTAAAATGTTTTGTGTGGCTGTTTTAGTCTGCTGATTTTTATTTCTGCAATTTCCAACACTCTGAAAATTTTCTAGAATTTGTGTTTTTAGAAAATATTTATTTTCCAGCTTGTTGAATGTAAGGCTATGGGAAAGGGCATTTAACTATTTGGAGAAATAAGATGAAACTGAAAACCTGGGTGGGAAAATAGAATTTTCTACACAATCCAGGTTCCAACCTGGTTTCTTACAAGGCTTCAACCTTGTATGAGGATTCCAATCCTTTAGGTCTCCAACCCTCTCAATTTATTTCAATCCTTCAAGGTGGCTTCAATATTGCTTCACGACTTCCAAAAGCTTCTTCAACAAGTCTAGAATGAGGTCTCGAACAAAACTCCAAAAATTCTTCAAGGATATCTCCAATACTGCTCCAACAATGTCTTGCTCAAATTCTCTTCAAATCTGCGTCAACAAATGTCTACAAAAGACAGCTCCAAGATCTCCATCAACTGCTTCAGGATGCTTTGCTTCAGAATGCTTCAACAACTGCTCCAATTAGTCTACAAAATCTGCTTCAAGATGCTCTCAAGGGCTTGCTCCAAATGTCCTTCATGTCAGCTTCAACAAATGGTCAACAAGGTTGCTCAAAAACCTGCTATAAAAGGACTTCAAGCTCTGTTACAACCTAGGGTTCCAAGGTTGCTACAAAGTCAACTCAAATTTCAAAAGACTCTCCATACTCACTGAAGCAAACACACACTGTAGCTATTTGTATTGTAAATATTAAATAAACAATTGTATTTTTAAGTGGTATATATGTTGATAAAATGAATAGAATGAATAGGATAATTGTTACAACGAGGGGCTCCATTATAAATACTAGGTGGGGTGCCCTTTCATACGATGAGATGTGTCTCTTTGATAAGACACACCTTTACATATTTTAATTTATTATTATTCATTATTATGTTTGTTACATTGCCACCCCGTTAAGGGATGCTTTGTCCTCAAAGCATAATGAAGCAATACTCTTGTTGCGTATGCCACTTCTGCATGTGTGATTCGTCAATCGTACCATCTTGGAATAGAGTTTATCCATTTCCTTTTTCCTTTTTGATTTTTTAAAATTTTTGATTTTATTTATTTTATATATATAATAATTATCTTTTTAAAGAAAGTAACTTTATCATTTATATTTATGTTATTTCCTAATTTATAGTTATGTTTATGTTATTTCTACTTTATAGTTATGTTTATGTTATTTCTACTTTATAGTAATTTTATTTTATTCCCTAAATTATTTTATAGTTATTTTATTTTATTTCCTAAATTACTACTGTACTGAGGTGTGCCAAAAAAACGTGTACCTTTCAATGGTCACGCTGTGCCAATCTCCGCCATGATGGTCCTTCATCCTTCCCTCGAATCTCTTGTTGCTACATCTGGACCAGAAGTATTTATGTAGACGGGTCAGATAAAACACAGTGTAGCTGCTGGCAAGGAAACATTTCCAAGGGTTTCAGTTCCGTGCTGAATTCTTTGTGGACGGAAAGAGGAACCAATGGCGTGTACAGGCCCAAACCTTTGAACTGAACCAAACCGCGATCCAGTACTAGATGGAGATGGGACTTCCTGTGGAAGCGTTCAAGTCATAAAACTGGAATTAGCTTTGGGATCAACTACAGGTTTCAATCCTTTGTGGAAGACGTGCCCACATTCCAGTTCACGTGCTTCCTCACCTAACTGAAATGGATCTTTGCAAACTGCGCAGTTAATATTGTCGTTTGAAACGACTGACATGCGAGCCAACCACGGGACGGGGATCGTCTCCGCAGCTCTGCTACTTTTGAATTGTCTACACAGTGCCTCAAAGTCGATTTGTCTAAGCAATGCCTCCCTGTTGCACACTGCTCTTAAACAAGCATTTTCTTGTAAATGCAGTTCTCTACACACATTGCCAATAACTGTTAGGCCATTCGAAGTCCATGAGCATAGTGGGTCAGTGTCAATGCCAGATATGAATGGTGTATTCTCTTCTCCATCCAAATTTCTATTTCGATTTTATCTTCTTGACATTCTTCTTGCGATTCTGCTGCCAAATTCATCATCAATGGAATTCCCAATTGCCTTTCATCTTCTTGATGTTCCTCCATTTCTGCTGCTGTCCTTGTCATCACCATCGCTATCATAATTACTATTAGTATTCCGCAGTACGGAGGATAGAACAGGAGGATTAGCGAGGTCACTTGTGTCACTGGAATTTCTGTTTGTTTGTAGCCTTAATAAGCTTCTACTTATGCTGCATCTCTAGTTATTATTACGGTAGTTATTGGACAGTAAGTGGGAGGAATGATTTGGAGGATTAACAAGACTTAAGTCATTGGAACTTATGTTTTCATTTCCATTATTATTATTGTTGGGCAGTAAGAAAGAGGAAGGAATAGGAGGGTTGGGAGGACTCATATTACTGTTGTTTCCATCTCCATTCAGTGTTAATGTTGGTATAATTTTGTTCAACCCATTGTTATTATGGAGCAGTAAGGAGGGATAAGGAGGAAATGTAGCAGAAGTATTCATGTCATTGTGATTTTCATTTCCATTCAGTCTGTATCTTCTTTGTCTATACCTTCTTTGAATTCTGTTGATATTGATGTTACTGTCATCATTAGCATTGGCATTAATGTTGCGCAGTAAGGAGGATGAAGGAAAAGGAGGGTTTCTACTTCCTTTTTGTCTTAAAATTCTGCTACTTGTGTTGTCGTTGCTGTTATTGCTATGATGATTGTTGTTAGGCAGTAAGGAAGTGGAGGATAAGCCTCACTGCTAGTGTTACTGTTAGTTCCATTTTCTTCATTTGTTCTCAATTCTGTTGTAATTCTTCTGTGGTTGCTGTTACTATCAGCATCATTGTTGTGCAGTAAGGAGGAGGACTTTCTATAGTTCTCACTCTGACTCTGACTCCTACCTCTATTCCATTTTCGTCCTAATCAACATGATCAACATCTTTTTCCATGTTAGAACATTCTTCACTAATAGTTTCTTTCATGTCAATGTCAACTTCTATTGAAGATGTTGAATATGTTTCAAAAAGCTTTATTGATTCTGCAAGTATTTCTCACATTTCCAGTAATAATTCTCGAGTAGTTTTATGGTCATAATTTTGGGAATATGTTCCCATGATTTATGGACCTAAACTTTAATGGATGAACAGTGCAGTGGTTAGTCGAGGAACGAACTGCTTTGATACCACTGAAGCAAACAAATACTCTAGCTATTTGTATTTTAAATGTTAAATAAACAATTGTATTTATAAATAGTATATATATTGATAAGATGAATAGAATGAATAGGATAATTGTTACAATGAGGGGCCCCATTATAAATACTAGGTGGCGTGCCCTTTCATATGAAGAGATGTGTCTCTTTGATAAGACACACCTTTACATAGTTTAATTAATTATTAGTCATTATTATGTTTGTTACACTCACACTTCTTGTATCAAGCTCAACCTCAAAACAATCTTTTTAAGGAAGACCAGAAAACAGGGTTAATGTGAATCCAAGTTTTGTTTTTCAATCAAGGCCGAGTTTGCTTTTTGTTCTAAGTCGAAGGTCTTCTACAGGGGAGCGAATTCTGTACTTGACACAGGTTCAGTGTTCCTTGAGTTTCTTCCACAGGACCAAACTTTATGTTGCCCCAGGTCTTACCTCTGTATTAGCTTCAAGTCTGAGCTCTGTGTTTTACCTCAGGTTTGCATTCAGAGATCCAGGTTCAGGGGTGAAGGATGACGTCTATTTCTTGAAGGAAGACACTTGTTACTTGAAGATTGAGGTCTGTTCTTTGAGGGCTAGTATCTGCTTCAACGAATTTCAAGTTCTGTACCAGAATCTGATCACGATTCACAAATTACCAAGAAATAACCTTAATCCAGAAACCAAAAAAAAATTCTTCAATTCATCCTCTGGTTCATGGTATATGAATCTAAAATCTCTTTTTTTTAGACCCAAGCTCTTTTCTCCACTTGCTTGAGCAATTGGTAACCAAATGGAGGAGGAACGTTTTATATACATACTAACTCGACCTTTCAAAATTGAACCGACACTTCCTTTTTGGGAGCCGACCTGTCAATTTAATTTAGGGCAAACTTTATTTATCTTGGTTTACGATTGAGACCGACCAACTCTTCATAGATATTTTTTTTTGGATCTGTCTAGCTACATTCTTGACATTTATATATTTACATCTTTCCTAGACCGAGTAATCTCTTGAGCCATGTACAAAGGTGAACCACAGAGAGTTTCAGTTAAACCTTGTGGTTGGATGGACCTGGAAAAACCAAAGTATGCAATTTTCAGCACAACATTGCTGTCATTTCTTGAAAGTAGAAGATTTTGGGAATTCAGATCTCTGTGCATAATATTTTTCTCGCGAAGTACATTTAATCCAGCAACCGGCTGAATCATAAAATGTCTCGCTACAGCTTGTGACAATGTTCCATTACGTTTAATATATGCAGCTAAAGCACCACCAGAGCAATACTCCAAAACCAGAAAAATTCAACGTGGATGATTGACAGTGTCATACAGTGCTATAATGTTGTGATGCTTAATTTTCCTCAGAATATCAATCTCCAACATAAGGCAGTCTCGCAACTTCGGACAGAATTTCTCAGTAGCAATTTCTTTGATTGCAAATTTATTATCATGGTGGTGTATATGCCTGGCACGCTACACCAGGGAAAAAGAACCAGATCCAATCTGCTTCTCCAACACGTAGTTCCCCACCGTTCTGGACTTCTTGCCTCCCTCCATTATTGCTTCTCAAAAAACTGTATAAATTTCTAAATTGATTAGAACACAATAGAACTCATGTAAAACCATATCAACCATCAACCATCAAGGGTTCCTGTTACCACACAATCTAGCAAGGGTCCTAGGTGGGGTACCTAAGGGACAACCACTAGACCAAATGACAACAATGGTACAAGGACCCACTGTCACGTCAGTCGATGTCCCCTGCTCTTTATGGACTTTCACTGATGGGAGTACTCTTGGTATGAAGGAAATCACTAGAAAGGTGAGATCAATGATAAGGTACCATGTGATTTCTAAAGCCCATTGAAAGGAGAGGCTCAGATAATGGCCTGCTTGCTTCAAAAGCAAGACGAAGGGCTCTCCAAGAGAGGCTTATGGGAGGAAGCCTAGACATAGGGAAGAGGGATATTCAAAGAAATAGGGATACACCTAGATCGAGGATTCCTAGGGGAATAAGGCCTCTCTTAAGGTTTTGTGAGATAAGATCTTATAATGATTGGGACCACAAGAAAGACCTAGGGGTGCCCTAACTAGGCTTAGGGTTTTAAGGTTTACCATGAAAGAGACACCTCCAAGGAGGACCCTAAGTCAAGCTAGAACAAAGAAAGGGTTAAAATTGATCAAGTCTTGATTGAATGTATCCCTTAACAAGTCTCTCACTATGACGCTAAAGGTTGACTTCCAAAAGCTGAGCTAGGGCTTAACTTTTCTCACAAATGAACTATTGAAAACTCGTGAAACTTGGTGAACCTCTAGAGGAGACAACAACGCAGAAATTTGTCCGAGTGGAAGTGAAATTTTTTCCCTCCAGAGAAATTCAAATGATACCCTAGCTAGGACGTCTAGGTGAGAGACTGAAATTTTTGGGAGGAGAAAAATAAGAGGGAAGATGGATTCATCACCAAATTTGTTCAGATCAATGCCTTGTTCTTGGACTATGGAGTCTATGTGATTCGAAATCAGACCAAAATCGTTTTCTTCGAGGCTAGAAAATGATGCCCTAGCAAGCATTCTCTAACATTTACCCACCAAAGATTTATGGACTTTCATTGAAAGAAAACGAGTTCTACTCCACTAGGAACATTCATCTACTTGCTATCAATGAGTAACATGCACAAATTTGCAATCTCACATTCCTTTACAATGATATTCAATAATTAGGGCATGAAAGAGCAATAACTAGTTGCATAATTTCCACACATTAGACATTATTATGCAAATACCTTTCAAAAGAGTACTTACAAGACAACACGAGATATATCCAAATCCAAAATCTAGAAATGACTCCAAGAGAACAAAAATTTCAGCTCCAAAGATATCGAAATGCATCAAGTGATCTCCAATAGATAACCAAGGAAAAGTGCAAAATTCTCTTTTAGAGAGAGCCAATCCAAGTCAAGTGATGATGAGTGATACAGTGAGGCTCTCTTGAATTTATATGAGCCTTTAAGGTATTCAAATGGCCTAAATTATCCTAATGATGCCCCTAAAATAAAATAATGTACAAAATAACACTACTTTGATAACAAGCCCACCAAATAGCTCCAAAAGATGAATAATAAGCCTCTCAAGAGGGCCGAAATGATAGAACAATAGTTAGTAGGGCCGTTGAAGGCCAAATCAAGTCCCTCATGTGCCATAATGAATACAAGGGCTCCAATAACAATGATGAAGGTGGCCACTTAATCTCCAAGAAAATAACTTGTGGTGCTCCCAAGTGGTTGCGGGGGCACAAAGAATGGCCTCATGGGTCTCCAATTAAATCAAGCAAGCCTGTGCTCCATCTACAAGGGCTGGAACGATGATGCAAGCTCTCCCTTGTCTCCCTAGATGAGACAATGTTGAGATTTTGTGTATTTGGGGTAGCATCAATTGTGCTCTAGGTCTCAAATTTTGAGAAAGGACTAGAGTTCACTTGATCTACAAGACCCATAAATGGATTTGGGAAATTTCATCTGGTTTAGGAGATATTAAATTAATTAATTATTTTAATGTATTTCCCAAGTTAAAACTTAGGAAAATAAAATAATTAAAGTGAATTCAATTAAACATGTGATGAAATTGTCTTAAGTCACACGGATCAAGCTTTCTTTTAATCTTAGCCATTGATTCAAGATTTGATCATGGTCGTTGATTTGTCAAGGAGAAAAGTATAAAGGAAAGGCTTGGGGTCATTTGTAAAGATACAGAGGCAGAACACTGAAGCTAAGCTGAGATTCTAGGGCAGGGTTGGCTAAGAATACTAAAGTGCTTCAGTTGCAGAGAGGGGAATTTAGACCAAGGGGATGATCTGATCCCAGGGTCTAGAATACACAAGAGGCAGAGAAGAGATCAGCTCAAGGGCAGCGCAGAGGAAGGCAACAGCAGCAGGGACAACGCAATTTGCAGGAAACCCTTCAGGGGTTGCGCAGAGACCCTTCAAGGGCAGCGCAGTGACTGCGTCACCCATTCTGGGGTAACGCAGTCCCTTCCAGAGGCAACGCGGAGGGTTTGGAGGCCATCCAAGGCTGACGTTGAGCCTGTTAGGGGCTTTAGAGGTTGACGCAGAGCCTTTCAGGGGCAACGCTGGGGTTTCTAGGCCTAGATCTGCCTGAGTTATGTAAATCCCGTTTGAGGTGTGGATCGGTCAGTATTTTTGGTCCTAGATCAGCCAAGAGATGTAGATCTAGAGTTTTCTCTGTAGGGTTTTCTAGATCCGGAACCCAGAATTATGTATTAAAAAATATTCTTAATAATAGAACCCTCCAGCAGCCAGAGACCGGTTTTCCCACATTTGGTTTTCCTGGGGATAGTTTGTCCAGAAATAACTGTGTCACTTTGTCTATGTGTGCATGTGCTTATTCTAGATCTGAATTGGTAGCGATATGTTATGTGTTTTGCTTCAATGTTAACTTGAATTTGTTCAGTTGATAAGTTGTTTAAGTAGGAGTCGCTTAACCGGATTAATAGTAATAATTTCTGCATAAGAATTAAGATTCAGAAATTTCTACATGGTATTGAAGCAATTGCAGATCTAGAAGGGTCACCAGCTGAAGAATCTGAAGGATCTAGTGTAGAAAGCAGCTGGAAAGGCAGGAGAGAAGTGGATCTGAAGGGACAACACAGTTTTCAGGAGCAGATTCACGCAGAGGGAAGGGTGACGCTGTCCAACGCTGTCCTAGCAAGCCCACGCAATTACTGCGCAGAGGCAGCTCAGAAACAATGCTGGTTGGGTTTGAAGCCAGCTAGTGTGATTCAGATCTGAATCTGTCAGATCCAGAAAAGACTACAGAAAAGCTGCAGAAATTCAGAAGCGCTGGTGGGGTTAAATTTATGAAGTTTTCAGATTTTTAGCCTTAGCACAAGTGATAAAGATTAGGAGGAGATCAGCTTCTCAGAGAGTTTCTTGCCAAAGGAAACTTGCAGTTTGATCAGAGGATCAAAGAAGAAGCTGAATCATAGTTGATTTGGTACATTTCCAAGGAGGGAAATCAAGTGTCAGAGGGAGCAGAGGGTGCCCAGTTAGTAAAGGACCCTAGATCCAGATCTCTAGTATAGAGAGGAGGAGCTCCGACACATTCTAAGCAGATGGCTCCTCATGGACTGCGGGATCAGGATAGGCTAGAGCGCCTCTCAAACTTTTCGGTGTGGAAAGCAAGGATCCTGATTGTCATTGAGGCATACGGTATAAGAGACCATGCAGAATAGACTCTGGCCACACCAACAGATGCGGTTCTCCTACGGAAGCATAGGGAAGCTACTGGGCATGCCAAGTGGCTGATAATGGACAGTATCAAGGATCATATTGTACCACACATAGCTGAGAAAAGGACAGCTAATGAGATGTGGAAGGCTTTGACTTTCCTGTACGAGGGAAATCAGTCCAAAGAAAGATGTTGTTGGAGGCCCAAATGAGGTCATTCATGATGACCAAGGGAGAAGACATCGAGCATTTCCTCTTCAGATTGCAGTCAATCAGGGATTAGCTGACTGCAACGGGTGCAACCGTAGATGATGCAGTGATAGTCAGGACTGCCCTCAATGCAGTGACGAATGAGTGGGAAACCTTTGTCCAAAGTATCTTGGGCAGAGTGGACCTCCTAGATTGGGACAACTTGTGGTCAATCCTGCTGCAAGAAGAACTACGCAGATTCACCAAGAAGCAACACAACCCTGGGTTGAGCAAAGTAAAGAAGGAAGAGGAGGAAGATGCAGCCTTGGCATCAAAGAAGCAGTCGAAGAAGAAGAAGGATCTTTCAAAGATCAAGTGCTTTCAGTGTGGCGAAATGGGACATTTTGCCGGCCATTGTCAAGAAAAGAAGAACAAGGAAGCATCTTCATCCAAGGCAGTTGTGGTAGATGATGGGTCAGGAGATGATGCAGCCATGAGTGCTCATGAACCACGGAGGTGGGGTGACATGGACATGTAGTGGAGCTACATGGAAAAGAGGCGGGATCCTTGAGCAACTCATCTCTTGGATCACAAACGAGCTACAAAAGCCTTTAGACATTAGTGGGACAAGTGGAGCAGTGGGTGCATAGATCACAGATGAGGCGGAAGCAGAGGCAGATTTGAAAGCTGGGAGGAGCAGCGCAGAGAAAAGCAGCAGCAGTGTAGTAGCGCAGAGGCTGATGTGTCTTCAGCAGCGTATTGCAGAGCTGCAGCAACGCAGAGAGCTTCAGAGGGACAACACAGTACAACAACAACGTGATAAATTTCAGCACAAGGAGCTGATGTGACTTCAGTAGTGCAGAGGGACTCTGATTACGCTAGCAAAGCTGTAGCTGTGCATCGTTCTTTAGATGCTAGCACAGATCTGTAGCCTATGGAGCTTCAGTGATGAGGATGCAGCCCATTTGACTTGTTTGCTAAAGATTGGGCAAGAGATTTAGTTGTTTCTCTCAACAACTGAAGTTGTAGTGCAACAGATCAGCGGTGGCAGTGCTATGAGTAGCACAGGTGCAACATATTGAGAGGGAGCTGCAGTACAGTGGTTGTAGTGGCAGTGATAGAGTCATGGGCAGCAGTACTGAATGGCAACAGGAGTGCAGATTTGAGTGGCAGGAGGCCAAGCTTCAACAACACAGAACCAGTGCCCAAAATCATGTAATGCATAAGTGTGATGTATTGCTAGAGCACAACCTTGATGCTAAGAGGGAGTGTTGAGATTTTGTGTTTGGGGTAGCATCAGTTGTGCTCTAGGTCCCAAATTTTGAGGAAGGACTAGAGTTCACATGATCTACAAGACCCAGAAATGGATTTGGGAAATTTCATCTGTTTTAGGAGATATTAAATTAATTAATTATTTTAATGTATTTCCTAAGTTAAAACTTAGGAAAATAAAATAATTAAAGCGAATTTAATGAATCATGTGATGAAATTGTCTTAAGTAACACAGATCAAGCTTTCTTTTAATCTTAGCCATTGATTCAAGATTTCATCATGGCCGTTGATTTGTCAACGAGAAAAGTATAAAGGAAAGACTTGGGGTCATTTGTAAAGACACACAGAGGTAGAGTACTGAAGCTAAGTTGAGATTCTAGGCCTAGATCTGGTTGAGTTCGGTAAATCCCGTTTGAGGGTGTGGATCAGTCAGTATTTTTGGTCTTAGATCAGCCAGGAGCTGTAGATCTAGAGTTTTCTCTATAGGGTTTTCTAGATCTGGAACCCAGAATTGTGTATTCAGATATATTCTTAATAATAGAACCCTCCAGCAGCCAGAGACTCGTTTTCCCACATTGGGTTTTTTCAGGGACAGTTTGTCCAGAAATAATTGTCCCTTTTTCTATGTGTGCATGTGCTTGTTCTAGATCTGAATTGGTAGAGATCTGTTATGTGTTTTGCTTCGATGTTAACTTGAATTTGTTCAGTTGATAACTTGTTTAAGTAGGAGGAGCTTAACCGGATTAACAGTAATAATTTCTGCATAAGAATTAAGATTCAGAAATTTCTACAGACAAAACCCCATCTGGGCCCTGATCAACTGGCAAGTGTGTGGTGCAAGTGTGTAGCCAGTTGGACAATGTGGTCCAAGTGCATCATCATCATCAAATAATTGGGACACGAGCAAGCGCACCCTACAAGTGCCATCATGACCCACTAAAGGGCTTCGATCCTGTATTGGGAGACCAAACCCCAAGATGCAGACCCACCTGTAATCCTGTATAAGATCGAATGCGTCTCCTCACCTTCCAGTGCAAAAATTCATTAGTGCGATTGAGGCAATGAGCTTACAAATTATGGAACCAAATGGGCACTTCATAGTGGTCTACCCTTCCATAATGACCTTTAGAATGTACCAGTGTCTCCAAGTTCAAGAGGGAGGTTAATCAAGGACCCTATTAGGTGGTTTTAGCCTCTATGGGAGTGACAGGTCCATGGTACATCCGTTAGGTGGTCGATGTCATATGAAATAATGATGGAACGAAGTGGGGCAATAGGGAAGGATCCAAGCTACATGCCATGGTACAAGGGTAGCTATAATGAGGGAAGCCCACACTTTGGTATATAGATGTAGGAGGGAGCAATTGTGGTACATGAGTTACCTTGACCTTTGTTTTTACACCCTTCTTCATATCCCTTTTGATTTTTATTGATTTTTCGTTCATCTAACTGCTTAGTGTTGAGATTTTGTGTAGTTGGGGTAGCGTCGGGTGTGCTCTAGCCCTGAAATTTTGTGGAGGGGCTAAGACACACTTGACCTCCAAACCCCAGAAAGCGTTTTGTGAAATTTCAGCTGGTGTTCAAGTTATTCAAATAATTAATTATTTTAATGTATTTCCTAAGTCTAAACTTAGGAAAATTAAATAATTAAAGTGAATTAATTAACACATGTGTTGAAATGTTCTAAATGACGCGGATCAAGCAGTCTTTTAATCTCAACCGTTGATAAGTGTTTTAATCTTGTCCGTTGATGAGTTAAACAAAAAAATTTAAGAGAAAGGCTTGAGGGTCAATTGGTGATACACACACAGATGCAAAGCTGAGAGGCTGATCTGAAATTCTAGGGCAGGGTTTGCTAAGAATTTTCGGCGGAGTTTTCTGCAGCGAGGGGTAGTATTGTTTGAGGGGATGATCTGATCCCGGAGCCAAGAGACGGCAAGAGGCAGAGAAGCAGCTTTCAGGGACAACGCAGAGGAGCAAGAGTAGCAATAACAGCTACGCAGCAGCTACGCAGTGCAGAGGCTTCAGTTGCTACACAGGTGCTGTGTAGGCCTAGGAAGGGGCAGCGCTGCAGCTTCAGAGGGCTTCAGAGTTACGCAGAGCTCTGTTTTAAAAACCGGCCTGGTCGAAACCGACCAGGCCTGGTCGACCGAGCCGGTTGGGCGACCGGTCCGACCAGGTTCATAACCAGCCAGGCTGGCCGGTTTATTACCGAGCTGGCCGGTTTTTGTAATGACTCGGCCGGCTCGGTAATAAACCGGCCGACCAGGCCGAGCCCGAGTCAACCAGGCCTGGTCATTGCCGCCGGCCGGTGGGCCCAAAATTTGCTCATTTGCGGACTTTAAAACCGATTTTTATTTGCTGTTAGGGTTTTTTATGCATCCCTAAGCCCTCCCAATGCTATAAAACTAACCCACCCCCTCTATTGAGCTCACATCTATCTTGTGCAATTTGTTTGAGCATTTGTGAGTGTTTGCTGAAGATTGTGGAGTTTGTTTTGGAGCAGCAGTGAGGAGCTTCTTGGGCAAGTTTTGGAGCAGCAGTGAGGAGCAAATTGGCAAGCTTTGGAGCAGCATTGAGCTAGAGGAAGCTAGAGGCTAGAGGTATTTATTTTTTCTCTACTAAATCTGCCTTTGTTTGTTTTATTTATTTAGCAAATCTAGCATTTGCCATTTGCATTTGCATAGTTTTTGGCATTTGCCATTTGGTGAAAGAAATGAACATAGAATGAATAGTTTTTTTTTGTTTTCATGTTCAGATTTAAACATTTTATTTCCAAGTCAAAAACTCAGTCCAAAATGGCCCCTAGAGCAAAAGACTCTGCTTGGGCATATTCTGAAATGGTTGGGGATCAAATGTATTGCAAATTTTGCAAGAAAAAAATTAAGGAGGGTGGAGGGGGCATTCATAGACTGAAACTACATTTGGCTGGTGTTAAAGGCCAAATCACTGCATGTGAAGCAGAAAACATTGGGGAAATTAGGAAGTAGTTGAAAGAACAGTTTGACAAGTTTGAGCAAGACAAAAATAGGCAAAAAGAAATACAGGCTGAAATTGGGAGGAAGAGGAATATACAAAATATGATGGCTGGCAACTCAAGTTTTGAATCTTTTAATTATCAGAATTCCTCATCTATCCCTTCCACTGATGCATCAAAAAACCCCTTTCGCTATGTTCCTCCCTCTAGGGAGTCTATTTCTGACAAGGGTAAGGGTGCAATGAGAAATAAGGGTACTATTAAAAGTTTTTTTGTGCCCTCATCTCCTTCTGATAGTGCAACTTTATATGGTCCTAGTCCTCACACTGTGCAGCCCACTTTAGATGCTCATTGGAAAAAATAATTGAGAGATGATGCTTGTGAGTACATTGCTAGATGGTGGTATGATGCTGATATTCCCTTCAATGCTACTCGTTCACCATATTATGAACCTATTTTTGATGCCATATATGCTGCTGGAAAGGGCTTCAAACCTCCTACTCTGCATGAGTTAAGAGGATATTTTTTGCAAAGAGAGATTTCAAACATTAATGATTATTTGAAAGAGTTCAAAAACTCATGGGCACGTACAGGATGTACCATCATGTCAGATGGATGGACTGATCAGAGGAACCATACCATCATAAACTTTCTTGTCTTTTGCCCACGGGGAACCATGTTTCTAAAATCAGTTGATGCATCTGATAGGGTAAAAGATGCACAGATGTTGTTACAGCTTTTGGATGAGGTTGTTGAAGAGGTGGGGGTGGAAAATGTTGTTCAAATCATCACAGACAATGCCTCTAACTATGTTCTTGCTAGTAAATTGTTAGAGGAAAAACACCCAACCATTTTTTGGACCCCATGTGCTGCACATTGCATAGACCTCATGCTTGAGGATATTGGCAAAATAGACTGGATCAAGAACACTGTAGAGCATGCCAAATGCATCACAAAATATATTTACAATCACTCATGGATTCTGAGTCTGATGAGGAAATACACAGGGGGCAAGGAACTTATTAGGCCTGCCATCACTAGATTTGCAACACATTTTTTGAGTTTGCAATCTATGAGTGCCCAACAAAGAAACTTGCAAAAGATGTTTTCTAGTGATGAATGGAATGAAAGTCAATTCTCTCGCAAACATGATGGCAAAGACATGAAAATGAAAGTTGTTGAAGAAATATTTTGGAAAAAGGCAGCAAACATTGTGAAACTTGCTGAGCCATTGGTTAAGGTGTTGCGCTTGGTGGATGGGGAAAGATTGGCTATGGGCTTCATTTATGAGGCTATGGATCAAGCAAAGGAGCGGATAAGGGCAACATGCAAGGACAGAGTGGCTAAGTATGGGCCCATTTGGGAAATCATTGATCAGAGATGGAACAATCAACTCCATCGCCCGATACATGCAGCTGGGTATTTTCTGAACCCAAGGTATCATTATAAAGCTCAGGAAACAGGAGCTTTGACTGGAGAGGTTAGAGATGGATTGATTGACTGAATTGATCGCATGATCCCCACAGAGAGTGAGCAGTTGACGATACACAGGCAGATCACTATGTTCAGCCATGCCACTGGTACCTTTGGCAAGAACCTTGCAAGGATTGCAAGGGAATCAGATGAGCCAGGTAAACAAAGAATTCCAATTTTCAAATTTATATTTTATAATTTATTATTTTGTATAATTGTTTATAAAATTATAATTTCAATTTCAAAGTTGGATATAAATTGTTGAGCTAACTGAAACTCATTTTTTGCAGCACAATGGTGGGAGGCATTTGGTAGCCACTGTCCTGAATTGCAGAGGTTTGCAATGCGCATTTTGAGTCAAACTTGCAGTGCTTCTGGGTGTGAGCGCAATTGGTCTGTCTTTGAGAGGATTCACACACACAAGAGAAACCGTTTGGAGCAAAAACGGTTAAATGATCTAGTGTTTGTCCAATACAACCTCCGACTAAGACGGAACCAATTGCTAAACAAAAGACCTGATTCAGATCCCATTGTGTTGGAGGATATTGATCCAACATCAGATTGGGTAGTGGAGTCTTGTCCACCAGAGTTTGACAGGGAGAGTTCACTTGACTTGGATTTAGATATGGAGGCGACTATGCTCAATGTAGATCCATTAGTAGCAGACCCAGTCCCAGGCCATCCAGTTGCAGCGGCTGCAGGTACAGGCACTTCCTCTAGTCAGCCACGACGGAGACGCATAGCTCGTCTATCTGATTCTCAAGGTGGTAAGGGCAAGGGTATAGTTCTAGTCGAGGATGTTGATTCATAGGAGGAGGCGGAGCGAGCGTCTTCCCCCCATGGTTCAGAGTTTGAGGAAGAGCCAGAGGACATTGGCTTGTCAGATTCAGATGACTAGCAGTAGTTACTAGTTACTAGTGACTATTCATGTTTTGTTGTAGAGGCCATTTAGAGCCTCCTTAGTTATGTTTTTTGTTTTGATCATGTATTGGTCCTTGGACAGTGCACTAGGTGCAATTTTGATATAATGGATATATTCATGAGCCTACTTTTATCATATGTTGTCTTTTGTCTATATTGTAATGCTTTGTGTTTGGAAACATGAATAAAAATCTTTAAATTTATGTTTTTGTACAAAAAAATTAATATTTAATGTAGTTTTTACAAAAACCGAGTCATGACCGAGTCATTGAAAGTTGAAACCTGGTCGACCGAGAGCCTACTTTTATCATATGTTGTCTTTTGTCTATATTGTAATGCTTTGTGTTTGGAAACATGAATAAAAATCTTTAAATTTATGTTTTTGTACAAAAAAATTAATATTTAATGTATTTTTTACAAAAACCGAGTCATGATCGAGTCATTGAAACCTGGTCGACCGAGTCATTACCGAGTCATTACCTCGACCTGGTAGCTGACCGATTCCGTTTTTTAAAACATTGACGCAGAGGCCTCCAGAGGCAGCGTAAGGACTGCGTCACCTACTCCGGGGTTACGCAGTCCCTCTTTGAGCAGCGCGGAGGCATGCAGAGCCTAGCAGGGCTGACGCTGGGGCTTTAGGGGCAACGCTGGGGTTTCTAGGGCTTGATTTGGGCTGAGTCTTATAAATCCCGTTTGAGGGTGTGGATCAATCAAAATTTTGGTCTCAGAACAACATGTTAGCTGCAGATCTATGTTTTTCTCTGTCGCGTGAACTAGATTTGGTGCCCAGATTTGCTGTACTCTGAATCTACTTGATGATAACAAACCCTCATATCTGTTGCATCGGTTTTCCCGCTTTGGGTTTTTCCGGGGACTTATGTCCAAAAATCAGTGTGTCACTTTGTTTGAATGAGCGTAATATTCAGTAAATGATCTGCATGTGTAGGCTGTTAGTTGTGTTTACTTTGGTATTTTCTGAATCTTATTGCTGAAGATAACTTGTATAATTTAATCAAGTAGGAGAAGTAAACCCTGATACTGCAGTAGAATTTTCACATGGTATCAGAGCAATAGCAGATCAAGCTGAATCTCTGGCAAATCAGTTGAAGAATATTTTTTCTGCAGGATAGCAGCAGATCCGGAAGGGGCAACTTGGCAACAGGAGGATGCAGACCCAGGAAGGGGCAACGCTGTAGCTATAGAAGGCCATCAGGCTTACGCAGAGCCTTCCTAGGCTAGCGTAAGGACTGCATCACCCATTCTGGGGTTACACAGTCCAATTCTGAGCAGCACTGAGGCTACGTTGGGCCAGTCAGTGAGACACTGTCCAGTCAATCTTCCTGTTGCAGAAAAGCCTTGCCAAGATTCGGAAGCCGTGTTTCAGATCTTCAACAGTGCTGGTGTGGTGGAGATTCTGCCGGTGCAGAATTGTGCTTAGCTAAGTCAACAAAGAGCGGGAGGAAGATAGTCACTCAACAGATCTGAGATTCGATCAAGAGGGTGATCAGAGAGTACTGTCCAATCGTGTTTGGGTGAAGATTTCCAGGAAGGAAATCAGTGGTCAGAGGGAGTAGTTACTATAAAGGGTTTCTAATAACCAAGAAACCCAGATCCAACATTTTCTGTTCAGTATTGTAATAGAAAGAGGGAGAGGAGTATCTGTTCTGACAGATCTGAGCAGATGGCACAATATGGACTGAGAGATCAGGATAGGTTGGACGACATGTCCAACTTTGTTATTTGGAGGGCCAGAATCCTGTCAGTTCTGGATGAGTATGGTCTCAAAGATCATGCAGAGAAAGTCCTAGTTGTACCAATCGATGCAGATCCTCTAAAGAAGTATGAAGAAAATCAAGCGCAAACTAAGCGTTTGATCATGGACGGAGTCAAAGACCATGTCGTGCCTCATATTGCCGGAAAGAATACGACAAATGAGATGTGGGTAGCCTTGGACATGATGTATCAGGGAGGCTCTGTCCAAAGAAGAATGCTTCTGGAGAACTAGATGTGGTTGTTCCAGATGATGAAAGGTGAGGAGATAGATCCATTCCTCTTTAGACTTCAGACTATCCGAGATCCACTGATTGCCATGGGTGCAAATCTAGATGATGGGCTCGTTGTGAGGATTGCCTTAAATGCAGTCTCGGAAGAATGGGAAACGTTTGTCCAAAGCATTCTGGGCAGGGCAGTGTTACCATCATGGGCAGACATGTGGGCAATCCTTTGTTAAGAGGAAATCAGGAGAATCATGAAGAGGCAAAGTAGCAGAAGCGGATTAGCCAGAGTGAAGAAAGAAGAGAAGGATGATGCAACCCGGTGCTTTAACTGTGGCAAACTTGGACACTTCGCCAACACTTGTCGTAAGAAGAAGGACAAAGGATCTTTTGATTCCAATTCTGCAGTAGCAAAGGATGATGGCTCTGATGATGATGCAGCCATGAGTGCTCATGTGCCTCGAGAGAAGAGGTGGGGTGACATGGATCTGTAGAGTAGCTATAGATCAGATGGCAGGATCCTTGAGTAAGCCCAACTCTTGGATCACATACGAGCTACAGGACCCTTAAGACGGTAGCGGGATGAGTCGAGAGATGGTTGCAGAAGGTCACAATGAAGTAGAGGGGAGAGCTGAAGAGCTGTAGAGGGAGTAGCTTAATGCAGAGGCAACAACAGTGTGAAGACAACAACGTAGAGGCTGATGGGACTTCAGTAGTGCAAAGAGGCAGTGCTCACGTAGTGTAGAGTTGTAACAGTGCAATGGCTTCAGGAGGACAGTGTACATCAGCAGCCAGGGGAGCCTCAGTGATGGGATGTAGCCTGACTTGTCTGTCAACGATTGGGCAGGAGTCCTTTAGTTGCTTACTTCTCGGTAATTGAGTTGCAGTGCAATAGTTAGTAGTGGCAGTGCTATGAGTAGCATGATGCAGCAAGTTGAGAGGGCGCTGTAGTACAAATGTGGCAGTGACATGGGAAGTAGTACAAAAAGCAGCAGTGCAGTGGATGGAGGGCAACAGGCCAAGCATCAACAACGCATAAACCAATTCCAAGATCTTGCGATACATGGTGTGGATGTATTGCTAGAGCACACTCCATGTTAAGAGGGAGTGTTGAGATTTTGTGTAGTTGGGGTAGCATCGGATGTGCTCTAGCCTTGAAATTTTGTGGAGGGGCTAAGACACACTTGACCTCCAAAACCCAGAAAGCGTTTGGAGAAATTTCAGTTGGTGTTCAAGTTATTCAAAAAAATTAATTATAATGTATTTCCAAATAATTAAAGTGAATTAATTAACACGTGCTGAAATGTTCTAAATGACGCGGATCAAGCAGTCTTTTAATCTCAACCATTGACAAGTGTTTTAATCTCGGCCGTTGATGAGTTCAATGAAAAAGTATAAGAGAAAGGCTTGAGGGTCAGTTGGAGATACACACACAGATGTAGAGCTGAGAGACTGATCTGGAATTCTAGGGCAGGGTTTGCTAAGAATTTCTGGAGGAGTTTTCTGCAGCGAGGGGTAGTATTGGCTGAGGGGATGATCTGATTTTGGAGCCAAGAGATAGCAAGAGGCAAAGAAACAGCTTTCAGGGACAACACAGAGGAGCAAGAGCAGCAGCAACTGCTGCACAACGCATAGGCTTCAGTTGCTACGCTGGTGTTGTGCAGGCCCAGGAAGGGGCAACGCTGCATCTTTAGAGGGCTTTAGAGTTACATAGAGGCCTCCAGAGGCAGCGTAAGGACTGCGTTACCCACTTTGGGGTTACATAGTCCCTCTCAGAGCCTAGCAGGGCACCGCTGGGGCTTAAGGGGCAGCGGTAGGGTTTCTAGGGCTAGATCCGGGCTGAGTCTTGTAAATCCCGTTTGAGGGTGTGGATCAGCCAGAATTTTGGTCTCAAAACAACATGTTAGCTTCAGATCTATGTTTTTCTCTATCGGGTGAACCAGATTTGGTGCCCAGATTTGCTGTACTCAGAATCTACTTAATAATAACAAACCCTCATATCTGCTGCACCGGTTTTCCCGCTTTGGGTTTTTCCGGGGACTTATGTCCAAAAATCAATGCGTCACTTTGTTTGAATGAGCATAATATTCAGTAAATGATATGCATGTGTAGGCTGTTAGTTGTGTTTACTTCGATATTTTCTGAATCTTATTTCTGAAGATAAATTGTATAATTTAATCAAGTAGGAGAAGTAAACCATGATATTACAGTAGAATTTTCACACTTGGGGCTCCAGAGAATGAGAAGATGATGTGAATAATATAGCAATGGATACCCCTTTAACGTTGGGTAGTTCATCACCCACCAGATGTTGGGACAATCATGGGTTCCTTAATGATGCAGAGGGCTCACATAAGGCGCCCTAGAAACCAGGGTGATGGCCATAATGATAGGGTAGAGCTCATGTTTGGCTTTTGCTTGCGTGCTAAATTTTTATGTCCCAACCATTTTTTGCATTTTATGGTACACTCCCTATTGTAAGTGGCCAAATTATGCTTTTAACTTTCTTTTTATCTGCATCAACCTTTGAGGCATCGTTCTAGGCTCGACCCAAAGTATGGACAAGATGAGGGGAACGCTAACTCCTTGTGGACCCAATGGACAAATGTGGACCTGGATGGGAAATATGTGGAGAGGGGTTATAATGAGCGGAGGGGAGTGATGTATGTGGTGTTGGGAAGCGGGACCATGCGACCAAAATCGGGGTTTCCCATGTAGTGCCATTCCTAAAGCTAATAGCCAATAAAGGAGATCCCACGGGACTAGGATACAAGACTAGTCACCAAATTGGTCAAGGAGACAAGAGTACAAACCAAACCCATTCTTTTTGCCAAATCCTCCCACTAATTCGTGTTCAGATGTGTCCATGATAAACAAGCACAAATACCCAATTACATAATGGAAGCCGTACCTTCGGGGTTGGAAGGCCAACCTTCAAACATACGATCATAATAGATGGGCGAGGTCACATAATGGCTTGCTTAGGTGGCGGAGATTGTGGCACATCGAGCTATCTGGTGGCTGCAAGGGGCTGTTGGCTGCCAACTGAAGACAATCTAGGAGAAAATTTTCTCCTATAGGTGTCACCACTGGTGGTGGGTAAAAGTTCCCTTGCTACCCAAATGGACAGAACCATGTTAAGAATGTCCTCATTTCTTCTAAGATCATTTCTCTTGAGTATTGCTTGACCAGAATCTCTTGCTGAACTCTTACTTGCAAGGCTTCACTTTCTTCTTCAACACAATGGCTCCTTGCTCATCCAACTTGGCTTGACATCAATGACAATACTGTCCATCACATCTATAATGGCTTCCTTTTTCAGCTGTTTTTTCATCAAAATTAAAGCTATCTCACTCACAACAAAATCTGTCTAAAGACATGCTTCAAGATCATCTTCTCTCACTATTGAAAACTCTCAACCCATTTGGAGACAGCTCTACCTATAATTTTAAAATCATATTTGAATGAGACATTATCGCCACAAACAAACACGTCGCTGCTACCCTGAAAAGACATCCAGCTGAAATCTTCATCATGATGAGATTCATTAGCGATCGAGGACTAAATAACCCAATCCATGATATATTTGTTTGACTATATTTAACTCTTCAATCCTTCACTATGGTAATCAGTCCTCCTGGACCATCACCTAAGCCCATAAATCATCAAATAAACTAGTAGCAGATGATGCAGTACAAGACATTACAACTGTAGCATTTACTTCTTGATGCTTTAAGAACCACCCAAGTTCATCTTCATACATTTCACAAATACTTGATATAGCCTGAACCATCATTTCTCTGCTGTGGTTCGTGCTTTTTATATTGAAGCTATGAACTAGAAATAAATTAGAACAAATACACTAGCAAATAGAGCATATACAACATGTTTCTAATTTTTTGTAATTTCCTGTAGTGACTAGATTATAGCAAATACACCAGCAAATTGTAGTGCAATCTGAATTTCATCCTTGGAGGTCAAATATGGAACATCGACCTTGCAAAACCTCTAGGTCTGCAAGTTTCTTCAAGGTTTAACACTTGTATTGCATGGGTGCAGATACAATCATTGACAAAATGAGACATGCTAGTAGCTACAAACAAAATTCAATCAAGAGCTTTGTTTAAATGGATTATAGTAGTTTTGATATCACTCTCAGGCAGATTAGAAGTGCTCTACGTGCATCTGTATTGGTCTGCAGATGCTGACCAGTCCTATTGTCGACTTCTGGGCATGAATGAATTAATATGAATAACATTCTTCCTTTCTACGATGTGACAGGCTTGTAATCACCATTTGTGTAGCATATTCTTTGGTAGACATTCATTATTATAGTCACTCTGGATGAGACTGAAAATAGGGGATCTAATTCCCCACTTGTAAGAAGAGGGTAGCATGAAATTGCAATCTACTTGTTCATTTGCATTTCATTTTATACCTGTGACCAACAAAAAATATTCCCATGTAATTTATTGATTATGGCTATGATTTTTACAATATTGCGGGCTCTTGTAGCTCTTATGGTGTTTATATCGGTCCCAAAGTAATGGTATTTTTCTATCGCAGCTTTTGACCATCATGAATATCAGTCTTCAGTTCTTCCTAACGGATTTTTTAGTTGCAACAATACACTGAATGAGTTTCTACAGATAGGATGATTTGTTGAGAAACTGAACGGGATGAAGTCTAACACTTAATTTCTTTTCTTGATAATTACTTGTGAATGTTAGATGTTTTTTTATTACTTCTTATGTCTTCTACATCAAGCAATTATACAAATGTTCAATCTTTTCAGGAAAATATAGAGATCACAAAGACACGAGACATCAAAATTAGGCTGGTAGCTATGGCAAAACCCACACAAGGGGAAAACTCAACAATCCTTCTCTTATAGAATCAGATCAAAATGAGAGATATCTGAGATCAAGACCAAGACCAAATTGTCACCAAGATACCAAGTCCAACCCTCCTCCAAGTCACCTCCGAAGTCAAAGTCAACGCTGGTCAAACTACTCCAAATCTGGTCATAGTTCAGAATTTTCGGACCTGCAACTAGGGCCGAATTTTTGCCTGCAACTATCTCAGAAGTTTTGGCCCTTTCCACAGAAATTTCGTCCTTACACGTGCGAGCTGTCAAAGTCAAATATTCAGTCTACGAAAGAAATATTCTTCTTGATTTTGACTTGCTTTCTCTCTCCTTTGACTCAGCTTCTTCTTCCTTTGCTTGGTTCAGAAAATACTTCTTGTGATGTGTATATGTGTCTCAAGTAGGTCAAACTGCCTCTTATATATAGCTGTCCAGGAGAATCGAAGAGGTGTCTCTTGGAGGGCTAGGCTGATTTGGTCATCTTTGTGGACTAATGACTGAACATAAAATTCAAATTTATTTTTCTTACAAATGTCAAAATGGGATATGACTCTAATACATTGTTCTCTAACTCATAATAATTTTTTTTTGACTGTTTTTGACTCTCTAAGCATGAAGAACATGCCTTGACAAAAATATAATAAATACATCAATGATAAATTTACATTATGAAGACTGACTCTAGTTACAACTTCAACATGATTTTTTTAACGATTAACCATGTTGGATGCATACCAATTTTTTGATGATAGTTAAAGAATATATTTCTTTTTATACATTATACCTTGTGTCTTAGAATTTGAGATTATGAATTTCACACTTCTCCAAATTTTATTTTAAGGTCATTGCTCTCATTTTCCACCACCACGTTATTATAGTTTAGTTATTTTTTGGCTATTATTTATAATGGAAATTCAAGGTCTTGATACTATGTTTTGTTTTTAATCCTATTATATTAAAAGTTAAAACCTTGACTTAACCTGGCGCTGGTATGCCTCAAGTTGTAGGCTTTTGTGGGAATTTTTTTATACTAGTTATCTTTATCATTTTGAGTTTTCAACATTGAGCATCAATTTTGTTAACTTTCAATGGATGTTTCACAACTTTTTTAGAAATAAAAACAATTGCTGATCTTTAAACTGTAGCAGTCTGCTAAACAATTTGTCACAATGAACTTCCGATCTTGCTTACTGTTATGACTGTTTTATAAACTGGTAAATGTGTTTCTGCTGTCAAATTGCAGAAAATAATATAACAGGAATTAAAACAAATAGCACAGTTGACCAAAAGACAATTCGGCACATAGATATACCCTGGAGAACCTGATGGGGGAAAATTCCAGCAATGGAATTGCTTCAGCTATGCTTTATTGATTCTTATAAAAGAGAGAGATTTTACAGTTTGCAAGGCTCAAACGAGCAGAAATTACTACTCACGGAAAATTGGTTTCCACAACAATTTCATTACCCTGTTTGTACTTGCAATCTTCACTCCAAAATGAGGAAAACAACTATTGAACTTCAAGCTAGCTTGGTTTCACTTTGCTGTGTCTTGAATCCTGCCCCTATCTGTCTCAAAGAATTAATTCAAAAATTTGATCATATCATATCATATTAAAAAATCAGCTTTTATTATGAATCAACTCTTTCCCAAAATCAAAACCCACACTTTGCCTTGGTGTGGAATTTATAGGATCTCCACTGGCTCTTTGAATTCTGCTCATTCATTCTCAAATTCAGAGTCGAGAAAATGATATATTGGCTTTGCTGGCATATCTCTATGCTCTCCATTGCACTTCTGTCTAGTGCACTGGATTCCAGGTATGCTGTCATGTGTGCAGAAAGTGATTTTGGTGTGCATGGTCCTGGAGCCTTGTAGAGCTGCATGTGGTCCTGGAGACCATATAGTCGGTGTGTGTGGTCATGGGGACTTCATGGTCATAGGGATTGTGTGTAGTCCTAGAAACCATGTGCAGCGTGGAGTCTTGAGCCACTGTACAGTGCATGCTTGGACCTGACACCTCTGGGATCTGTTGACTTCATTAAGAAACCCAACCAATGCTTGGCCATTGCATTTCCATGAGATCCTTTTCAGATCAATCAACCCTACCTTAGTTCTGCTGATTACACCTAGGTTTTGTTGACTTCTCGATTATAGAGGGTTTTTATTTTAATATCTAAATATCAAATTTCATAAAATATTGTGTTTTTTTACACAAGTTAGTCAATGGGGAATGATGGTTTGACTTACATAACTCGAATTTTAATAAACTCTAGCATGACCATCTTTATAGTTGATAGAGCTGGATGAACATTAATCATACTAAGGAAAACAAAAATTTGCCACCGAGATTATAAGGTAATGTGATTTGGAAGTCTTGGATGAAAATTCCTTTCAATTATTTGATTATGAATGATCTAACAATGGTGACTATTTCTAGAATTGATGTTCTATGGCTACCCTCAAAAGCCCCATTGTGATCTTTCTTGATCATTTTTCCATTGACTCCGTGACAACCAATTTGGCTCATCTATTAAATTTTCAAAAGACTTGGAAAATAAAGAAATCCATTTAGGATAAAATAATATGTTGAAATTTGGGTAGCTCGAAAGGTATTATTGAGTGGAGAAAACCCACAAAAAGTGAGTTTGTGGGCAAGATACCCAAGTTTGGGGGTTTTGACCCAAGGGAACGGTCTTAGAACCCAAGAAAACGAATTTTATTAATTTTGAGTCATGTAGGCTTAGCTTGGCCAACAAGGCCAAGGGACAAGTATAAATATAGGCCAAAGAATAAGCCAAAACACAAGTGACAAGGATCTCATTTGTGGAGCAAAAAGAGTCGTAGAGAAGCTGCAATTGTCCAAGAGAGGTCGAGTTTGGAAGTTTTTCTATCTAGCAAGGAGAAAGGAACCACAAAAAGAAAGGAAGGTAGGTGAATGGAGGTCGCAGAAGGGTTGAGGCTAAATGGATCTACCCGCAGTCCAACGATGGTTTGTTATGTGTATTAGTGCAGCCGCAGTGCTAAGGAAAGTTGATTGTAGAGGGCCGCAGACCTAGACGAGGGTCTGTTCAGGTTGAACAATGCTGATTGTAGAGTTGTTAAGGAAGGTCGAGGCTTCAACAAGCCTAGAACACAATGCTTCGAGACCCAAGGATAGGCAGAGGAAGGTGAAGAAGGCTGCTGAGTTGTACTAGGGCTACCTAGGTAGTAAATCGAGGGATAGATTAGGCTTGTGTAAGGGTAGTGAGGAAGTCTGAGTCTTTGTGTAGGTTTCTTGGACAAGCTATAGCCAGGAGGGTGTTAGAAAATATAACTAGTTTCGGTCTTCATAATTGTCATTGTACTCATGTTATTATGTATATCTTATGTAACAAGCAAAAGAAGAAAGAGAAATATTATTTTCAAGCATGGGTTTCATGCTCCATTTGATTGATCAATTAGGTCAAGCATACATTTTATGATTCTAGGGTTTGTCAAGTCAACGCAGTGCAGAGCAACAGACAACACAGAGCTTCAAAGGGTTAACACAGAGCAACAACAGAGGGTGCTTCAGTGATGAGATACAACCAGACTGACTTGTCTGTAAGTTGTTGGGTGATTGTCCTTCAGTTTCTTACTTCTCAACAATTGAGTTGCAGTGCAACAGTTAGCACTGACAGTGCTATAGGCAGCATGATGCAACAATTTGAGAGGGAGCTGCAGTACAAATGTGGCAGTGACTGTGGCAGAGTCATGGGCAACAGTACAGAAAGCAGCAACGCAGTGGATGGAGGGCAACAGGCCAAGCATCAACAACGCTGGGGACTAATGCCAGAGATCAGAGTAACGATTATGGAGTGAAGTGTTGTTAGAGCACATTCCTCTCTAAGAGGGAGTGTTGAGATTTTGGGTAGCATCGGTTGTGCAATGGGTCTGAAACTTTGTGGAGGGGCTAGAACACTTGAGATCTCTAAGACCTAGAAATCGTTTGGAGAAATTCCACTCAGTGTGAAAGTTATTCAATAAATTAATTATTTTAATGGAGGCCTTAAGTCTAACTTAGGGAAATAAAATAATTAAAGGGAATTAATTTAAACATGTGGTTGAGAATGTTCTAAGTGACGTGGATCAAGTCTTTTCTAATCTTAGCCGTTGATTAGAGATTAGATCACAACCGTTGATTTCTCAATGAGAAAAGTATTAAAGGAAGGCTTGGGGTCAGTTGGAGAAAACACACAGAGCAGTAGCACTTGAGCTAAGTCAAAATTCTGGGGCGCAGTTTGCTGAGAATTTTCGAGCGAGTTTGCAGCGCTTGTGAGGGGAAAATCTGCGAGGGATTATTCTGATTCGAGGCCGAGAATACAAAGGCAGAGAGGTAGATCCGTACGAGGCATCACAAAGACTAGCAGGAGGGATGCAACCCAGCCAGGCTGATGTAGAGGCAGTGCAGGGGCTGATGCAGAGGCAGTGCTGAGCCCAGAAGGGTGACGCATGGCCAGCTTGTGCTATGCAGAGGTTGCGTAGTGGCTACACTAGGCAGGAGAAGCTGACGCAGATGCTGGAGGAGAAACACTGGGGTTCCAGAGGGCCAGAAAGGGCTCGTATTCAATGTTTTTAGAGGAGTGCTTCCTCAGATGAATCAACCATATTTTGTCTTCGAGTGATAGGTACATTTGCCGTGAATTCTCTGTTGGGAAAACATTACTAGTGCCCTTGATTGTATTCAAATATTATGCTTAATAAACAAACCCTCTAAGAGTTGCTGCACCAGTTTTCACGCATTGGGTTTTTCCGGGAACTTTGTCCAAAAAATACTGTCTCCTTTGTCATGTGTGCATTATGCTTCAGTAAATGATCTGTATGTATGTGTAGGCTGTAGTTGTGTTTACTTTGATATTTTACTGAATATTTTAGAAAATAACTTGTTAATTAAATCAAACAAGTAGGAGAAGTAGATCAAGATACTAAAGTAAGGTTTCTATATTCAGAAATTTTCACAGCAAGGAGGTTGTGTAGGCTCAAAGGGACTTTGGTTACAGAGGGAGACTGCAAAGAAAGTCAGCTGCCTAGTGGAAGTTTGAACCTTCAGGTTCAAGCGAGAGAGTGGCGTTTTCAGCACCCGCAAGGACAATCACGAACCATGCAAGGACAATGTTGGTGGTGCAAGGAAAGTTGTATACCATATGAGGAAAATCATTGATCACGCAAGGAAAGTCATGGTACATGCCAAGGCAATCATGCACCCTGCAAGATAAGTCATGATCATGCAAAAAGAAGACGTGGCACATGCAAGGGCAATAATGGGCATGCAAAGAAATTCATGGCTCATGCGAGGACAATCATGGACATGCAAGGAAAGTTATAGAGTTGGAGATTTAAAGGAGTGATGGAAATACCTTCCTCACTAAGAGGGAGTGTTGAAATTTGGGTAAGCTCGAAAGATATTTCGAAGTGGAGAAAACCAATGTTTTGAAAATCGCGATCGGGATTAAATCAGCGAGGGGAAAAAATCGGTAAAAATCGGGAAAAAATCGCCACATACAAAAATATTCTTTTTTTTTTTCAATTTTTTTAATATCTAAAGTACCCACAACATAAAATAAATGCACTGACACATAAATATGAAAAAAAAACTAATATATAAGATGTGTAATATCATGTCTAGTGCTACATCACACATAATAGTGAATCATGTCCTGAATACTAAGTCCTGAGTCTCAACTCAACCTCAAAATATCAACAAAAAATATAATAATGTATCTCATATCACGAGTCATAATGTTATATACAAAGGAATGCACCAAATAACCTATACTACTGATTTCCTCTGCCCCTCTTGCGAGAACATGTAACAACTATCACTCTAGACGAAGAAGCTGGCGGGGTTGGCAATGGACTCTGTTGTGCTCTAGAACCTGAAGCACTAGAACCTAAAGCACCAGGAGCTAAAGGAGGCAGACCACGTCCTCTGCTGGTAGCAGGGGTAGGTGGTGTCACCTCCTCCTCCTCCCCCTCCACTACCTCCTGCTCTCAATCAGGGGCTAACTCCATGATAGGCCTCTCTGTTGGGTGTGGAGCCTGATTATCTTGGTTATTTTGTATCACAACGTTGGACCCCTGTACCTTAATGGGGCGACAACGCCGCCCGTAATTAAACACTGCTTGGGGGGTCCAAGGGGGGGCGACTGCAACTTTATGGAGCCCCCCCTTGGCGGGGGGTTTCGGGGGCAGCGTCCCCGAAGCTAAAAATAGATGTAAATTGCCTTGTAAAAGTATAGTAATTTCTAGTCAATCTGGGCTGTTCATTAGGTGGATTGTGTCCTCTCAAGATGACTTCTCCTCCTCCTTAGCTCTCTTTCTTGCCCTCTGTTTTCAAAAATGACAAAAACAAATTGATTTTTGAACTTATTGGGTTGCTGTTTGATGGGCCCACAATTTTTATCGAAAAAATCGCGATTTTTTGGCGATTTTTTCAAATCGAAAAAATCGCCCAAAAAATCGCCGATTAAATTGGCCTTCCGAAAAAATCACGATTTTCACAACACTGGAGAAAACCCAAAAAAGGTGAGTTTGTGGGCAAGATATCCAAGTTTGGGGGTTTTGACCTAGAGGAATCTACTTAAAGCCCAAGAAAAAGAATTCTATTAGTTTTGAGTCATGTAGGCTCAAGTTGGAAAACAAGGCCAAGGGACATGATCGTTGGGGTTTTACACCCCTTGAACAAGTATAAATATAGGAATATTACCCACTACCAGTGGGTGACCTCATAGGAGAATTTTGTCCTAGATTTGTCTTAAGTTGGCATCCAACAACCCTTGACAACCACCATTATAGTCGATAAGTTGTGCTAGTTGATCTCCGCTTCTTGAGCCAACCATATGTCCCCTTGCCCATTTGTCGAGAGCGTATGCTTGAAGTGGGCCATCTAATCCTAAAGGTATGTCTTTCATTGTGCAATTAGGTGCTTATGCTTGTTTTTCCTTGGGCACATTGGGTATGGATTTGGGCGACTTGGAAGAAGGAAGGGTTTTGACTATAATCTTGTTCCTTCACCTAAAATGGGGGGTTAATCCTCAACCCTAGTCACGTGGGATCTCTCCTATTGGCCTATAGCTTTAGGAAGAACACTACTTGGGAAACCCCAATTTTTTTAGCGCGTCCTTGTTTTACCGTTTCGTATTTTTCACTCCCCTCCGCACATTACATGCCCTATTTCATAATCTTACCTCTCTAGGTCCACAAGGCTCTGGTACACCCCCTCCCTGTTGAAGAATCAAAGCAAATATATATTAGGGTTTGATTCTTCGATCTTGATAATTACTTGTGATTATGTTGGCTTCTTTTACTTATTTATTATCTTATATTTCATCAAACAATTACCATATTATGTTTGTATGAAGATAAAAAACAAGAGACAAAAGATATAGGCACTATGCCAGGGAAAAACCCCCCTCGAGGGGAAAACCCATTCAAGATAATTCTTCCTTTCAATAGTATTCTTTGAGACTCTTCACCCTAGACATGAGTCAAACTTTCCCTCCACACCAAGTCAACCTTCCAGATCTTCGACATAGCAGCAACAACATCCAGTCTTCCAACAACTTCGTAGATTTGCAACAACAACAAATTCCCAACTTCAAACACTTCAATCTCCCAAGAGAGACCACGAAACAAAGAGACTCCTTCACCAAAATTTCGATTTTCTCTTTTTCTTTCTCCCAGACCCAACTCGCACTTCTTTTGCTAAATTTTCATTTTCACACTTTTTCCCTTGTTGCAGTGAATTGCGGTGAATGAGTGAGCAAATGAATTCGACCTCCTTGCATTTATAGCCTTTTGATGGTGTAACATTCCTTTTTAGAAATATTAGCAATCAATCTGATTTATTCCAAAGATTGACTACATGGGCATTTACCGAATATGTCACCTCTGAAGAGAGCGTGAGATTCGGAGGCTCGCTGGCCCTTGTGCAGACTCTGTCTATAAACCCTATTGAAAGATAACACTCCCAATCTAGAATTTTCTACAACAATAAGAATACCTTGAGGGATTCCAAGGTTGGAGAACAACAAGTAATTAGCTCATGCAATGTATTTGAACACATATACATCATAATAACAACCTCAACATCAAACTATGCACTTATATAGTTCACCGAGTGGGGAAAAGCAACTAATTCAACCCTAAAATGGATGTATTCAGAAATCTGCGTGAAAACAGGGGATGGGGACGGTTGGAGATGTTAGCTTAGGTTACGAGGGACCTATTCTCCGAATTTCAGCGCAAACAAAGCATTCTAGCTCAGTTAAATAGCTTCTCCTTCCCAAACTAGGCTAGGAAACCCTAGTTTCCTATGACTTAGAGCATGCAGAAAGTTCTGAAGTTGAAGCAGCGTGGATTTCTGAAGGAGTTAGATGGGAAATAGTATGAACATCAATAAATCAGAACTAGAACATGGCTGGAGCAAATAAGCAAGGATAAACAGAAGATTTACATGGAAAAACCCCAAAAACCGAGGTGCTGCAATAATGAAACCACTGCATAAAGGGACTGCGCAGTAAATGGAGATAATTCTTCAGAAATTACAGAGCCAAATATCAAATCTTCTATTATATGAATCAATAAGGCACAAGAACAGAGATTTAATCTCTTTTACATAGATCCAAGATCACCCGGCAAGGGTTTCTGAACATAAAATGATATACAAGAAGTGCAGCTACAGATCTATGGCTGAAACAACGCTGTATGGCTGAAGCCCTGCATAAAATATGCTGAACATATAGAGGAATGGCTGTAGACTCCTTTTCTAAACCCCCGGGAGAAAGATTGGACTTCCTCTTGGGGAAATCAGCTCATGAAATGGGGTTTCCACCCCTTCCACTGCACACCTTGAAATAACGCAGTTTCTGGAAGTGACTGCGCTGTTGCTGAAGGTATATGCTTGGCCCAACACCTGATAGTGGAAATTGCAGATCAGAGGCTCTCCTTAGTTCTCTTGCTACAAGATCTCCAAGAAAGAGCAGGGCATTCCCGCATGGGAAAACCTTTGCACTAAATAGTGCAGCAACTTAGCTAAACAGCTGAGAATGCCGGAAGTTTGAAAAGACCACCTGAAAGTATGAATTCTAATCTGCCGCAAATGGTTGCCATTTCTTCCTTATGTAGATGAGGAGCTTTCCCTCCAAGGGTCCCATTCAACTAGGGTTTCCTTCCAAGTGAAGCTTCCTCCTCAAGAATTACTTTGCTTCCTTTAGTGATGATCACCTTTGTTCAGCACAGTTTGATTAACTCAAGATTAAATAGATCAGCTAGATAGGTTAAATCTTGACTTTGTCTCCATGCCTTGTCCCCTTTCATACATGTGGCTGATCCACATGGTTATTTTGTGACCCCTTTTCACACCATAAGGGATTTTTATTCCTGCAAGAGAAAATATTGAGCCTCCTTGCTCCTTTATTCATATAAATTGATTTTAGAAACAAAAATTAATATTCCCATTAGCTGAAGCTAATTTAGGAATATTACAGATGGGTTCGAATTCCTCCCTTTGAGGCCTACTTGATCTCCTTAAGGCCGACTTGATGTGGAGGGCTACTAGACCACTTTTGACTAAAAAACAAATCTACTTACATGATTCAAAACCCCAAGGAGGGTCAATATAAATTTGTAATGATTAGCCTAAAAGTCCACAATTGGGACCTTATACTAAATATGACCCAAGCATGAAACCCATGCTTTAATAAGTCATTTAATAATAAAAATAAATGTCAAAATAGTAATATAAATTCTTTTTCTTTAATTCTTTTGATGATTTCAATAATTATGAAGATCGAACCTAGTTACAATCTTCAACACTCCCTTTTAACTAGGGAGGTATTCATAATATATAGCATGAAGATATCAAACTACATGAAACTATGAAGAACATTAGGCACCACAATGCCATGGACTATATTCCTGACCATGGAAATCTATCCATTTGGTCACTCATCTCTTTAGGCACCGCAATGCCATGGACTAGATTCCTGACGAAGGCAATCTATTCATTTGGGACTAAGGTGGACTAAAGCTTTCAACCTCTATAGTTACCATTAGGCTTACTTACTAACCACCAACGCATGGAACTAGGTGTACATCCACCCGATGCCACCCTCCCTACGAGACATCAATATAAGGTGCTGGCCTTGATGTCTTTCCAGACAATGCTTCATTCACAAAGCCTCAACATATTTCTTCCAGATCATTAATATTAATACAATTAGCAATGTTTACCAGACCAAGCTTTTCTCTTAAATATTCAAACTTCTTGTTAGGAAGAGCCTTTGTCAGTATGTCAGCCACTTGTTCATCTGTTGGGACATCCTCTAGCTTCACGAGCCCATCTTTTACCAAATTCCTGATGAAATGGTATTTATTGTTGATGTGTTTCGTCCTAGAATGAAACACAAGATCTCCAAACATCTTAAGGCAACTTTGATTATCACAATTGATTATAGTAGGACTTAGAGGACTTTCAAACAAGTCTGTCAGAAGGTTCCTTAACCATACAACCTCTTTTCCTACTTCACATGCGGCTACAGATTTAGCTTCAACACTACTAACAACAACGGGTCCTTGCTTTCTACTCATCCATGATACCATAACAGACCCCAGGATGAAGCATGTACCATTAGTACTTCTTCCATCAGACTCATTGCCACCCCAGTCAGAATCAAAGAAGCCAATTAGATTAATTTCCTCACTCTTGTATTTTAGGCAGTGATGTATAGTACCACAAATATATCTTGTTAAATTCTGAAGATGTTCTATGCTAGATGCAAATATACTGTAAACTTCTAGGGCTCAATGAAAGTAAGATGTAGATGAAACATACCAATAGATCGATGGAAGACAAGCCAAAAACAAAGATAAATAATGGTGGCTTACGGCGGTCAACAGGATGCCTCAACCAACAAAGTCTTCATAAGGTCAACCTCCCACATGTATCACACAACCCCAAGACGTTTCATCAAGAATACTCCACCAAGACGCTGCACTAAGAAGCCCTAAACGCAGAACCAAGAACTCTGCTCCATCACCATCCAAGAGAGAAGAAAATGCCTCCACCAAAATGCTTGTGTAGAATGAACTCCAAGTCTCTCCAATATATAAGCATCTGTGGGGGTGTGTGACACATCTCTTATGCATGTGGGATAAATCGGGCTGACCTTGCACATGTGGAATAAATTCAAAATACATGTTCTGCTCATCCGATCAAGATGATCTTTAGATCGATCTTGCACCTCTCCGAAAGAGGAATCCAATAAAAATATTGGCATCGTCATCTGAGCATCACAACATGGAGTTTGGACCTAGTTGCCTAAAATTAACACTCCCGGCTAACCCGAAGTCAGTGCAGAGGTCCGAAACCTCTATAGGACTCAAAGGAGTCACATACCAACCCGAAGTTGGTTTTAACTGACTCGAAGTTAGTTGGAGGTCTGAAACCTCACTAGACTTGATCCCAGATCAAGTGGTTGGACACGTGCCATCCTAGACATAGAGAGTATGACAATCTCCGATGCGTCCATCGGTCTTGCTATGGTCTCTATTCACATTTCCCACCTCATTGGCCAAATGAGAGGTACTTCCCATGAGTCCGAAACTCCATGGGTAGGATGCATACGGGGCACATATCAGAGAGAGGTAAACCAACTCAATATCATCACAGTGGGGCGGAAGCACACCAACAAGGTTCGACAAGCCTAGCCCTGTGGTTGCTTATAGCTCCAAGAAGTTATCCCCAAAGCCCCCCCTGGAGCTCCCATAGCTCATCGTCCAACATGACCCTCCAAATAGGGTCGTTCCACGATTCCAAGATTCTCATGGAAGGTTAGGAACATTACCTTCCCCAAGGGATTTGTGAGAATATCCGCGACCTGCTTATCAATTCCTATATGATCGAGCCTTACATCGCCTCACTGTACCATATCCCAGATAAAATGGTACCAAACATCAACATGCTTGGATCGATCGTGGAACACAGGATTCTTTGACAAACGAATCCCCCTTTGGTTATCATAAAGGATAACGGTGACATCTAGCACATGCTTGAACAACTCACTGAAGAGCTTTCACAACCAAGTGACTTCACAACAGGCCATACATGCTACAATGTATTCAGCCTCAGCGGTGCTCAAAGCTACCGACTTCTGCTTCCTGCTCGAAGCAGACCCAAGTGTGAAGCAACATCCAGACATGCTCTTGCGATCCACCACATTGCCAACCCAATTGGCATAAGCATATACAAGGAGTCTCAAACTCCCGGCAGTGTATCTCAGCCCATGGTCTATCATGCCACAGAGATATCTCGAGAGTTTCTAGGCACCAACCCAGTGAATGTTATGAGGATCAACCATGCGTTGACTCAAGGTGTTCACTGCAAAACATATGTCCGGAAGGATGTTCCCTAAGAACATCAGGGCCCCTACGAGTTGACGATACTCGGTAGGATTTGCTAGCATAGGCCCAGCAGTGCTGCCACTCAACTTCTTAAAGTTGAGCTTCATTGGTGTTGACACGGAGTTACAGTCCACCATTCCAAATCTTTCCAGCAGCTTCACAATATATTTCCTTGAGAAAGGAAAATCTCGCCAGGTCTCTGCTAGACCTCCAGGCCTAGGAAGTAATGCGTTAATCCTAGGTCCTTCATCTAGAACTCAGAAGTGAGCTCCCTCTTACACTGATGAATGAGAGGGTCGGCACTTGTCAGGAAGAGGTTGTCCACATACATCACTAGAATGAGAGGCTTTTCTCTATCAACCTTGAAGTAAAGGTTCAGATCAACATTACTACGATTGAAGCCCAGCTTCATCAAGTAGCTATCTATCCTCTCGTACCAAGCCCTGGGGGCTTGCTTCAACCCATAGAGGGCTTTCTACAACCTGCATACATGGGTGTCTCTATCCTGGACTTTGAACCCCAAAGGTTGCTCCACATACACCTCTTCCTTTATCACACCATGCAGAAAGACGATCTTCACATCCATCTGATGAAGGAGACTCAACACGTTCCATCGTAATAATAGCTCACATGTGCAATCATAATCAATGCCTTCCTAGAGAGAAGACTCAAGCAACACATCTTGCCTTGTACTTTTCAGCACTCCCATCAGATCCATGCTTGATCTTATAAAGCCATATCGAGGTGACAACAGTTTTGTCCTCCGGTCTCGGGACCATATCCTAGACATCATCCTTCATAATGGACTCGTACTCTTTGTGTATAGCATCCTTCCAGACTTGATGCTTTACGACTTCTTCACATTGTACTCATGGCTACTAGATACCCTTGGTATCTATATGGCTTCTTGCTTTCCCGAAATGTCCCCCTTTGGGGCCGTATGACTCTCGGCATCCTTGAGAGTGTCTCAGAGCCATGAGGGTCTCTTCTTCTTTCTTCCAACAATGTTATTTGCCCAGGAGAATATATGGTTGTGGTCTCCCTCTTAATGCTAGCTTCTCTGCAAAAGGTGCCATTATCAGTCCTTGGAATCTTGATCTTCTTCTTCAAGCTATATATCCAGATGGGCAACATATCAGATCAATCAGAATGTATCAACTGCTAGACATAAGATTGTGATACTTGAGGGAAAAAGAAAGTCCCCTTTTTTTTTATGCTTTCTTGCGACACAACTCTGATATATGCCATCATGATTATTTTGAATTTGGGCATCCCAGACACCAACTCGGAAAGGGCTTTGTAATCATGGGCTTGAATCCTACTCACCCATTGTCAAGGCCATTCAAGAATCATAGCCATATACTGCCATATATCTGTCATACATCTTGATAGGTATCATATATTGTCATGTCATTGATTACAGTGATGCCATAGTATTATTTATCACAACCATATAGAACAGAAGATATCAAAATTCATGGTTATATATTTTCCATATGCCTTTGAAAATATCACAGATCAAGATCATATAGATTCTGCCACATGTCACTGTCCATATCTTCCTACACATCAAGAACAAATAAAATGACTTACTTGCTGAAGATGCACTCCACTTACATCCCTTTGGTCTCTTGTCCTTGATGTACCAGGTAGATCTCACAGAGAATATTTCTGCTTCAAACTCTGCCTCACCTGTTCATAAGGTCCTCCACCGCTTCAGATACACTTTCACAACCAACTCTTCAATCTACCTTCTAACAGTGGATGCTTCTCCAATACTCACTTAGTAGGAAAGACCTTAAACTTCCTTCCTCGTTTCTCTACATATATCTCACGTTCTAGCCCTTAATTCCTAAGCATGTACATGATTAAACTCGGCCCTCACTCTAGCTGTTCCGCAGGCCTTATGGCCTCTTCATCCAACGAATACAAGGGTCTCGGCCCTCCTTTAGTGCATAGACATCAGCACGACCCTAACACAGAAATATACCACTGTTCTATGTCCACTTTTGAGCCTTCATCTGAACTTGAAATCAGGGTCTTCAAGATCTGTTATGCAAATTCTATGCACACCCTAGATCCTTGATATACAAACTGTAGAAACTTTATCATAATTAAGACTTGTTATTCAAGAAATGCAATCAAGCAAACTGCAAGGCCCTAACATCTTTTATCCAAGATCCAGTCTTTACATGTCACCCCTTTTGTTTATTTTATATGCAGATCATCTACATATCATGAAATGCATGCAACAATCATACATAGCTTTGTAACTTTACCTTACCTCTTTCTTTGCAAGGATTTGATCCATCGTTATGTGCCAACACTTCTTCAATAAGTGTTTATCTTTAACATAGGTGTCTTAGATTTTTTGCACTTGGGTACAATCCATATTGATAATCTACAAACCATATAATTTACTGAAGGTTGTCATTCGTGTTAACATAAGCCATAAATGATCATACTTATCCTTCCAAGTTTATAGTCTGAGTGTTAGGGAAACATTGCGTCCCTTTTTGTAAAGGATCTCAACTTGCATGATTCTGGTTCCTTCCTGCAACTGTGATCCAATCTTAAACACTTTCAAATCGACCTCATTAACATTTCCCTTTTCTAGAACTAGGTCATCATACTGCTTACTGCCCATCGACCATCATTTATAGTTGTCGAGCCATGCATTATAGTCATCAGATTTTCACGACCGTAGGTACCCCATGTCTCACGGTCACCATCATTGGATCACCGTTTCGTTGTTCTTTGGGTCATTGTGTTACATTTATAGTCAAAACTCAATGTCACTGCTATCATGTATCATAAGAGTGAGACAATCACACATCGTGTACATCTTTTAGCCAAAGGAGAGATGTCACCATGTCACAAAATGTCAATATCCAAGTCATGCGAATCATTGTAAAAAATACAAAATCCATACGCCACAATTTTCAGTCTGTTGTACAATACCTTGAATACAAGAAAATTGAGAATCAATGCCATGTACCTATTGCTGAAGAGGCCAATGCATATTGAAGGCAAATACGTAACTGCTGGAGCGAAAATATTCTAAGACCATAACTTACATTACACTGAGACCTTATTGTACATTTTCATTACAGTGAGGAAACTGTAACTGAGGATCTGTGCGAGACCATATCTTTCTAAAATAATGAAACGACGTCGAAATGCTATGCAGATGCCACATCTATTGTGGTGAGTGCCATATAGTAATACCATGGTCAAGGATTATAGTGAGGGCAAAGGCTTTGTGCCAAAGAGAATAAATATATCATGTCATCACAAAGACTAACATCATCGCAGGGAACAAATACATAGTGCGGTGACGGAGATCAAATATGTAATGCCATGGTGTGTTTCATATAATGCGATGCCTATGCCCAAAACTTCAAGCGATAACCATAGGTGCGAGTCTCCATATTGCTCATGCCTAGAAATCTGAGCGAATTCATAGTGCCGTAATAGAAATGCCCCTGCCCAGAACTTTGAGCAAATTCAATGCCGTAACAAAAATGCCCATGCCCAAAACTCCTTCTAGCTGCGGCTAGGATTCTTCCTCCATGCTGAAGGTTTGGGCACCAACCAGCCCCAACATACCTGAAACAGAGGTCTCCTAACTCGACCTTCTTCCAACGACTCGGTCATTTGAAAACAATCCTTATCTTGCTGCCCTAGATTCTCAACTAGATGGGCTTTGTCTTCTCCTAGCTCTGATACCATGTTAAATTCTGAAGATGTTCTATGCTAGATGCAAATATACTTTAAACTTCTAGGGCTCAATGAAAGTAAGATGCAGATAAAACATACCAATAGATCGATGGAAGACAAGCCAAAAATAGAGATTAAGAATGGTGGCGTTACGGCGGTTAGTAGGATGCTTCAACCAACAAAGTATTCATAAGGTCAACCTCCCACATGTGTCACACAACCCCAAGACGTTTCATCAAGAATACTCCACCAAGACGCAGCACAAAGAAGCCCTAAACGCATAACCAAGAACGTTGCTCCATCACTATCCAAGAGAGAAGAAAATGCCTCCACCAAAATGTGTGTTTAAAATGAATTCCAAGTCTCTCCAATATATAGGCATTTGTGGGGGTGTGTGACACATCTCTTATGCATGTGGGATAAATCGAGCCGACCTTGCACATGTGGAATAAATTCAAAATACATGTTCTGCTCATCTGATCAAGATGATCTTTAGATCGATCTTGCACCTCTCCGAAAGAGGAATCCAATAAAAATATTGGCATCACCATCTGAACATCACAACATGGAGTTTGGACCTAGTTGCCCAAAATTAACATATCTTAATATATGTTTGCCAGCTATCCAATGTTCATGACAAGGTTCCAACTGAAATTGACTAAGGATGTTCACAACAAAGCATATATTTGGCCTAATGTTTACCAGATACATTAGGGAGCCCATCAACTGTCGATATGAGGTTGGATCCACGAGACTTGAGTCAGAACCTTGTAAATTCTTGAAGTTTGGGATCATAGGAGTAGTCATGGGCTTGGAGTTCATCATCTCAATTTTCCGTAATATCTTGATAATGCATTTTCCTTGCCCCAAGTATATCTCCCCAGGTTTCTGCCATTTGAGACCCAGGTACTAATGCATAAGTTCTAGGTCCTTTTCAAATTCAGTTGCCAACATCTTCTTACATTCTTCAATTTTGTGCTCCACACCTGTGATGAATAGATCATCCACATATAGTAGAATAATGACATGTTCATTATTCACGACCTTGATGTAGAGATTTGGATCAACAATACCCTTCACAAACCCATTTCTTAAGAGATATGCATCCATCCTTGCATACCATGCCCTAGGAGCTTGCTACAAGCCATATAGGGCTTTGTTAAGTTTGCAGACGTGAGAGTCCCCGCTATTCACTTTGAAACCTTTGGGTTGTTCGATGTATACTTCCTCCTCAATTGCCCCATTTAGAAATGCGATCTTCACATCCATTTGATGGATATTCCAACCCATTGTAGCAACCAATGAAACCAAAGATCTAATGGTAGTATACCTTGCTGTAGGTGCAAATGTTTCTTCATAGTCTATTCCTTCCTTTTGAGAGAAGCCCCTTGCAACGAACCTTGCTTTATATTTGTCTATGCTTCCGTCAACAACATGCTTAATTTTGTAGATCCATTTGTATGTGACAATTGATTTGTCACTATGTCTAGGTGTTGAAATTTGCAACAAGAAATAGTGAAATTGGCATCCATAAACAACTTCAAGAAAATGGCACCCATAAATGGCTACCATGGAGGCTTTTGATTTAATTATTTCTTAATTAAATTAGAAGAAATGTGTGTCAAATTTATTTATCCCTTAAATAATTTGGACAATAAATTGTAATCTTATCTCATAATCACTTGTAATAGTTAACTGAATGTGATAGACTCAGTTAGCTCATGAAATTCGAGTTGAGGGTGGTTGATGAGGCATGTAGAGTGATTCTATTTTTTTTAGAGTCCAAGTTGCAATTAGTGTATTAGTTTAATGCATGAGAAATCAATTAACTCAATTAAATGAGTTAAAGTCAGTCTAACTAGTTGTCACTGATTGTTGAACTAGTGAGAGGTCAAGTGAATTAAATGAGATTTAATTAACATGCAGTGATCTTTCAAGTGACTGATGATTTACTATTAATCGTTGCATGAATGTCAGTTCTGATGAAGACCCAGTTGAAACAGAGGTTAAAGGGAAGTTATCTATCAGTTGTATTTTTTAGCAAATTGCCCGGGCACAATTATATACACCATATGTTTCCCATGATGTATTGAGCAGTCAAGGAACGCTAACTATCCTATTTAATAGGGATTAATTGCCCAGGGATTGCGTAAGCAAGGCAGACTGAGCAGAGGCTGGAAATTGGCTAAGTGTTGGTCGATTTTGTTCGGATCAGTGTGAGACAGTCAGGATTGTGCAACAGACTCTTGTGAGAAGAGTGCATTGTTTTGTTTCATGATTCCTTGGTTCATTATACAACAGAGATAGAGGGTTTTTGAGCAGCAAGCTTTCTCCATAAAAATATCTTGTGTTGTGGATTGATTTTCTTTCTCTTACTTGGTGTGATTGTGCGATCATGTTTATTTTCCACAATTAATTTAGAAGGATTCAATATCTTGCTCTAGTATATTGCATGATCAGATTGAATCCATTGGTATACATATTGTTTGTATAATTTCTACACTAGGAACAATCTCCCAAACCCCATTCTTCATAATGGATTGGTATTATTCTTGCATCGCCGCCTTCTAGACATCCTATTGAGCAGCCTCTTCAAGTGTAGATGGTTCAGCTTGAATGAGCTTTGTCATATATGCAGAATAACCAAAGTATATCTTCAATCTTTTTCTTTCCCTGAAGGTTCCTATGGGAGCTTCATGTCCTTCAACATCTTGCCATGTAGATTTTAACCAAATTGGCCTTTTCCTTGTGGTCGGTATGACCATAAGTTGAATAGGCTCACTTGGTCCTTCTTCTTCTTGATTTGTAGTAGGATCTTCATGATGTAGATCTTCTTCTTCGAATATGGGAGATTCTTTTTCATCAGAGTCTATGGGAATATCCTTGGACTTCTTGTAGGCTTGGCTCTCATCAAATATGACATCTCTGCTATTTTCAATTTGCCTTCTTTCTTTGATTTAGATTCTTTAAGCCTCTGAGGAGAGACTATATCCAACGAATATTCCTTTGATACTTGTAGAATCCAACTTCTTTTACTTATCCTTTGGAACATGGATGTATGCAGGGCTTCTAAAAATTCAGAGGTGATCCACACTCGGCTTCTTTCTTATAAACTCTTCTTCGGGAGTTATGTTCTTGAGACTTCTATGAGGACTTCTATTTTATGTGCACGGTTGTCATGACTTCTTCTCCCCATAAGAATTTTGGTAGATCTTGATCAAGGAGCATTGTCTTAATGCCTTCCTCAATAGACCTATTCTTTCTTTCAACAACTCCATTTTGTTCGAGATAGTAGGGAACAATGAGCTCCCTCTTAATCCATGTTACCTTGCAATATTCGATCAGTTCCTTAGAAGTGTATTCCCCACCATTGTCGAATCTTAGAGTCTTTATCTTTCTTTCGGTGAGGTTTTCCACTTCATCTCGAAATTCCTTGAATTTATCAAATACTTCCTCTTTCTTTTTGAGAAGATAGATCCATGTCTTTCTAGAATGATCATCTATGAAAGTTACCTAATAGAAATGACCTCCAAGAGATTTATCAGACATGGGCCCACACACATCAGAGTGAATGAGGTCCAAGATTTCCTTGGCCCTAGATTCACTATTCGAAAATAGTTTTCTTGTATGTTTTCCCAAAGATCATCCCTTGCACGCACCTTCATGATCTTCCTTTATATTGAGGATGCCATTCACCAGTTGACTACGAGAGGGAATGAGCTTGTAGTGTAGATGACCATATCTTCTATTCCATAGTTCAATAGGATTGATTTCCATATGAAACAAGGCTTGAGGAGATGGTGTAGTAACCCTATACATACTTCCTTAACGAACGCCAATGAATTTAGCTTTGTTAATGCTAGAATCTTTGTCCTAGAACAATACTTTTCCATCAACAAAATCAATTCTTTCACCTTTATCCTCTAAACAAGAAATATAAAGTAAATTATTTTCCAAACCTGGAACATATAGTATGTTGTTGAGGTGCAACTTTGATCCACTTTCTAATTCCAATGAGGTTGTTTCTAGTCCTTTCAAAACACAGCTTTTGTTGTTACCCAATTCCACTGCATGTGAGGATGGTTCTCTTGATAGTGTTTTTAGTAGTTTTCTTTCTCCAGTCATGTGCCTTGATGCTCCACTATCAACGATCCATGCATTGTCATCATGGAGAGATCCTGTAAGGGTAGCCAAAAGTCCTTGACCTTTGTCTTTAGTGAATAGATAATGAAAGAGCTTTTTGATCCATCTCCTAGTAGAGTTGATACCCATCCTTATGTAGTCCACCAATGAGGGATATTCCATGCCAACAATGTGATCTTCAATCCTTCTTGAACTTAGCTCTGATACCATGTTGAAGAATCAACGCAAATATATTTTAGGGTTTGATTCTTCGATCTTGATTATTAATTGTGATTATGTTGACTTCTTTTACTTATTTATTATCTTTTCTTTCATCAAGAAATTACCATATTACGTGTATATGAAGATAAAAAACAAGAGACACAAGATAGGCACTATGCCAAGGAAAAACCCCCCTCGAGGGGAAAACCCAGTCAAGATAATTCTTCCTTTCAATAGTATTCTTTTAGACTCTTCACCCTAGCCATGAGCGAAACTTTCCCTTCACACTAAGTCATCCTTCCAGATCTTCGACCTAGTAGCAGTAACTTCCAGTCTTCCAGCAACTTAGCAGATTTGCAGCAACAACAACTTCCTTCTCTTTGTACTGCTTCCTCATACCTTCCTCAACTCTTTCTGATTCTGCTAATTTAAACTTTAAGATGACAATCTCCTCATTGAGCTTGGCCTCCTTATCATCACAGGTCTGAAATAATTTTTCTTGATCCTTGCATGACACTGTTAGTCTAGAAATAGCATCTCTAGGAACCTTAATATCATTCTCATCTTCACTAGGCACTTTAGCATGATCAAAATCTGAACCATCAAAATTATAAGTTAACATAAAATCATTAATATTTATTGTTAAATTTGGACAACTAGGTCCAAACTCTGGGTTGTGCTGCTCAAATGACGATCCCAATATTTTTATTTGATTCTTCTTTCGGAGAGGTGTAAGATTGATCTAAAGATCATCTCGATCGGATGAGCAGAACATGTACTTTGAATTTATTCCACTTATGTGCTAGGTCGGCCTGGAATATAATATAGAGTTAAATGTCTTAAAGGACGTGTCACACACCCCCAAAGATGCCTATATATTGGAGGGACTTAGAGTTCATTATACACACAATGGGTGGAGGATTTTATTCTCTCTTGATGGCGATGGAGCTGCATTCTTAGTGCTGCGTATTTGTGGAGTATTCTTTGTCTGGGTTGTCTTAGGGTTGTGTGTGACACACTTGGCTGAATGACCTATTGGAGACTTTGCTGGTAGAAGCATCCTGCTAATCGCCGTAATGCCACCACCATTCATTATCTCTGTTTTGGCTTGTCTTCCATCGATCTATTGGTATGTTCTATCTGCTTCAGTATTTTGCCCTAATCCGAAATGGCATAGAACATTTTCTCAAATTAACATGGTATCAGAGCTAGGAGAAGACAACGCCCAGCTTATGTCAAGAATCTAGGGCAGTGTGAAGAGGGCTGTTCATATCTACCTCTGAATGTCGCTGGACTGAGCCATCACACATATCTTATGGGCTTTGCACAGTTTGAATGGACATCATATTTCTGCATAGGCATTGTTATAATTTATAGGCTCTGAATTTGATCTTTGGCCCTGTGGAATATTGCTAGATCCAATGCGAGGCTTGATTTGGTAATGAACTTTCAAGGGTTACGTTGGGCTCTATATTGCAGGTGATCAAAGACAAACTTAGCCACAATCCTAAGAAGCCCTGTTTCCTTCTCTACTGTGGCTTTCGACCTTGTTTTAGGCGTCATATCTGTGCATAAAGATTTGGTCATTTATCTATACAGTTCATCAAGAAGGAAGAGAATCGTGGCTTTGAACCTCGCTGAACTATTATTCTTGGCATTTTGTGGAGAGCGTATTCTGAAATTGATTGTAGATTGAATTGAAAAGTTGCCAAGGTCATTTGGTCCTCCTTTTGGAGCTGTTGAGATATGATTGTATTCATCTTCTATGGCTGACTTTAAGCTAAGGATAGTGAGGAGTTTAGGCATGATCTGGAGCCTATTAGACGTCTAGTGTAGAGATCTAATAAGCCTAAATTTGCGGCCCTAATTATCAATCTTTCTGCGGCCAAGAATATTATGCGTGTGTGGTATTAACCTCGGTCCTTTGAGATGGTCATCGCACCTCTGGCACAATGCAATGGTCAGTCTCAGCATGGTTGGTCATGACATTGTTATACGTATTGGTCTCAGCCTCTCTATAATGAGTATGTGCGACTGCGATATATATGAATCATTGCACGGTCATATGGCATGGTTCTATGCGATAAGTATATGGTATGTATGGCTTCATCCGTTGGCGCTCGCTCAGAGATCGAAATCCTCCACGATAAAATCGACGACCATGGCCTTAGAAATTACATAATGCAACACATGTAAGACTCAAAAACCCTGTGGAACGAATTGCTGGCATTCCTTAAAGCCTCCGATACTGCAAAACTGGTAACGAGTGCTCTAGAGCCCACATTTTTTTTTGGAATAATAGTATTGCACGTGCTTTCTCGGCTCCACCAAAATCCACATAAAATACTGTTTCCGCCACCGTAAAATTTCCTTTGGCTAAGTCGGATGCATAATTTCTGTTTAAAGAACACTCGGCTTGGTGATGATGGACGCTGGTGGCTGAGGTGTCACAATTCATTTTTTGGGCATATGTATTGACGTCGTGTATTGCAGATGTGTGGAGGATTCTCTTTTCTCTTGTGAAAGAGTTAGATCTTGTCAGATATGGTGTCGATCTAGATATAATTCTGAATGTGGTGTCTATGCATCTGCACAGAGAAAGAACTCGATCAAAAAATGAAGGCGTGTACGTCTGCAAAAGAGATTTCAGGGATATGGACATTATTCCTGTTTATGGCAGAGGAAATGTCAACACCGAAGCTGAAGCTAAAACTGAGGTAAAATGTTCTTCGGATCACAGTAACTTGAAAATACAAAATACCACATGCCCATAGGGTTGAAAGCTCCAAAATTAAGGGTTTTATAAGGCCTAGACGAAGATCAATTCTCGCTTGGTTGAATATGGCGGTGAACATGGGAATGAGAGTACACTGGACATGGAACGAGAAGTAATTTTTCTTTTCTTTGTCGACATGTCAGAATTGAGAAATCCCCATCACAAGACATGAGGAGAGGATGATTTATGTCTGCGCATACTGCAATTAGGTTTCCTGAAGATCTGGTTAGTGACAGATTGGACTGAGATGAGGCTGATTGTTTGAAGAAGAGTCTTCTTGCGTGGAGGTCGAAGAAGTCATGAAGGGACCTACGATTTGAATGTTGGAAATGGCATACTACAGGTAGTTTTAGGGACGTTGGATCTGTAGATGCGGAATTTATCGAGAGAAATTAAAAGGAAGACTATGCAAGAGCTTGTGTCTAAGTTTATTTGTTTCATCATTGTTAAGGCTTCCAAAAAGCACTGGCAAGAAATGTGATGAGCCACATGGAAAATGGGTCATGAAAGATCCATGAAATATAAGATGATGGTCATACAAAGATGGAAAGAAGGTAAAAAGGGTTGATATTTGAGCCTTAAGTACAATACTTTGGAAATCTATTGTAAGAAGGCAAATGTATTGAAGTGAAAGTATGCAAGGATTTTTGTGAGTAGCTGAGTGTGTAGCAACACTAATATCTAAATGAAGTCTTTCCCGCAACCCTGCACTTTTCAAAGCAGAAACCAAGTACCATCTTCTGGAGGAGAAGCCGCAGTCTTCTAGGTAGCTGTATGAGTGTTTAGGGCTGTAACAAAACCTGTGGGTGCCCTAACCTGAACAGTGACATATGGAAGAATATGTATGACCATGAAGTTTGAAATATCCAATACTGTAGTGATGGGTACATTAAAATTATGGCAACATAGTAATCCGCGATATGACAGGGATGACAGTTTTGTAGTCGCAAATTTGAGGAACAAAATCTGTGATTCTATGTCACTGTCATTATAACAGTAAGCTTGTGACAGTATCAGTCTTACATTGGAGCGTAATGATAAACTTGAAAGTATAAACTGTGAAGTTTCTGCAACCTTGGACAGTCACGTACCGTCAAGTATTTGAAACCATGGTTAGAAAATCTTGTGAATTTTTTGGACAAATGATGTATATGATAAAATCATGGCAACACTGAAATCAATGATATGAAAAGATGCATGACAGCTATATGATTGTGTATGGCTATGATTCTTGGATGGCTTTGACAGTGGGAGAATAAGATTCAGGCCCCTGAGTACAAAACTCCTTTCCAAGTTGATGTATGGGATGCCCTCATTTGAAATAGATGTCTTCTCTCACAATATAAGATGACATTAAGAGGGAGAATACAACTGTATATGCTCTTGAGTTAATATCATTGCTGAAAGAAGACCGTCATGGCTTAAAGATATATGGCTTCAGGGGGGAAATTCCGGTAGAAAAAAAACAAGAAGCCATATAAATACCAGGGGTATCTAGCTGCCATGAGTACAATATGAGCCTGGAACATTTGAAGAAGCTGTAAAGCATCAAGTCTGGAAGGATGCGAGGATGATGTCTGGGATATGGTCCCTAGACCATAAGACAAAGCTGTGGTCACCTCGTTATAATATCAAGCATGGATCTGATGGGAAAATGTGTTGCCTGAGACTTCTCTAGGAAGGCACTGATTATTATTATTACCCTTGCTGCTACACAAGGACGGAATCTACATCAGATGGATGTGAAGACTGCCTTTTGGCATGGTGCTAAAAAGGAAGAGGTATAGGAAGAGCAACCTCTGGGATTAGAAGTCCAGGATTGAGACACCCATGTTTGTAGGTTGGCTAGCCCCCAGGGTTTGGTACGAAAGGATAGATAGCTACTTTATGAAGCTGGGCTTCACTCGTCGTAATGTTGATTCAAACCTTTACTTCAAGGTTGATAAAGAGAAGCCTCTCATTCTGGTGTTGTATGTGGACGACCTCTTCCTGATAGATGCTGACCCTCTCAATATTCAGTGCAAGAGGGAGCTCGCTGCTGAGCTCGAAATGAAGGACCTAGGACTGATGCACTATTTCCTAGGTCTGGAGGTCTGTCTAAGACCTAGTGAGATTTTCCTTTCTCAAGGAAAACACATTGTGAAGCTTTTGGAAAGATTTGGTATGGTGGGCTGTAAGTCCGTGTCGACATCGATGGAGCTCAACTTTAAGATGTTGAGTGGCAGCGCTACTGTGCCCGTGTTAGCAAATCCTACTAAGTATCGCCAACTCGTAGGGGCTCTGATAATGTTATGAATAAAATAATGTAAATAATGATTAATTAGTTAATTAGTAATTAGGTTGAATGGCCATGTATGATGAGACATGAACTTTCGTGAAGAGGCACCTGTGTAGGTATATAAGTAGGCCTCATTTGTAACATTCAATGGTCTATCTCATATCTCATTCTTCATACCTTTTATAATATAATATTTGTATCCTCATGGATATCTTTGTATTTCAAGTGTTCTGGAGTATTTAACTTGAGAAGGAACTTTGTTCGCTTCAGATGTTCTTAGTGAACAACCGTCTGGACTTATGTTGTGCAGTGAGCACTTTGAGTCAACACATGGTTGATCATAGAATTCACTGGGTTGGTGCCAATAAACTCTTGAGATATCTTTGTGGCACGATAAACCATGGGCTGAGATACACTGCCGGGAGCATGACACTCCTTGGATGTACTGATGCCGATTGGGCTGGCAGTGTGGTGGATCGCAAGAGCACATCTGGATGCTGCTTCACACATAGATCTGCTTCAGGCAGGAAGCGAAAGTCAATAGCCTTGAGCATCGTAGAGGCCGAATACATTGCAGCATGTATGGCCCATTGTGAAGTCACTTGGTTGAGAAAGCTCTTCAGTGAGCTGTTCGAGCATGTGATAGATGCCACTGTTATCCTTTGTGATAACCAGAGGGGGATTCATTTTTCAAAGAATCCCGTGTTCCACGATTGATCCAAGCATGTTGATGGCTGGTACCACTTTATCCGGGATATGGTACAACGAGGCGCCGTAAAGCTCGATCATATAGGAACTGATGAGAAGATCGCATATATTCTCACAATGCCCTTGGGGAAGGTCATGTACCTAATCTTCCGTGAGAATCTTGGAATCATGGAACGACCCTATTTGGAGGGTCCTGTTGGACGATGAGCTCTGGGAGCTCCAAGGGGTTTTTGGGGATAGCCCTGGTGCTATAAGCAACCATAGGGCTAGGCTTTCCGAACCTAGTTGGTGTGCTTCTACCCCACCGTGATGATATTGAGATGATTCACTTCTTTCTGATCTATGCCCCGTATGCATCCTACCCATGGAGTTTTGGACTCATGGGAAGTACCTCTCATTTGGGCAATGAGGTGGGAAATTTGAATAGAGACCATAGCAAGACCGATGGATGCATCGGAGATTGCCGTACTCTCTATGTCTATGATGGCACGTGTCCAACAACTTGATCTGGGATCAAGTTTAGCGAGGTTTCAGACCTCCAACTGACTTCGGGTCAGTGAAACTAACTTTGGGTTAGAATATGACTCTCTTGAGTCCTAGTGAGGTTTCAGACCTCCAACTGACTTCGGGTCAGGTAAACCAACTTCGGGTTGGTATGACACTCTTTGTGAGTCCTCTAGAGGTTTCAGACCTCTGGGCTGAATCTGTCAGTCGGGAATGATGTCCTGGTGATTGACCCACTTCTGTTCTGAAATAAAGAAGCTAGCAAAGCAATTTATGGTGGGATGACGCACGATGTTTGGATTGCACTAGTGTATGGAGTTCTCCCTAGTTGAGAGGGAGTGTTAAATTTGGACAACTAGGTCCAAACTCCGGGTTGTGCTGCTCAGATGACGATCCCAATATTTTTATTGGATTCCTCTTTCGGAGAGGTGTAAGATTGATCTAAAGATCATCTCGATCGGATGAGCAGAACATGTAATTTGAATTTATTCCACTTATGTGCTAGGTCGACTTAGAATATAATATAGAGTTAAATGTCTTAAAGGAGGTGTCACACACCCCCAAAGATGCCTATATATTGGAGAGACTTGGAGTTCATTATACACACAATGAGTAGAGGATTTTCTTCTCTCTTGATGGTGATGGAGCTGCGTTCTTGGTGTTGCGTATTTGTGGAGTATTCCGTCTGGGTTGTCTTGGGGTTGTGTGTGACACACTTGGTTGAATGACCTATTGGAGACTTTGCTGGTAGAAGCATCCTGCTGATCGCCGTAACACCACCATTCATTATCTTTGTTTTGGCTTGTCTTCCATTGATCTATTGGTATGTTCTATATGCTTCAATATTTTTCCCTAATCTGAAATGGCATAGAACATGCTCTCAAATTAACATTTATAAGTTTCAATTCATGATTTTCTAATTTCTTCTCATCATTAGGTGAATCGTTTTCACTAAGAGGATGATATTCTTGTGGTTGAGATTCTTATTTTGAAGGACCTTCTTCTTCTTCTTTTTCTTGTTCGTCTTCTTGTTAATATTTTTCTCATTCTCTTTATTGCTGCTCGCACCATCTCCAAAATATGGACTCTAGCTTGTCCCACTTTTCTTTAAAATATTTAAAAGCTACTAACTTCTTCAAACCATCATTATGAAGATTCTTGTAGATTATGCATCTAGCTTGCACATCCCACTGCAAAAATTTAGGAGCAATTGGAACCTTTCCACATCCTTCACATTCCAGTCTCCAAATGTCAGATCCAAAAGACAAAAACTAAGATTTAAGATTTTTGTGCAATACCTTGAAATTTGCAGCGACGAGGATAGCCACTCCTTGAGAAGCATTCTAAAAAAAATTTCAATTTTTTTTTCCAACAAACCCCAGATCTACTCTCTAGCGATCACGCTGCAACTGAGAGCCTCGCTCTGATCCCAATTGTTGGAACCCTTTAGTACTACTGGGGGGGGGGGGTGAATCAATAATGTGTCTTGTTATCAATTTTCACCAATTAAAACTTCTCCTCTTTAAATCATTACATATATTTCTTGTAATGAATAAATAATGTATAGATAGTGATAATTAGTTAATTAGTAATTGAAATTTGAGAAAGGTCACGTACGATAAGACATGACCTTCCAACAACATAAATAAATTATCTCATAAACTTGTGCACCATATGAGCATAAACCATAAAACATATACAACAACATAAACAATAAACATGCACAACACGTCAATCACACATAAGTGTTGGATATAATGATGTCATCGATGTCAATATACCTAGAAGCCCTAATTCTTGTTCTACCCTTATTCCTTATTAAGAAACCCTATCCCTTGTCCCAACCCTTATCCTAATCCCTAGAAATCGTAAGTCCTAAATGTATACCATATACCTAGAAATCGTATGTTCTAAATGTATACCCTAATAAATTAGAAAAATCCTAATCCTAGTTCCCTTACAAAAATTCTGACCTTGTCCTTACAAATTTTTTTATTTATAGTCCTTATTCCCCAATCTATTCCTATTCCCATTTTCGATTAAAATATTATTTCCTATTAATACAATCTTATTTAAATCAACCCTACTCTCCCTTTTGTTGACAACGAAAACATAATTATCTATATACAAAATTTCTCACTACATAAGTCGACTTCAACTACAGGTTGACTTCAAATTTGACAGTTCCTCCATTCAAAATCATATAAATAGAAGATGACTCGAGCTAGTTTGAGAGAGAGATCTTGGTGAAGAGATATAGGAGCATAAGCAAAGTTCACATCTCGTGAACTCATTGAGAATTTAGCTAAAGGGATATCTATTTTGCAACTTGCTTGGGACTCGAACCTAAAATAAGCAGCCTCCGTAATTATTTTACATTGATAGATATTATCTTTGGACTTGTGTTAACTGTCTTGTGGATATGATATGACATATTGTATTGTAGACTTGTGAAGCAGACTTGTTTAGAGCAACAATATGTCCAGACCTATAGAGTGAATGCAGAATTGAGGTATATTCCTTACAAGTAGTTGGAGTTATTTAAGGTTGCAGAACTGTTGTGGACCTATTGGAGAGACTTTGAAAAAACTAGAGGAAGGCTTCTATTGTAGGCTTGTAGAATCTAAGAAATACTTGTATTACGGACTTAAGGAAGCCTACAGTCATTTACTTACAATCTAGTGAAGGGATAAAGAATTTGTGGAGCATCTATTTGGAGATGTTGGTCAAATGTGTTATTGATGTCAATATGGAGTTTGTGAAGATGGAAAACATTCTTGTGATAACCCTTTTGTGATGTTTCCATAAGCATGAAGATGATGCATATTCCCTAGCTACATGATAAAACCATAAAGCCCTAGTTTCATGATGCCCTAGCCTAAATAATTTTTTCATGATACCCTAGCTCTATCTAAACAAATGATAGTTCTTGAGTATAAATGCCTTAGCCCTAACATATTATTGCAAGTCCTAAAACTAATACTTATGATGGCCTAAAGCCAATACATGACTGGAAACCTATGTATGGAACCCTAAGCCTATGGAGAAGACCTTCACATACATGAAACCCTATCCCTTGATACAAATCCTAAGAAACCCTAACATTGTCTAAATTCTTGGGAAATAAGATGAAGCCCATGAAAATATATTGAAATGGCACCCTAGCCTTGTTGGATGATACAATAAACTAATATCCCTAGACATTAAGCCCTATCTACAGCCTAAATGATCACATCCATGTACATAAATTCCTAAGACTCTGTCATATATCCCTAACCTTTAACTATGAAAAATATTTAATTCAAATATTTTGTTACTGTCTATAAGAAATATTGAAGACTGCATTAGCCTATGAAGGATCTCATTCTCTGGGCCAACAAATAAAATATTATCTCCAAACCCTTCATCGTTGAGGAATAATTTATTTTTTAAAGAATAAAAATATATTAAATATATGCCTATACGGGTGAGCTTCCCATGGTCATGTCGGCCCCTTAACCAATAGACATGTCTTTTCATGCATTCAAACCACTATAAATATAACTCTGTCCTCATTAATCCAACCATCAATTCAGTGAGATATCAGAGAAGAAAACACATAAATAGACAGGAGGCCGAGAAGAGAAGTTTGGGCTAATTTTAGAAGTTTGGGATTTTGGATTATTGAAGACTCAGCTATTGGAGAATCTCAGACTTGTATCATCTGCGAAATTGCTGAATTGAGGAGACTCAATCCTAGAGGAGCTCAGATTTGTTGTAGTGAAGGCTGATGTAGCTCGGAAATTTTATGGGAAACTCATGATATACCCTCCATAACTTAGTCTGTTGACCACTTGGTTGATTGGACAAGGAACCCAAAGACTACAGTTACCTCAGACTTGCGATAGTTCTGTAAAGGTTGAATTGAAGCTCAAACTTTGGACAATAAAAGGCCTCTTAAAGCTTGGATTACAATCCTCATTTTAGGCTCGGTTGACAGCAGTCTGTGGAGGTTATTGAACTAATCATTTATGTGCACTAAATCTCAGACAATTTTGTGTGACAGGTGCCTAACTACGAACAAGTTCTAAAAATCAAACCTGTTTGGATGCCTCCATACCTCGGTTCTGTTGGGTATAGCCTCATAACTCTGACTTAACCACAGTTTCAGTATTATAGGAGCTCAGACCTATAACCACAAACCTTTTAATTGTGGATAATCAATTCAACAATCAGTTTTGGACAATTAGTGGAGGCTCTAACAAGTCAACAACAAGAGTTGAAGTGGTGTTTGCATTGAAGGGTCAAAAACTACATTTGATGAAAAGCCCGAAACCAGTATCAAAAGCTCAGATGTTTGAACAATGATATTGGAGGATCTGAACAATGATAAATTTGGAGATTTGTGCAGTGAAGAACTTGGAGCCTAGAACTTGGAGAACTTGAAGCCTTGATCAGTTCAGATCCTTAAGACTTGGTGAGAGCAACATTTGAGGTATGTTTTAGAAGCAAATTTATCTTGGAGAAGGATTGAAGCTAGCAAACTAGGTGCAGACCTTGAAACGTGTCTTGGAGCACCTATAGAGGAGCTTTTGGATAAATATATTGTTGGGAAAGCATTGTTGAAGACACCTTTCAGAAGTTGGCTTGAAGACATTCTTGGAGACCTTGATTGAAGCCATCATGGAGTGACCTTGGAGAAAGTGCTTGGGTGACATGAAGAGTAGTGGTGACACCTCCTAAGAAAACAAGTTGTCATCGATGAGCTAAGTGCCTTGGAGATTGTTTGAGGGTGAAGATATTGTCAAGGCTGATTGCAGAAGATATTGGAGCCTTGAAGAACTACTGAACTTATCTTGAAGAATAGAAGAAAATGGTTGGAGCCCTAGAGGATAGGAATCCTCAAGAGACCAGGTTGGAGCCTATACCAGAGATAGGGTTGGAGCCCTAGTGGTTGGAGTCTCAAAGTGAAAAGGTTGGATTCTAGGAAGATATGGTTGGAGCCCTAGAGTTTGAAGCCTCAAATTGACAAGGTTGGTGCCTTGGGAAGATAGGGTTGGAGCCCTAGAGGTCAGAGCCTTGTGAGTTCCAAGTTGGTGCTTGGAAAAGTACATGTTGGTTCTTGGTAGGATTGAAGATTGGTGTCTTCATCTAGGGTTGGAGCCCTACACATTATTGTATTGGATTTATTGTAAAGAAGAGGATTGAAGTCATCGTTATATATGACTAATAAAAGTTTTTATTCTTATTGTTCATTTTTTGTTCTAATTATAAGTGATCTAACTTGTAAAAATAACAATTGAAAAGAAATATTGATTCACCCCCCTCTCAGTATTTCCAACAATTGGTATCAGAGCCAATACTTTCACTCAAAACCTAAATGTTAATTTTGGAAAACTAGGTCAAAACTCCATGTTGTGATGCTTAGATGAAGATGCCAATATTTTTATTGGAATCCTCTTTCGGAGAGAGGCAAGATCGATCTAAATATCATCTTGATCCAATGAACAAAAGATTTATTTTGAATTTATTCAAAATATGTGCAGGTCGGCCTGAAGGTTTGGTGCTCCAGCAATTGTGTCACACACCCTCATTGATGGATATAAATTGGTCAATGTTGGAGGAAATTTTCACTCATCTCATCCTCACACATTTCTCTCTCCTCGTTTGATTGGTTCGATCACCTTGGATGCTCTTCTCTTCACACGTGGGAAATTTCAGCAAGTAGCAAAATTATGTTTTCAGCCTAAGGTTTTTGCAACAGTGTTGACTAGTGTTGACTTTGGTCAATTCAAGGTCAAATTGACCTGAAACTCTTCCTAACTTTCGATTTTCGGAATCCGTATTTTTTGGCACAATTCCCAAGGCTGGACGTTGACTTTGACTTGGCTGCATTGACCTTGCAGCTGCTGCTATTTGCGTTGACTGTTGACTGACATCGTTGACTTTTGGTTGACTATTTTTGCTATCCTAGAGGGTTGTGTGACACTTATGGTCGGCTGACCGTATTGAGACTTCGCTGGTTGAAGCATCCAACTGATCGCCGCAACGCACCATCACACTTATGTATTTTGGCTTGTCTTCTGTCGATCTACTGGTATGTTCTATCAGCATTTTACTTTATTGTTTATGTGATTGCTCACTGATATTGGGATAAAAAATAAAGTTGCATCAAACATAGAACATCTACAAAAATTTACATGGTATCAGAGCTGAGGTGAAGACAAAGCCCTAGTTTGTAGCAATCACCAAAGAAGACCATGGGTTCCTCTAACTACAATGGCTTTAAGGCTGATGACAAATTGACTGGGAAGGATGACTTCCGTGCCTGGAAGATGACATTGGATCTTATGTTGGAAGACCAAGATGTCATGGACTATGTGCAGGGTAAAATCTAAGAGCCTCCATCCACTGCAACCACTGCTGCCAAATTAAAGTACAAGAAGGGGGAAATCAAAGCAAAGCTGATGATAAGGGACTCAATTCATAAGAATCTGGTTGCCTACATCTCTAAGCTGGACACATCCAAGGAGATGTATGATAAGTTGGTCAACATGTTCAAGGCCAATAATGCAGATTGAGTCCTATTCTTCAAGAATCAATTGAAGAATTTGAAGAAGGGCAGGGATGAGTCTGTTTAATCATATTTTTTGAAGCTAACCGAGATTAGAAATAATCTACTGGCTATTGGGGAGACTATAGCTGATCGAGAGATGGTTCTCACTGCACTTGGAGGTCTCTCATACGAATGGCATGTATTCAACACTACCATTCTCAATAACAGTGTGATACCTGATTTTGACGAAGTACTATCGAGATGTGTACAAGAAGAGACAAGGATGGAGGAATATGAAAATGAAGGAAATGCTACCTTCGCTGCTCATACTAAGAAGAAGAACTTTGGTGGTCCAAGGAACAAAGGAAGAGCAGGGGCCCAAGGAAATAAGGGCAAGTGTTACACTTGTCACAAGCCAGGTCACTATGCTAGAGAATGCCCTTTCAAGAAGGATTCTCCTGATGATGAGGACAACAACAACAACCAGAGGGATGGAAATCAAAGGAACAATAGGTTCAAAGGAAAGAGGAAGTCTCCCTACGGCCGAAATGGGCAACCTTTCAAAAGGTCGAGAAATTCTAGGTACGAGAAATCAAATGTTGTTGTTAAAAGAAATGAATTCATTCTTGTATCTGCCCTCTCTGCTGCATCTCCACCCGACATTATGGATATCTGGTTGATAGATAGTGGTGCCTTAAGGTACATCACTGGGTTCAAGGAAGCAATTTCTGATATGGTTGAGAAGGATACTAATCTGGAAATTATCCTCGGAGACAATGCCACATATCCCATGAAAGGGACAAGGACTGTGACCCTCCACTTGTCTCAAGGTCAAGTCCTCCGCTTGCAGGATGTACTCTATGTACCTGATTTGAAGAAGAACCTTGTGTCTATATCGGCCATGGAAGATAAAGGTTTCAATGTGGCATTCATTTATGGGAAAGTGTGTATCTGGAAGAAGAGTTTCAAGGAAGCTATCACGATTGGGTTTAGAGTTGATACACTCTACCAGGTTGGAGGAAGTCCACTAGGAACGATGAAATGTGATACTATCCGATAGACTGATAATGGCACTGAATATGAGACGAACGAGTTCAAGAACTTTTGCAGAGAAGCTGGCATCAAGAGGGAAACCACAATTGTATATACTCCTGATCAGAATGGCGTTGATGAACGAAAGAATAGGATCATTGTGGAAGCTTCCCATGCCATGCTATGTGACCAAGGTCTATCGAAGTTTCTGTGGGGACAAGCTGCGAACACTGCTGTGTACATACAAAACCGATGCCCACATTCCGCTCTGGACTCCAAAACTCTTGAAGAGGTTTTCTATGGTAAGAAACCTGCCATATCACATTTTAGAGTTTTTGGATGTCCTGTTTATTTTTGTTAATCAAGGTTGTCATTGATGTCAATATGGCATTGACTGAGATGTCAATATTCTTGAGATTTCTGGTTCCATACGATGATGCTGCGACTCTTGGTTGATACCATCAATGAAGATGTCGATGATCTAGATGTCAAGTCACAAAGAAGTCAAACCACTAATGAAGGAAGCCCTAAGAAGTACTTGATCTAATGTTGCATGCACTTGATGATCTAGACCTTAATCTATGATGACATGAAAGATCTCATTTGATGGTTGAAAGACTATCTTACTATCTTGGAACTTTCCTAATGATGAAGTTGCCTATGTCATATCACTGCATTATGACATGAATACATAATGACACTATGATGAATCACTTGGTGACATAAGATGAAATGGAGGAACTCATGATGACGTGGAAATATAATATAAAGACATAGTTGGAGTCATAACAATGAAGAAGGCCTAATGACCTCTTGCTGTCCCAATCATTTTCTGCACATAAAATTTAAGGACAGTCACAAAGAAAAATTATGTTTGCCACCTTAGAGGCATCTTTTCTCAATGGGACCTGGACCATATTAAAGAGGGTTTTTTCCTCTTTCAAACGAGCCCTTACACGCCTCGAAACTCCTAGCGGTTTGTGAGAAAATGAATTTTCAAGTTTAAAAATAATATTCTTTAAGGCTAGCCGACCTACACTTAGACATTCATGTTGGCCTCCCTCCAAGAGACGTGTCTCTTTATTAAAGATCGAAATCCTGTATAAATACGACGTATAGCACCTCATTTCAACCATAAATTCGGTCAAAAATTCAGAGATTGAGCACAGAATTAAGGAGGCCAAGAAGGACTTTGGCATCACGTTTTGGGCTAAATATTTGTGATCGGGTTACCTTGGATCTGAGTGGACAACAACCTGAAGCAGAAATTCGGTGGTTTTAGGAATATAACTCAGTGGAATAGTGTTAAAAAATTCAGTCCCACCTGTAAGGAAAAGGCTGCAATATGAATTGTATCAGAAGGGATTTTCATGAGGTTTATTGTCATTTTTTGATCTTGGTATCTCTGTTTGGAGTGGCTACTACAACAGTAATGATTAAGGTTTATGAAAGTCTCTTGTGAGGCATTTCTTGTCCCTATATCATTATTGTACTTTACTTATTGTAAAAAGGAAATTAATAAAAGTATCTATTCCATCATTGTTGATTTTGTGTTCTAAATATAAGTGATCTAACAGGTAAAATTAACAATTGAAAAGAAACACTGATTCACCCCCCTCTAGGTATTTCCAACAATTTTCATGTGTCGAAAGAGAAGAGGAGCAAGTTGGATGCTTCCTTGAAGAAGGGAATGTTTGTGGGTTACAACGGAACTTCGAAGGCCTATAGAGTCTACGTGCCTAGTCAAAGGGAAGTGGAGATATGCCACGGTGTCACCTTTGACGAAGACGCTTCCCTGAGGAAAGTAGTCAATCTTTTGAGATCTAAGGAAGATCATGAGGCGAGGCCTGGAAATCAAGAAGAACCGAAGGATGAGACGATGCCCGATGTTGAAGGACCAATGGACCCAATTGATCCACCTCCTTCGATGAGGAAGAAACCCTCATGGCTCAGGGACACTCTCGAGGATGTCGAGGGTGTTGGGGTTCCCATGTTTTGGCCAGATTGGCAAGACCAAAAGATGAGACAACATCAAACCACTTTCATACCTCAGGATCTAGCCCTCCTGGGTCCAGAGAGGGATCTCTCTATGTGAGCAAAGGTTTTATGTCTTTGAAGCTCAAAGTTTAAGGTGTTAGGCTAGTTATAGGCACAGGGTTTGTTTGTTTGGTTGCTGGTTATCAGGAAAGAAGGGTTCAATGTAAGACAAGGATGAGCAAAGAGGAAAAAGGCAGAGGTGAATTATTCCAGGGAGCAGTCAAAATCATTGGGCAATGGAGTCAGGAAAGGATTTGCTTACTATCCTATGTGCAAGCTTTCAATTGGGCTAGTCATCTAAAACATTGGATCTTAAATATGACAGTGTGATATGGAATGGTAGGAGAGGAGAGACAGTAAAGGTTTAGAACACATAGTTAAAGACCAGCTGGTCCCACAAGGATCCTAGTGGACAGGGCTAACTCTAATCCCCAATGTTCCCAAATCTTCCAACTAAATCCTTAACAAGAAACATATAAGAACATAATTCATTTAATTCATACATCAGAGAGCAGGCAATAACATCCACTACACTGGTTAAATCAACTGAAATCAATTCTTAGATAACACATTCAGAAGAAAAACATTAATGGCAAGGAGAGCAGAAACATAGGGTACTTGACAAGGGTAAATCCTATGCCAATATTCTGATGCAAGCCAGTAGAAACGAAATGAAATGAATTAAAACACAGAGATAGGAAAACATCACCGCTGCTTTAGATCAGGATCCAAAGAAATGTGCTTGTCATATTGAATAGCAATATCAATCAAGTACAACAATGCCAATAGCCGAATACTCAGTATGAAATCATATTCCTCAGCCTATCTTACAACTTTACACAGAGACTGTGTCTCAAAAGAAACTACTTGCAATTCTTCTGATAACTGATCAACAACCTTTACAATGAGTTTCTTCATGAATTTATAGCTCCAGTGGAGCAGAGAAGGTAGGTGAAGAACTAAATGCAACATTAAAAACCTTAGAAGAGGAAGAAGGCCGAAGCCCACTCTGTATAAATTCTGTGCATTAATCTGGGACACCCTTGGGTGAAAGAGTGGTATTCATCAGGCTTCCATTAACTCCAGGTATGTCTCTGATGTACTTTGGTTGCAGTGCTCTATAGTACTTCTAGTGATCTAAACAAAAATAAATCAATGATTCAAGTCTGCCATGCTGTGTAGCTAATGCTACTGACATTGTAGGACCGTTGTCAGGGTGGGAGATCCTTCAGGAACAAGATATAGAATAAAAGATGTATGGTCATTCTGTCCTTTACGGGGAAAACATTTTGCTGGTGTACAAACCCTGATATACATGAATTTCTGTATGCTGTACACTCCGTGAGATTCATGACATCGCTAATCAGGTGCTTTGCGTTTAAATCCCTGTATTAAGGTTCACAACTCTTCGTTGAACTGGTTTATCACTAGTTGGTATTTCTCTGCCGCTTCATAAATGTCTTGATTTGCAAAATTTGGGCTTTAATGGCGCCGGATAGGTTTTCTTGCGGAGATTGAACTGTCTTGGGATAATATTTATGCCACCGCTATCTTTCCGAGTAATTCCATTGTAGTACCAGCTTCCAAATTCAACCTTCCCTGTGCAACACGCCATTACAATAGTACAATTGAATCATGGCGGTTTCACGCCTTTCTGAAACCCTGCAAAATGCAGAAAAAAGTTAAGAAAACAATGAATGGGGTGGTGGATGCGGCGCGGATGATGAAAATGGTCATGCGGCTGGTGAAATGGCGGGCAATGCAGAGGAATGATGGAGGGAAGCCTTAGTGAAGGTTGGCGGAGCGTAGAGGAAACTTAAATGAAAAACCTTAACAAACTCGACTTTGAACAAATATATGTAATGGGATGGACGGATGTACGATGGATACACGTGAGGGTGACGTGGCGGGACTGTGCGATGGCGGAAAAGTCAACAACGGGGAAAACGAATCTGGACCGTCAGATCTCAAAGGAGATCGACGGTTGAAAATGCAGCGGAGAGCGACGAACGGTGGGCCAGGAGTACGGTGACCTTGGATTAAACCCTGCGCACCCTTGCGAAGCGTCAATCATTGGATGAGGCGCCCCAGATCAGATGGCTGATATGCATATCGCTCCGCATCTATGGACGAATGATAACTTGCGATGAGATAGTGGTTTTGGAACAGTGTCGGAGCCACGTGTCGAATGCCGAGTGGAATTGCTGGGCAATGGGAGAGTACCGCCTACCGCCCAAAGGCGGTGCGATAGATACCACCGGGTTTATGAGTAGTGTTTGCGGCGGGGACCACCGAGACAGATGCACTGCGGACCGTCGGATCCGCGGGTAAATAGACGGCGATGGCGCGATCGGGGCAATGAACGGGGTAGACCACGGGTGCTACAGAGTTAACACGGACCATCCGATCTGCGTCGATCGACGGTTGATATTGCCTCCGATACCAATTGAGATAAGCACTTTTTTTGGTTAGCGCTTGGTTTCGGCGCCCAGGTCACAAGGTGGAAGAAAGCCGAGGGGCTGGTCGAAAGGTTCTAGCCCTATTATAATGTCAAAAGTGGGTTTTTAATCCATTTTGGTGCATTTTAAAGCCAAAGGAGGGTAGCGATAGGGAGCAAAGGTGAAAATTTGGCTAGACAAAGGGTGAAGGTGGGTTTTAAAGGGAATTTGGGGAGATTAAGGGGATTTTGACAAAGGGAATAAGAGGTGAAAGGGGCACTTTGCAAGGATATAGGGGATACATATAAACCTTTTGGAGCACAATTTCTGCAAACAATGAGACCTTATAAAGGGAGTCAGCAGAGGGAAATTTATCAAAGGCAAAGGCACATGAGACTTCAAGGATGATGTGTCTTCAGGGTAGATGCATTCTTTGAAGGCTCAAAAAACAATTTATCCCCCTACTTTGCTTTGTCAAAAATTTATAGGGGGGCTAACAGTGGCTCCACATGGGGATGGCTTCTTCTTGAAGGAGTCAAGAATTCAGAGAATAGATCTTTGGAGTAGGCTAGTTGCCTGCTGCTTGGCACATCCCTTTCTTTCTTTAAATCAGCTGCCACAATATGAAGACATTACATTAGCAGAAACACTTTTCCCAACAAACTACCTACCCTTCCTACAATCCTAGCATTTTTCTTCTTCTAGGGTGCATTTGAGCTAGCAGACCCTTTACATTATTTATTTTTTACAAACAGGAAAATAAACCTATTCTATTTCTACCCTTATCACTCCATGAGACCAGATTAGACTGTTGGTCTCATATGTTTCTCTACCTAATCTAATATCTGCTGGGATTAAACTGTCCAACATATTTCTTCTCTATATTCTACGACAGAAATTGAAAAACAGTCAAGCCAGGATTAGACTATCTGACTTGTTGTGGGTCCAAAACATAAAGACAGTTGCACATGGACAAAATTTGCAGAAAACTGAAACAAAACTTTGAAGGCTTGAACTCTGAAGCTTGTAGTAACCTTATTTCTTTTTTATGACTCAAGTTTTGAGCTTGTTAGAGTCACTCTTTTTCTTCATTCCAGCTCTGGTTTTGGGCATGTTAGAGCTGATTCTTCTTTTTTCTTTGCTGGTCCAGATTTTGAGCATGTTAGGACCAGCCGTCTTTACTTTCTTTAGCTCAAGTTTTGATCATATTAGAGCCAATATTTTGCACATTAGAGGTTCATGTTTTAAGCATATCTGCACCTCTCTTTTTCCTCTGTTTTTTGAAACATTTTTCTCTTTTTTCTTGAAAATAAAAACTGCAATGGTATGTACAATGGTAATGGGAACTGGAAATCGTGAATCAACAGAAGTAGTGTTTGAGCATCCTGCCATTGAAAGGACCCCCAAATAGCTCTGTACCATCTAATTCCTGTAGGAAGAAGGCATTTGGACCAACAGTGGCCTGGATAATGTATGGACCTTGCCACAGACTATCAAACTTGCTGTGCTTTCTTTTATCCTCCCTTCTTGAGTCCCACTTCAGAACTTTATCCCCAATTTTGAAATCAACAGCTTTGGTTCTTTTGTCAAACAATTTCTTTATATTCTCCTGAACTTTCACTGCTATGTTGTAGACCTCTTCCCTTGTTTGCTGGAGATGAATTGTCTGGTTTATTCTCCTCACCATACTGTCCTCTTCTGTTTGAATCTCGTGGACCAGCTTAATCACTGGTACCCCAACGCTGGTAGGAAACACTGCTTCTGTTCCATAGACAAGCTGATAAGGTGACATGCCAATAGATTTCTTTGTTGTAAGCCTGTCAGCCCACAAGGCATGCACCAACTTGTTATGCCATGACTTTTTGTTCTTTTCTAACAGCGTTTTAATGATGGCCACGAGGCTCTTGTTTGATGATTCAGCTAGGCCATTACCTTGTGGGTAATAGGCAGTTGAATGACCAAGCGCTATTTGATACCTGTGACAAAAATCAACCATTTTCTTGGATCCAAAAGCAGCAGCATTATCAGTGATTATCTTCCTTGGGCAACCAAACTGAGAGAGGATATGACCTTCTAGGAACCTAATGATGACTGAATTTGTGGAATTCCTAGTAGGTATGGCCTCTATCCACTTAGTGAAGTAGTCTGTGGCTGTTAAGATCCATTTGTGTTGTGCAGAAGAAGCAGGGTGGATTTCTCTAATAAAATATAGGCCCCATTGCATGAAAGGACCTTCAACAGTGATGGGTTGTAAAGGGAGGGGAAGGAGTTTTCTCTTGCCTTCGAAAATCTGGCATTTGTGGCAGGCAGTTACCATATTATGGATGTCATTGAAGAGTGTGGGCCAATAATAACCAGCCCTGAGTATTTTTTTTGCAGTGGCCTCCACACTCTCCAGCATGGAATTCTTGTTTGATCCTTTCTGCCTCTGTTTCAGGCAAACATTTAAGCAATAGGCCATTTGGGTTTTTCCAGTATATGTTGGGAAAAATACTGAGAGGGGAGGGGGGGGTGAATCGGTATTTAGAGCATATTCAAAACTTTTACTTTTTATGCTCCAAAACCCATACGCTACTTTGCTGAAGCCAACTAGCGTATACACGCGGATATCCTTCATAAAACTCATGTATACACGAAGATCTAATTATGCCATTAATTCTTCACTTATATCATTCCATCATTCATTAGATGTTCTATAAACAGTAAACATGTGCAGTAAGAATAGAATAAACCATCACACATAAGCATCACACATGAACACCAGGATTTTTAGGTGGAAACCCAAGTCGGGAGAAAACCACCGCTGCAGTTGCTCAACCTTTAATATTTTATTATAGAGAAAACATCTTACAACATATGTGCTGGTGCAGACTCTACCAGCACGCAGGCACCCACCTGCGCTCGTTTACCAGCCTCTCCTGGAAGGGAGCTCCAACCCCCTGACTCGTTTACCAGCCTCTTCTGGAAGGGAGCTACGACCCCCTGATCTCGTTTACCAGCCTCACCTGGAAGGGAGCTACAACCCCCTGACTGAAGGCTACAACCCTCAGCACCACCATGGACCACATTTCATCAATTTTCACACTGGATCCAAAGCTTCCTTTAGAACACAACTTGCAGGCCACGTTTCATCATATTTTCAGACTGGACCCACTCCACACATTTAAGCTCAAACTTAACAATTAAGACAACCCAGATCAGAAGAATTTATCATCAACAGATAGCAGTAACACAGCAGAACAGATCAGACATTTTATACTTCAGACTTCAGCAAACCCTAGCTTTTCATACGCGCTTTGCTTTCACTGAAGCCGCGTATACACGCGCCTTCTACCATACAAACTCGCGTATACTTCTGTACATATTACAGAGCTAATTTCACTGCGCATACGCGCTTTCTCTTCAGCGAAGCCGCGTATATACGCGCTTCTTCTGCGGTAAACTAGCGTATGGTTCTTCAGACATTTAAGTCATTGCAATTCTTCAGAATAGACACATCACACAGATTTTACCCTTTACTTTAGACATATGTTCGCCTCATCTCAGATCTAATCATTCCATAAACAGATCTAGCAAGTACAAATACATTTCAGATCTAGATACCCTTCTTCATCATTTTCTTCATTGGTGCATCATGCATTCAGATCTATCATTCAACTATAACCCTTTCCATTCAGATATACTTCAGAGAGAAGTATTCATTCAAGCTCAGACGTCTTGCACCCACACTCATGATTTTCACAATGAATTTCTTCTCCTTATATAGGTTTACCCTTTTTCAATACCATGAGCCAAAACCACATTACTTCCGATGGTATTCCTGGACGGGGTCATTTAGACGAATCATTACCCAATAAAATGGGTCAATACCATGGTGGTTACCCCTGTTTTTGCACTTTATGAGTGCTTTTTCCCATACGCAACTTGGCACGTTATTTACCGCGTGCATACGCGACTTCTACTAGACAAATCCGCGTATGCCTTGAGACATACTCTTTTCATCATAGATCTAGCACATATTGAATTCCTTTCTACATTACCTTCTGTACTCACTGTAGATACATCAGATTTACATCATTTAGCAAGATTATCAAGACATATTCTATCAAGCACAACTTCATCAAGTAGGTTGCCATCATCTTCATCAAGTGGGTTGTCATTCAAGGACAACACTCTATCAAGTGGGTTGTCATCAAGGACAACACCCAGTATCATATTTCCAACAAACATCATATCACATCAGATTTACATCATTTACCAAGTCCATCAAGTCACGAATAACTTCATCAGGTGGATTGCCATCACGGACAACACATGTCAACAATCTCATGTCTTCATCTTCATTCAGTGGGTTGCCATCAAGGACAACACATGTCAACAATCTCATGTCTTCATCTTCATTCAGTGGGTTGCCATCAATGACAACACTCTGCATCATATTGCCAACAGTATAAGTTTTCATTTAAAATGGAGTAACTTCTGGCTTTTAGTTTTATGAATCTGGCCTTGGTCTTTGACAGTTCAGGTGGGGCATTTATGTTGGTGAGCACATAAAGGATATCGGAGTACCAAGGAGAGTTCTGAAACTTCTCCTCAACAGTGGAATCAGGCAATCCTTCTTGCTCATCCGAGGCAGCTACCATGTTAATGTTAAGGGCTTGCAGATTTGATTCAGCCATTAACTTAGCTAAGCCCTGACCTTTGATCAGTTTGGTGGGTTTTATCTCAAGGTCGTATTCTAAGATCACAACAATCCATTTGCCCCTTTTCCCATCTGGGTCTTGGGACAAAATATCTTTGACTATTATGTTAGGCACATAAGCAATGGTGTGGGAGTGCAATATGTACACCCTAAAGTCTTTTAAGGCTTTGACAAGAGCGTAAGCCTATTTTTCCATTATGTTGTATTTCAAGGGTGCATCCCTCAGTACTTTGCTAAAAAAGGCAATTGAATATTCCATTCCCTCTGGATTTTTCTGCAGTAAGACTGCAACCACTGTATGCTCAGAGGAAAATGAAAAGATCAGGAAATATTTAGAGAAATCTGGGCTGATTAGAGCAGGAGCTTGGGTAAGTGCAAGTTTTACTGATTCAAAAGATTGTTTAGCTCCAACAGTCCATTTAACCCCCTCACCTTTCTTTAGCATGTTAGTCATATTCCTAAGGTGTTCAGTTAGGTTGGGGATAAACCTCCTAAGGAAGTTGATTTTCCCGATGAAGGACTGTAATTATTTGATGTTTCTCGGGTGTGTGATCTGTAGTATCCCTTCAACTCTTTGTGGGTCTATCCTAATTCCCTTTTCAGATATAATGTGGCCCAGAAGCTTTCCTTCTTGCAGCCCAAATACAGTCTTTTTGGGATTTAATGACAAACCAAACCTTCTACATTTTTCAAACACTTTATTCAGATGTTTTAGATGTTCTTCTTCAGTCTTGGAATAGACTGTTATGTCATCCAAGTAAATAACAATGAAATGCCCTATATCATATGAAAAAGCTATATCCATCGCTCTTTGGAAGGTTGCACCAGCGTTCATCAGTCCAAAAGGCATTTTTACATACATAAAGGTGCCCCAAGGAGTGGTAAAGGCTGTCTTGAGTTGATCTTCCGGGAGAACTAGTACTTGGTTGTAACCTGAGAAACCATCTAGCAGGGAGATTCTCTTGGAGCCTACTACTTTCTGAAGAATGTGTTCCATTTTTGGCAAAGGGTAGCTATCTTTGAGTGAGGCTCTATTAAGATTTCTGAAGTCAATACATAATCTGATCTCCCCTGTTTTCTTTCTTACCGCCACTAAGTTTGAAACCCAATCAGAGAACCTTACGGGAACTATTATGCTTGCCTCATACATCTTTTTAATCTCTTTTTCCACTGCACGCAACTGTTTTGGATTTATTCTTCGAAGTTTCAGCCTAAAGGGTTTCTGATTTTCCTTCAAAGGTATTTTGTGCTGTATGATGCTTGTATCATAAGCTTTTAAGTCTTCGTAGCTCCAGGCAAACACGTCAATAAATTCTTTGAATAGGTCAATGTATTTCTTTTTCATCTCTGTGGGTAAGGATTTTGCCAATTTAATCATTTTTGGCTTATCTTCTGTGCCTATATTGCATTTTTCTATGTCAAAGTCCGCGTGCTCTATGGTGGGATTTTTTGCTACATCATCGAAGTCAAATAGGTCCTCTAACGGCGCCAGACCTTGAGGTATGTTCTTATCTCTGGCCCGCAGCACCTCAACTTCTTCATTTTCTGCGTTTTCGCAATTTCCTTTCGAATTTCCAGTTTCTTCATTCAGAGCGTTTATTTCTATGTTTAAAGGTGTTTTTTTCTCGTCTGCGGATTCCTCACTCAGGCAGCTATCACTAGACACAGAGTCTGAGTCAGAAAAATCAAACTCGTTCCTGCCTGCCAGGAAATCTTCAATTTACTTATCCCCCTCGAAGACCTACCAATACTTTTCGTTGTCTGGCACCGCAGGTCTGAATTTGGTCTGTATGATGATCTGCTAGTCATTTGGAGTCTTAGGATAGGAACTAGCCAGGCAAGCCAATCCGTTTGCAATGGTGTTCTGATTTCTAGGAACAAACACTAATTCGTATTCAACAAATGTTTTCAATATATCCACAACATCGTTCCTATATGCTCTCAACCTAGGGTGTTTGGCTGTGTATTCACTGTTCACCTGTGTTATAACCAATTCAGAGTCTCCCTGCACGACTATTCTACGAGCTCCTATTTTCTTCAACAGATTTAAACCTAGGATAAGGGTCTCATACTCTGCAATATTATTGGTGCATTTGAAATGCAGATTGCAGGCATGGCTCTCCGCGTAGTCGCTTTCTATGTTACGTAGCCATACCCCAGCCCCGACAGTTCTTCTTGTGAAGGACCCGTCGAAACTCATCTCCCACAGGGGTTCACTCTCGTTTTTGTTATCATTTCTTTCCCTACAGCTGGCTTCGCCATTATGTTGCATTATGGGCGCTGCACTAGGCTGTGGGCTGTTTAGTTCTTCGCGTGATGCATGAGTCTGTGAGGGATGACTAGTTGGCTGATTGCATTTTGTTTCCGGTTCACTTTGCGTCGTTGTTTCAGTGCACTGTTCCGAGTTTTCTACGTCTTCCTCTACTGAGTCTAGGGTGGCCATTATGTTTAAGTCCATTGGCTCTGTTTCATCATGTGTATCTTTGCCTGTATCTACATTTTCAGATTCTGGTTCCACCAAAAATTTATCATTGCAGTGGATAAAGGAATCCAGGTCTGTATGTACATAGTACAGAGGAGAGTTTTCAGGCTTTTCAGGGCTACTAACCAGGAATTTCATTTGTGCTTCCCTGTACAGTCTTCTAAGTTGGCCAAAGATTGGGATTGTGCATAAGCCCCATCCATCTGCATTGTTCCTTGCAGCTTGGCTCCCCATGATCTTGATAATAATATGCCATACTTGGGTGGCACATCTGCCACAACAACATCCATGACCATACACTTGGCAGGAATCTGAGTAAGGCTCACACATAAATCTTTGATCAGGCCAAGACACTTTACTCTACTAGAGTCAAATGAATATAGGTCTTTATAGGGACAGGTTATCTCTAGGCCTAATCTTTCCATCACTGCTTTAGGCATCAGGTTGTGTTATGCCCCATAATCATGCATTGCATTGTGTAGAATCTTATCATGGACATTAAGACTGATATAAAAAGGGGGCACTACCCATTCCTGAAACTTTCCTTCTATCTTTGGACCAAAAAGAAGGGTAGGTTGATCATCACTCAGATTTACAGTGTCACTGTTCTCACCTAAATTTAATGCTTTCAAAATTTGGCATTTATATGCATCCTGAGTGGCCAGCTCAGAGAGTGGGACAAAGATTTTAATTTTTGCAATCTCACTCTCCAAATTGAAAGTGGACTGAATCTTTGGAACGTTCAACTCTGTTTCGTTAGCCACTGCCTTAGTGGCTGAATCAGTGTGTTGATTCTCATTATGTACAGTGTTTGTGACAATTTTATCAGGAGCACTAACTGCATTGCTAGTGCTGCTAGCTGGTTTACCTTGTGTATCAGTGTTTTGGTTGTCTTTTTCTTTGTTCTTTCCAGAACTCTTAGCTGCTGATTTGTTGCTTTCAACAGTTACTTTAGAAGTTTTCTCAGGTCTCTTCTTGATGGTGACCTCAGAAGCTTTTGGTTTGGGAGTTTCTTGGCTCTTTTTGCTTCTAAGTTCATATTGTTCTCTGACCTGCATCATGGCATTTTCAAATCCTAATATGTAATCTTCAGATTCTAACCATTCCTCATCCCAACAAGAGGGTGAGGGTTGATCTTCTTCTGAGTAACAGTGATGGATTGAATCTTCTGTTTCAAACATATTTATTGTGTTCCCCTCAGACTCTTCAATGATTCCCTCATCTTCATCGATAAAATTCTCTTGGAATGGGGGAATAACTTGCTGATCTGATTATCTTTGTCTGTTGGGAGTGGCATTGTTTCTTCTAAAGTTCTGGTTATGGTTATGGTTTTGATTTATGTGTTGGTTGCTAATTGTGACAACCATTTTTTTTACCATTTGTTGTAGCTCTTCCACATTTTTAGATAGACGGTCATAATTGGGGTTAGATGTGGAAGCTACATTGTCATCTCTGTATGTTACCCTCCTCTCAGCTCTTAGTCTTGCCCTTTTCTCAATCAAGTTGGCTTCTATATTTACTGCTCTTTTCTGCATGTATTCCAATGTGTTGTACTCTTTATCCCGAAGCTGATAGGCCATGTCAGCATCAAAGCCTTCAGGGTATTTCGCTAGGGCCATACCTTGGGGAGGTTTCATATGTGGAGGGAGAGCATTGTAAATGCTGTTAAATCTCATTGTGTAATCATGGACACTCTCTCCTACGTTTCTTTTAAGGATCATATACTTTGCTAGGAGTTGGCGAGGGTTGGCCTTAACCTCCCATTTGTTTATGAAGGTTTGATATAAACCGGGAAGATCTTGGATACTACCAGGAGGCAAGCTTTTAAACCATTTCTTCACATCACCTCCTAAGCTTTGGGCAAAGATTCTCATTTTGACTGTATCATCATCTATTTCCATGTAATCAAAAGAATCTTCCATCTTATCTATGTGTTGCTGGGCTGTGATGGATTCTTTTGCAGTGAAGTGTGGGATCTTTGATTGATAATCATTTGATAGGGGTACCAGAGGCTGAGGTAAAACCAGAGGTGCATACCAGGCTGCCATGATGATGTTTTGATGGGGTAAAGCGCTGACTTGAGCAGTTGGTATATGGATGACAGGGATACTGTGACCAGCAGAAGACTGATGAGCAGATCTAGGGTGACCGAGCCCCAAGTTTCGAATGAAGTGTATATCAGGAGGTGTAGATGGAGGGGTCTGTCTAATCCCAAGGTGCTTACCACTTTGAGGTGGTGAACCAGGGAGCTCAAGGTCTGGCTGGTCTAGGACGCTAAATGACCTAGTTCTAGGTAATCTATTGGGTAGGTCTAGGTCAAGGTGAAAGTGTGATAGAGATGTAAGATCTTCTGGTGTAGAGTTAGCTCTATGGATGTGGCTGGAAATAGTTGATTGTTTATGTGTATGAGATCCCTTGAGGATGCTCTCAGGGTTGTCAACTATTTCCGGTGGGTTTGGGTTAGGATAAGCTCTTGTGTGAATGGTTCTGAAAGCCAGAATGTTGTTTTCTGACCAAGCAGCTTAACCCTACTTGTTACTCTTATCGTGATTGATGTTGTTATGGAGGCTGGTCTCCCAGTGGAGTCTAATGTGAACTAAGATAATAAGCAGGCCTATTGATCACCAGTGGGGTCTTTAAATCGTTTAGGAATTATGGAGTCGCCAGGTGGAAGGTTTAGGATGTTTTTCTGAAGGGTACACCGTCCACCACAATGCTTATGAGATGTCCCCTTTCAAGGATATCTTCCAAACACAACAAACTCTAACCAGAGATTGACTGGGAGGGCATTTACCAGATATGTCACCTCTGAAAGAGTGTGAGATCTGGAGGCTACCTGGCCCTTTCCAGACTCTGTCCAAGAGTATGGGAGAACACAACAAATGATATAGAGGTTGATCTGTGAATAGGAATGTTTTACTGCCAACCTAACTAGAGATTTCTAGGTTTTTGAGGCTCTTATGATGTAGAAGGTGAGAAATACTCAGAAGTCTCCAGCGGAGTCGACATTATGTTGGGGTTCCCATGTTTTGGCCAGATTGGCAAGACCAAAAGATGAGACAACATCAAACCACTTTCAGACCTCAGGATCTAGCCCTCCTGGGTCCAGAGAGGGATCTCTCTATGTGAGCAAAGGTTTTATGTCTTTGAAGCTCAAAGTTTAAGGTGTTAGGCTATTTATATGCATAGGGTTTGTTTGTTTGGTTGCTGGTTATCAAGAAAGAAGGGTTCAATGTAAGACAAGGATGAGCAAAGAGGAAAAAGGCAGAGGTGAAGTATTCCAGGGAGCAGTCAAAATCATTGGGCAATGGAGTCAGGAAAGGATTTGCTTACTATCCAATGTGCAAGCTTTCAATTGGGCTAGTCATCTAAAACATTGGATCTTAAAGATGACAGTGTGATATGGAATGGTAGGAGAGGAGAGACAGTAAAGGTTTAGAACACATAGTTAAAGACCAGTTGGTCGCACAAGGATCCTAGTGGACAGGGCTAACTCTAATCCCCAGTGTTCCAAAATATTCCAACTAAATCCTTAACAAGAAACATCTAAGAACAAAATTCATTTAATTCATACATCAGAGAGCAGGCAATAACATCCACTACACTGGTTAAATCAACTGAAATCAATTCTTAGATAACACATTCAGAAGAAAAACATTAATGGCAAGGAGAGCAGAAACATAGGGTACCTGACAAGGGTAAATCCTATGCCAATATTATGATGCAAGCCAATAGAAACGAAGTGAAATGACTTAAAACACAGAGATAGGAAAACATCACCGCTGCTTTAGATCAGGATCCAAAGAAATGTGCTTGTCATATTGAATAGCAATACTAGTCAAGTACAACAATGCCAATAGCCGAATACTCAGTATGAAATCATATTCCTCAGCCTATCTTACAACTTTACACAGAGACTGTGTCTCAAAAGAAACTACTTGCAATTCTTCTGATAACTGATCAACAAACTTTACAATGAGTTTCTTCATGAATTTATAGCTCCAGTGGAGTAGAGAAGGTAGGTGAAGAACTAAATGTAGCATTAAAAACTTCAGAAGAGGAAGAAGGCCGAAGCCCACTCTGTATAAATTCTGTGCATTAATCTGGGACACCCTTGGGTGAAAGAGTGGTCTTCGTCAGGCTTCTATTAACTCCAGGTATGTCTCTGATGTACTTTGGTTGCAGTGCTCTGTAGTACTTCTGGTGATATGAACAAAAATAAATGAATGATTCAAGTCTTCCATGCTGTGTAGCTAATGCTACTGACATCGTAGGACCGTTGTCAGGGTGGGAGATCCTTCAGGAACACGATATAGAATAAAAGCTGTATGGTCATTCTGTCCTTTACGGGGAAAACATTTTGCTGGTGTAAAAACCCTGATATACATGAATTTCTGTATGCTGTACACTCTGTGAGATTCATGACATCGCTGATCAAGTGCTTTGCCTTTAAATCCCTGTATTAAGGTTCACAACTCTTCGTTGAACTAGTTTATCACTAGCTGGTATTTCTCTGCCACTTCATAAATGTCTTGATCTGCAAAATCTGGGCTTTAATGGCGCCGGATAGGTTTTCTTGCGAATATTGAATTGTCCTGGGATAATATTTATGCTACCGCTATCTTTCCGAGTAATTCCATTGTAGTACCAGCTTCCAAATTCAACCTTCCTTGCGCAACACGCCATTACAATAATACAATTGAACCATGGCGGTTTCACGCCTTTCTGAAACCCTGCAAAATGCAGAAACAAGTTAAGAAAACAATGAATGGGGTGGTGGATGCGGCGCGGATGATGAAAATGGTCGTGCGGCTGGTGAAATGGTGGACAATGTAGATGAATGATGGAGGGAAGCCTTAGTGAAGGTTGGCGGAGCGCAGAGGAAAATTAAATGAAAAACCTTAACAAACTCGACTTTGAACAAATATATGTAATGGGATGGGCGGATGTACGGTGGATACACGTGGGGGTGACGTGGCGGGACCGGGCAATAGCGTAAAAGTCAACAACGGGGAAAACAAATCTGGACCGTCAGATCTCAAAGGAGATCGACAGTTGAAAATGCAGTGGAGAGCGACGAACGGTGGGCCAGGAGTACGGTGACCTTGGATTAAACCCCACGCACCCTCGCGAAGCGACAACCGTTGGATGAGGCGCCCCAGATTGGACGGCTGATATGCATATCGCTTCGCGTCTATGGATGAACGATAACGTGCGATGAGATAGCGGTTTTGGAACAATGTCGGAGCCACGTGTCAATGCTGAGTGGAATCGCTAGGCAACGGGAGAATACTGCCTACCGCCCAAAGGCGGTGCGATAGATACCACCGGGTTTATGAGTAGTGTTTGCGGCGGGGACCACCGAGACGGATGTACTGCAGACCGTCGGATCCACGGGTAAATAGACGACGATGGCGCGATCGGGGTGATGAACGGGGTAGACCACGGGCGGTGCAGAGTTAACACGGACCATCCGATCTGTGCCGATCGACGGTTGATATTGCCTTTGATACCAATTGAGATAAGCACTTTTTTTGGTTAGCGCCTGGTTTCGGCGCCCAGGTCACAAGGTGGAAGAAAGCCGAGGGGCTGGCTGAAAGGTGCTAGTCCTATTATAATGTAAAAAGTGGGTTTTTAATCCATTTTGGTGCATTTTAAAGCCAAAGGAGGGTAGCGATAGGGAGCAAAGGTGAGAATTTGGCTAGACAAAGGGTGAAGGTGGGTTTTAAAGGGAATTTGGGGAGATTAAGGGGATTTTGACAAAGGGAATAAGAGGTGAAAGGGGCACTTTGCAGGGATATAGGGGATACATATAGACCTTTTGGAGCACAATTTCTGCAAACAATGAGACCTTATAAAGGGAGTCAGCAGAGGGAAATTGATCAAAGGCAAAGGCGCAAGAGTCTTCAAGGATGATGTGTCTTCAGGGTAGATGCATTCCTTGAAGGCTCAAAAAAAAATTTAGCCCCCTACTTTGCTTTGTCAAAAATTTATAGGGGGGCTAACAGAGGGACATATTGCCCCAAGGGGGACATTCCGTGAAAGCAAGAAGCCGAATAGATACCAAGGGTATCTAGTAGCCATGTGTACTATTGTACAATCTGAGCTTGGTTCTTTTGAGGAAGACGTAAAGCATCAAGTCTGGAAGGATTCTACGCACGGAGAGTATGAGTCCATAATGAAGAATGATGTTTGGGATGTGGCTCCAAGACCGAGGACAAAGCTATTGTCACCTCGAAATGGCTCTACAAGATCAAGCATGGATCTGATAGAAGTGCTAAAAATTTCAAGGCAAGATTCGTTGCCCATGTCTTCTCTCAAAAACAAGGCATAGACTATGATGATATTTTTGCACCTGTTGCCCGATATTCCACCATATGATCTATCAAATCCCTTGCTGCTACGCAAGGATGGAGTCTTCATCAGATGGATGTGAAAACCGCATTTCTGCATGGTGCGATAAAGGAAGAGGTGTATGTGGAGCAATCTCTGGGGTTCGAAGTCCAGGATCGGGACATCCATGTCTACAGGTTGAAGAAAGCCCTCTATGGGTTGAAGAAAGCACCCAGAGCTTGGTACGTGAGGATAGATAAATACCTGATGAAGTTGGGCTTCACTCGTAGTAATGTTGATCCAAACCTTTACTTCAAGGTTGATAGAGAAAAGCTTCTCATTTTGGTGCTGTATGAGGATGACCTCTTCCTGACAGGTGCTGACCCTCTCATTCATCACTGCAAGAGGGAGCTCACTGTTGAGTTCGAGATGAAGGACCTAGGACTGATGCATTAATTCCTAGGCCTCGAGGTCTGGTAGAGACCTGGTGAGATTTTCCTTTCTCAAGGAGAATACATTGTGAAGCTTCTGGAAAGATTTGGTATCGTGCATTGTAAGTTCATGTCGACACTGATGGAGCTCAAATTTGAGAAGTTGAGTGGCAGCGCTGTTGGGCCCGTGCTAGCAAATCCTATTGAGTATTATCAACTTGTAGGGGCCCTGATGTTCTTAGTGAACACCCCTCCAGACGTATGTTTTGCAATGAACACTTTGAGTCAACATATGGTTGAGCCTCATCACATTCTCTAGGTTGGTGCCAAGAATATGTTGAGATATCTTCGGGGCACGATAATCCATGGGATGAGATACACTACTAGGAGTGTGACATCATGGATATACTGATGCCGATTGGGCTGGCAACGTGGTGGATCGTAAGAGCACATCGAGATGCTGCTTCACACTTGGTTCTGCTTCAATATCATGGATGAGCAGGAAGCACAATTCGGTGGCTTTGAGCATCGCGGAGGCTGAATACATTGCAGCGAGTATGGCTTGTTGTGAAGCAGTTTGGTTGCGAAAGCTCTTCAGTGAGCTGTTCGGGCATGTGCTAGATACCACTGTGATACTTTGTGATAACCAGAGTGGGATTCGGTTGTCCGAGAATCCTGTGTTCCACGATTGATCCAAGCATGTTGATGGCTAGTACCACTTTATTTGGGATATGGTACATCAAGGTGCCGTAAGGCTCGATCATATAGGAACTGATGAGCAGGTCGCAGATATTCTCACAAAGCCCTTAGGGAAGGTCAAGTTCCTAAACTTCCGTGAGAATCTTGGTATCGTGGAACGACCTTATGCTGAGGGTCCTATTGGACGATGAGCTCTTGGAGCTTTGAGGGGCTTTGGGGATAGCTTCTCGGAGCTATAAGAAACTACATGGCTAGGCTTGCCGAACCTTGTTGGTGTGCTTTTTCCCCACCGTTATGATGATTGAGTTGGTTCACCTCTCATGATCTGTGCCCTGTATGCATCCTACCCATTGAGTTCAGGGGTCATGGGAAGTACCTCTCATTTGGCCAATGAGGTGGGAAAAGCTAGAGACTAGTAGCAAAGGTTGTTTGATGCATCAAAGATTTCCGTGCTCTCTATCTAGGATGGCACGGTCCAACCACTTGATTTGGGATCAAGTATAGTGAGGTTTCGGATCTCCAACTGACTTCGGGTCAGGTAAACCAACTTCGGGTTGGTATGAGACTCTTTTTGAGTCCTATAGAGGTTTCAGACATCTGGGCTGAATCTATCAGTTGGAAATGATATCTTTGTGACTAACCCACTTTTGTTCTGAAATAAAGAAGCCAGCAAAGCAAGTAACGGCGGGATGACGCACAATGTTTGGATTGCACAGGTGGATGTAGTTCTCCCTAGTTGAGAGGGAGTGTTAATTTTCGACAACTAGGTCCAAACTCCATGTTGTGATGCTCAGATGAAGATGCTAATATTTTTATTGGACTCCTCTTTTGGAGAGGTGCAAGATTGATCTAAATATCATCTTGATCTGATGAGCAGAACATTCATTTTGAATTTATTCAAAATATGTGCAGGTCGGCCCGAAGGTTTGGTGCCCCAACAATTGTGTCACACACCCTCATTGATGGATATAAATTGGTCAACGTTGGAGGACATTTTCACTCATCTCATCCTTACACATTTCTCTCTCCTCATCTGATTGGTTCGATCACCTTGGAGGCTCTTCTCTTCACATGTGGGAAATTTCAGTAAGTAGCAAAATTCTGTTTTTGGCCTAGGGTTTCTACAGTAGCATTGACCAGCATTGACTTTGGTCAACACAAGGTCAAATTGACCTGAAACTCTCCCTAACTTTCGATTGTCTGAATCCGCATTTTTGGGCACAATTCCCGAGGCTGGACGTTGACTTTGACTTCGCTGCATTGACCTTGCTACTGCTGCTGTTTGCTTTGACCATTAACTGACAACGTTGACTTTTGGTTGGCTGTTTTGGCTGTCCTGGAGGGTTGTGTGACACTTCTAGTTGGCTGACCATATTGAGACTTTGATAGTTGAAGCATCTTGCTGATCGCCGTAACACACCATCACACTTATATATTTTGGATTGTCTTCTATCGATCTATTGGTATGTTCTATTAACATTTTACTTTATTGTTTATGTGATTGCTGACTGATATTGGGATAAAAAGTAAAGTTGCATCAAGCATAGAATATCTACAAAAATTTACCTAAACAACTTGAAGGTAGATCCTTAGAACACAAATGGAAAGGTCAAGGAAGAAGGGCTCCAAACCGTCTGAAGATGTCTCTTCCTCAACCATGAAATCAAAAGATAATCAAATTGAGTGGAAACTTTGATATATGGAAGGAGAGAATGAAGAATGTTTTAATGGCTCAAGGTTTTGAAGTCCGAGAATTAGTGATTACTGGAAGCACGATGAAAGAAGAATCCAAGGAATATAATGGAAGAGTGATGAAGGAAATATTGAGTGGGCTACTAGATCCTATAAAGGACAAAGTGGATAAATGTTCATCGGAAAAATATATGTGGGACAAACTTCAAGATATTCACTTAAAAGGAGCATTGACCATAACCTCTATTCATGAAGACGATGAAAATAAAAAAGGAAATCTAGAACCCATAAAGGAATTCGAAAACAAGAATGAAGGCATCAAGACCAAGGAGGATCTAGAAGATGAAGAAGACTCCACAGGATATGTCATGGAAAAATTTGTAGCTTCCCTAGAAGAGATAAGTAGTTTGAAAAAGGAAAATGAGGAGGTCAAGAAGAAAGCACAAGATGGTGACCATGACCTTGACGAGGAAATAAAGGAACTTTCCATTTTCAAGCTTCAAGTACAAGAAAAGAATTAGGAGCTCAACAAGCTTAAGGAGGAATTTAATCATAACAAGAAAAAGCATCATGAACAAGTCATATCCATGACAAAGCAATTGGATAAAGCAAATAAAAGGGAAGACACTTTGTCAAGCCATATTAAACAAAGACATGAGGACTTGAACAAATTGGAAGCGAGAATCAGTCAATACAAGGAAGAGGTATCCTTCCTTAAATCTCAACTAGTAGAAGCAAAGAAAAAAGCACAAGGAGCTGAAAAGGTGATGGAAGTTTTGGTGCTTCTAGAAGAACACATCGATGAAGCATAAAAGGAAATAAATGAAATGAAATGTCAACTAGAAGAAAAGGATGAAGACATCGCCAAGTTAAAATCACAAATCACCTCACTTAAGGCCCAATCATGTGAAGCAACGAGAATGAAGGAAGAAATGAAGAATCATGTAGCAAAGAAGGATGAAGATTGCAAGATGATGAAAGAAGAAATTGATCTCCTAAAGAAAGAAGTTCGTAATCTAAATAATATTCTAAAGAGATCTCAAAACTTAGATAACTTCCAAAGTCATCAACGATCTCCTCTTGATAAATCATCTCTTCGTTATGCAGGTGAGCTCTCAAGAAAGCATGATGCAAACCATAATGCGTCAAACAAGAAGGATGTGGAGAAGCTTGGAGAAAATATTTATGCCCCCAGTTCCAACAAAGAGAAGGAGAAGAGTCAAGATGATATTGGAAGAAACCCTACTCCAAGAAGATATGCAGATAGTGTCAAGAATGCAAGAAGAAATAAATTTGACCAAAGGAATTTAAGGCAAAATGACCTTAAAAGTACATCAAGGCAATACTCTACAGAAGGTATCAAGGATGCAAGAGGAAATGGATAACATCAAAGAATCCCAAGGCAAAAATACTTCAAAATTACATCGAGATAATTTCCATCTCCCAGGTACCAAAGTATATTTTTTGGTTATTGCTATTCTTGTACAAACTTTGGGCATATGGAAAAGGATTGTAGGGCATACCACAAGGACAAATATAATGGTCCCCATCGGCTCCCTAGAAGCAACTTTGCAAGAAGAAGTCATGATTCCTCATTCATGAACAAGATGGAGTGCTTCAAATTTCATAACATTGGACATATGGCTCATGATTGTAACTTGACTTGGGTCCCTAAATGAGCTAAAACCATGAATAACAAGCCAGAAAATAAAGTTACACAAGTATCGAGAAGAAAGAAAATTGGATCAGAAAGTGTCTTGAACACTCAAGACATCAAATCATGTTGTTGATCTAATGAGTACATCCTTGGCAGATGTGATATTCCAAGTATTTGATGATGAAATTCTGCCAAAAAGGAGACCACGCATACTGTTAGGGGGAGCTTATGATTCTTAAAAATTATTGCAAAAGCTATCCGACAAAATCCCTATGAAACATTTGATGAGTCAAACATGGACAATCATCTTTTGATAGATCCTTTATCGGGGGAAACTCCATTGAAGAACAAGATCCTTTACTCATCCGATGGATCATTGTTGAATATGTCTTCCTCTTGATCACAAGGCATCAATATTTCTTATCTTGAGCAAAAATAAGATCTATAGGAGTTTATGCAGGCAAGGGGAGTTGGTTTATCATCTACCTCATCCACAAAGGCATGCAAAGGCTTAGGGGGAGCTAGCACATTAAAGAACATCACCATGACAGGGGGAGTAACATATATATCATGGAGAACTATCATTGATGAAGAAAATACGATGGAGCAACATGAAAAGAATAAGTTTGATAGGGGGAGTACTAGGGTACCCCATTTTCCATTGATGTCAAAGGGGGAGAGAATGTTGAAAGGGCAAGAGTATTTCCATCAATGACAAAGGGGGAGATTGTTGGTCAAAGTTTTCATTAATGTCAATATGGCATTTGTGAAGATGGGAAATATTCTTGTGATAACCCTTTTGTGATGTTGCGCTAAGCATGGAGATGCTGCATATTCCCTAGGATGATACATATTCCATAACTACATGATAAAACCCTAAAGCCCTAGTTTCATGATGCCCTAGCCTAGCTAAAATTCCCATGAAACCCTGGCTCTATCTAAAAAAAGGATAATTCTTGAGTATAGATACCTTAGCCCTAAAATATCGATGTAAGTCCTAAACCTAATACTTATGATGGTCTAAAGCCAATACATGATTGGAAACCTATATATGGAACCCTAAGCCTATGGAGAAGACCTTCACATACATGAAACACTATTCTTTGATACAAATCCTAAAAATCCCTAGCATTGTCTAAATTCTTGGAAAATAAGATTATTCCGATGAAAATATATTGAAATGGCATTGTGGCCTTATTGGATAATACCATAAATTAATATCCCTAGAAATTAAGCCCTATATAAAACCTAAATGATCACATCCATGTACATAAATTCCTAAGACTCTGTCATATATCCCTAACCCTTGACTGTGCAAAATATTTAATTAAAAAATGATAAAATATTTTGTTACTGTCTATAAGAAATATTGAAGACCACATTAGCCTATAAAGGACCTCATTCTCTCTCCAACGAATAAATTCTTATCTACAAACCGTTCATCGTTGAGGAATAATTATTTTTTTAAAGAATAAAAATATATTAAATATATGCCTATGTAGGTCGACTTCCCATGGTCATGTCAGCCCCTTGACCAATAGACAAGTCTTTTCATGCATTCGAACCACTATAAGTATAAGTCTATCCTCATTAATCTAGCCATCAATTTGATGAGATTTGAGGGAATAAAACACAGAATAGACAGGAGTTCGAGAAGAGAAGTTTGGGCTAATTTTAGAAGTTTTGGATTTATGATTATTGAAGACTCAACTATTGGAGAATCTTAGACTTGTAGCATTTGTGAAATTGCTGAACTAAGGAGACTAAATCCTACAAAAGCTCGGATTTCTTGTACTGAAGGCTGATATAGCTCAGAAATTATGTGGGAAACTCATCCTATAAGCTCCATAACTCGTACTGCTGACAACTTGGTTGATTAAACAAGGAACCCAACCACTACAGTTATGTCATACCTGTGATAGTCTTGTAAAGGTTGAATTGAAGCTCGGAATTTGTACAATAAAAGGCTCGTTAAAACTTCGATTAAAGTCCTCATTTAAGCCTCCATTGAAAACCATCTGTGGAGGTTATTGAACTGATCAGTTATGTGCACTAAATCTCAGACATTTTTATGTGATAGGTGCCTAACTATGAACAAATTCTAAAACACAGACCCGTTTGGGGGCCTCCATACCTTGGTTCTAGTGGGTATAGCCTCATAACTCAGACTTAACCACAATTTCAATATTCTAGGAGCTCAAACCTATAACCACAGACCTTTCGACTGTGGATACTCAATTCAACAATTAGTTTTGGACAGCCAGTGGAGGCTCTAACAAGTCAACAATAAGAGTTGAAGTGGTGTTTGCATTGAAGGGCCAGAAACTACATTTGATGAAAATATACTTTGGTAACTGGGAGATGAAAAGTTACTTGAAGTACTTCTAAAGTATTTATTCCTTGTGATTCTTTGATGATATTCATTGCCTTTTGTATTCTTGACATCATCTATAAGTCTCCTTGGAGTAGGGTTTCTTCTAATGTCATCTTGACTCTTGCCTTTGCTGGAACTGGGAGTATCATTTCTTCCTGGCTTCCTCACATTCTTGTTGTTTGATGCATTATCATTCTTTCTTGAGGGTTCACCTGCATAGCCAAGACCCGATTTATCAAGAGGAGATCTTTGATGACTTAGGATGTCATCTAGGGTTTGGGAGCTTTTCAAGTTCTTATTCAACAAGACAACTTCTTTTGTAAGAGTGACAATTTCTCCTTTCAATTTTTCACAATCTTCATCTTTCATGACTAGTTGCATCTTCATTTCTTCCATCATCCTTGTTGCTTCGTGTGCTTCGATTTTAAGGGACATAATATTTGATTTCATTATCAAGATTTCTTCATTCTCCTTTACTAGTCTGCTCTCCATTGCTTCTTTTATTCTTGTAACTTCACATGTTTCAGCCTTGAGAAGATTGATGTCTGATTTAGTTTGAATATTTCCTCATCCTTTTCTTCTTGTTGGCATATCATGGTATTTCTCCTTTTCTGCCTCATCAACATGTCCTTCTATGAATGCCAAAGTTTCCATCACCTTATCGACTCCTTGCGCTTGTTTCCTTTCTTCTTCTAGTTGAGATCTAAGAGAGGATACCTCTTCCTTGTATTGACCAATATCTGCTTCAAGATTGTTCAAGCTCTCAAGTCTTTGTTCAAGGTGGCTGGACAAAGTTTCTTCTCTTTTCTTTGCCTTATCCAATTGATTTGTCATAGATATGACTTCTTCATGATGCTTTCTTTTGTTTTTTATGAAATTCCTCCTTTAGTTTGGCGAGATCCTCATCTCTTTCTTGTACTTGAAGCTTGACAAAGTCAACTTCCTTCCTTGTTTTGTCTTAATTACCAACTTGCGCTTTCTTCTTAAGTTCATCATTTTCCTTTTTCAACCTATTAATATCTTCCATGAAGGCCATAAGTTTAGTTAGGAGATCTTCTACAAAGTCTTCTTTGTTCTCTTCATTTTCTAGGTCTTATTTAGCCTTGTTGTCATCTCTCTTATCTTTAGTTTCCTTAATGGGTTATGAATTTTTTTCTTGTTTTCCATCATCCTCTTGACTAGATATCATTGTTAGTGCCCCTTTTGAGTGAAGATCATGAAGTTGATCCCATATGCCTTTTGTTGACGAACATTTTTCCAAATTGGCCTTCATAGTATCAGGTAGCCCATTCAATATTTCTTTCATTTCTCTTGTATTATACTCCTTGGATTCTCCTTCCATCATGCTATCAGTAATCACTGATTTCCAGACTTCAACGCCTCGAGTCTTTAAGAAATTCCTCATTCTCGCCTCCCATATATACTAGTTTCCATTGAAAAATGGAGCCTTCACAAATTGATTGACTTCAATTTTGATTGTAGAGGAAGACACATCTCTAGGAGGATTGGAGACTTTCTTCCTTGGCTTTTCCATTTGTGTTCCAATGATCTACCTTCAAGCTGATAGGCTTTGAGTGAAGGTACTGGATCTAATACCAATTGTTGAAAATACTGAGAGGGGGGGTGAATCAATATTTTTTTTCAATTTTTATTTTTACTAGTTAGATCACTTATATTCAGAACATAAAATTAACAACAGAATAAATGATTTTATTAATTTATTCTTTGTAATAAATCAAGTACAATATATGTAGGGCTCTAACCCTAGATGAAGAAACCGAACTTCAATCACCCAGGCTCCAACCTGTATTTTCCAAGCAGTGACCTGGACTTCCAAGGCTCCAACCTTGTCAATTCTGGGCACCAAGCTCAAGGGCTCCAACCCTGTATCTGGTTAAGGCTCCGACCTGGTTTCTTAAGGACTTCGATCCTCTAGGGCTCCAACCCTATTCTCCAAGGCACCAACCTTTTCTTTTCAAGTTTCCAACCTCTTGGGCTCCAACCCTTTACTTCATCAAGATATATTTGGTTATACTTCATAGCTCCCACTGTATTCTTCAACGAGCCTTGTCAATATTCAACTATCCCCTCACTTAGTCTCCACGTCACTTCATCAATGGAAACCTTGATCTCTTAGAAGGTGTCACCATTTCTCGTCATTGTACCCAAGCAAGGATCTATAATCACCTCATGATGATATCATGGTCTTAAATGATATTCACAAATATTCAATGTGTCTTCAATGAGCTGCCCTAGTTTTGCACCTACTCTAAGCCTCTTGAAGGGTTTCTTCAAGAACTCTCCAAGGGAGTCTTCACAAGGTGCTTCAAGAGTGTCTTCACACGGTGCTCCAAATACTTCAAGATTTGGTCAAAAATCTTCTCCAGTAAGCCTACTGTCAAGATCTTCTTCACTTGTACAACCTTTCAAGTTCACTATTGCTGGTTCAATGCCACTGTCCAAACCTCAACGCATTATTTCAGCACCTAATCTCTAATGTATCAACCCTTAAATTGGAGGACCGAATCTTCAAAAACTCAGTTTTGAGTTTCCTGATGTGCCACAGTGGTATCTGAGCTTCAATAGTCAATCTGCAATTTTGTACCTTTTATCCATAGGTATGAGAAACAACACTTTGGTGATTATAGGCCCGTGGTACAGTTCTCACATTATTCAAAGCTAAAACTTTGTGCTTCCAAGAGACTTAAATAGTGATTCGAGCCTTTTACCTTCCATAAACCAAGCTAAATGAAAAACATATCCGAGTTGGTAGAGTTGAATGTCCACTATTTTGAGAATGAATGTTTGAAAAGTATCCAACACGGGAAATATACCCAAGTCTGCATTGATGACTTGTTCTCTGTGTCAAAAACGAAATGAGGTATTGTCCTCCACAGGTGGTTGTAATGTCTGCGTTTTGTCACCAATCCAAGCTTCAGAAGACTATAGGTCAAGGTATATATATAGGACTGTTCTTACTAACAGAAGTATGCCCAATAAATCTTCAAGTCATCCTCAGTCTTATTTTTTTCCTTATGCCACTTCTCTGAATTCTTGACCGAATTCTGTGCTTAGAATGAGGAGTCCAAACTCCTATATATACTAGTTTTTACATTTAATATGAATGTACATGTCCTTTTGCAGTGAGGCCGATTTAGGGGTTTTAGCACATGTCGACTCAAGGGCCAGATATATATCTTTAACTTGTAAAATTCATATCTCCCAAAATATTTGGAGTTTTGGGTGTGTAAGGACTCATTGGAAAGGAAAAATTATGCCCTAAAAGATGGTACATGAGTCAAATTGAAAAGTTGACTCTAGGGTAGTGAAAATTATTTTTAATGAGACTGACCTTGAAATTTAGTGCATAAAATGTTTGGGACAAAATGAGGAGTGTTTGGGACAACATGTGGTTATTTACGGATTCTCCATTTTTTGCACCAATAATATTATTATGAGTGTCATCATGAGAGTATCCAACAAAGTCATTGTGATAATGAATCCATAATTTTCCATTTGGAGAGCTTCAAAGAGTCTTCCAACCACCATCTAGATCATTAAATGAGATCTTCCAACAATGTCATCATATGCCATCAAGTGTTCTTCAAGTCCTTCATGTGATGTCCCCAATCATTGTCCATGTCATCAAATGGTCCTCCATGTCATCATATAGTTTCCAACCATGTCATCAAGACCTTCATTGAATGACATCATCAAGTGTAGTCTTCTAGGTTGCCAAACAAGGTACATGATTGACACTTGGCACCTTAAGAATATTTTCCATCTTGACATCATGCTGGTTCTAGTCTTCTTCATCAAGAGTAAGCACATCATCATTAATGACATCCTTATTAACCAAGAGGGACTTGTCATCATGAGAAAGGACCTCTTCATACGAGGTTTTCATGATATCATTGCAAAGGTTTTCCATTAGGGTTTTTAGGTCTTTACAAGAATATTGATCCTCATATTGACATCAATGACAGCCTTAGACCAAAAATATCTCCCATTTTTCATTGATGGAAATATTATTTCCCTTCCAACAATTTCCCCTACTTTAAAATCAATGGAAAACAGGGTTCCCAAGTGCTCCCCCTATCATGCTGGTTCATGCTGCTCCCCCTGTCATGGTACTTTTTCTTCTAGCAATGTGGTCAATAATCAATGTGTTTGCATCTCTTCATGTGATGAACTATCTCCCCTTTCTTGTATAAGCTCCTCTAGCTAATGAAGGATTGCTTTCCTTGTGTGATCAAGTAGAAGACATCATCATAATATCATGATTTTTTTTCAATGGAGTTACTTTCGAGGGATGATTTATCAATATTTTCCATGTGTAACTCATCAAGGATTTCATAGGGCCCATTCATGGATAGCTTCTACAAGAATTATCAGGAATCACAAAACTCCCCCTAACTGTATGCATGGTCTCCTTTTAGGCAGAGTCTCTTCATCAAATACCTGGAATATCAAGGATGACTTTATCAAGTAAAAAACATGTGCTATTGGCTTGAGTGTTCAAGAGACTTCCGGATTCAATTTTCTTCCTTCTCCATACTTGTGTAACTTTCTTTTCTGGCTTGGTTGTCATGATTTTAGCTCATTTAGGAACCAAAGTCAAGTTACAATCACGTGCCATATGTCCAATGTTATGGAAATTGAAGCACTCTATCTTGTTCATCAATAAGAAATCATGACTTCTTCTTGCAAAATTGCTTCTAGAAGATTGACGGGGACCATTATATTTGTCTTTGTGATATGGCCTACAATGTTTTTCCATGTGCCCAAAGTTTATACAAGAATAGCAATATCCAAGAAATATACTTTGGTACCTGGGAGATGAAAATTTCCTTGAATTACTTCTAAAGTCTTTTTTCCTTGGGTTTCTTTGATGATATTCATTTCCTTTTGTATTCTTGACATCATTTGTAAGTCTCCTTGGAGTAGGGTTTCTTCTAATGTCATCTTGACTCTTGCCTTTGCTAGAACTGGGAGTATCATTTCTTCCTGGCTTCCTCACATCCTTGTTGTTTGAAGCATTATCATTCTTGCTTGAGGGTTCACTTGCATAGCCAAGACCCGATTTATCAAGAGGAGATATTTGATGACTTAGGATGTCATCTAGGGTTTGAGATATTTTCAAGTTCTTACAACAAGAAAACCTCCTTTCTAAGGGTGACAATTTCTCCTTTCAATTTTTCACAATCTTTATCTTTCATGACTAGTTGCTTCTTTATTACTTACATCATCCTTGTTGCTTCATGTGCTTCGATTTCAAGGGAGATGATATTTGATTCCATTATGAAGGTTTCTTCATTCTCCTTTTCTAGACTGCTCTCCATTTCTTCTTTTATTCTTGTAGCTTCACATGTTTCGGCCTTGAGAAGATTGATGTCTAATTTTAGTTTGAATATTTCCTCATCCTTTTCTTCTAGTTGGCATATCATGGTGTTTCTCTCCTTTTTTTCCTCATCAATATGTCCTTCTAAGAGAGGAGACCTATTCCTTGTATTCACCAATCTACGCTTCAAGATTATTCAAGCTCTTAAGTCTTTGTTCAAGGTGACTTGACAAAGTTTCTTCCTTTTTTTTTGCCTTATCCAATTGATTTGTCATAGATATGACTTCTTCATATGCTTTCTTTTGTTTTGATGAAATTCCTCCTTAAGTTTGGCAAGCTCCTCATCTCTTTCTTGTACTTGAATCTTGACAAAGTCAACTTCCTTCCTTGTATTGTCTTGGTTACCAAATTGTGCTCTCTTCTTAAGTTCCTCATTTTCCTTTTTCAACCTGTTAATTTCTTCCATGGAAGCCATAAGTTTAGTTAGGAGATCTTCTTCAAAGTCTTCTCTGTTCTCTTCATTTTCTAGGTCCTATTTAGCCTTGTTCTTATCTTTCTTATCTTCAGTTTCCTTGGTGGGTTATGGATTTTTTTTCTTTTTTTCCATCATCCTCTTGACTAGAGATCATTGTTAGTGCCCCTTTTGAGTGAAGATCATGAAGTTTATCCTATATGCCTTTTGCTGACGAACATTTTTCCAAATTGGACTTCATAGAATCAGGTAGCCCATTCAAGATTTCTTTCATTGCTTTTGTATTATACTGCTTGGATTCTCCTTCCATCATGCTATCAGTAGTAACTGATTTCCAGAATTCAATGCCTTGAGCCTTTAAGAAATTCCTCATTCTTGCCTCCCATATATCAAAGTTTCCATTGAACAATGGAGCCTTCGCAATTTGATTGACTTCAATTTCGATGGTAGAGAAAGACGCATATTTAGGAGTATTGGAGACTTTCTTACTTGGCTTTTCCATTTTTGTTCTAATGATCAACCTTCAAGCTGTTAGGATTTGAGTGAAGGTACTGGCTCTGATACCAATTTTTGGAAATACTGAGAGGGGGGGGGTGAATCAATATTTATTTTCAATTGTTATTTTTACCAGTTAGATCACTTATAATTAGAACACAAAATGAACAATAAGGATAAATTATTGTATTAATTTCTTCTTTGCAATAAATGAAGTACGATATATGTAGGGCTCCAACCCTAGATGAAGACACCGATCTTCAATCTTCCTGGCACCAACATGTAGCTTCCAAGAACTGAATTGGAATTCCAAGGCTCCAACCTTTTCAATTCTGAGGCACCAACCTCAAGGGCTCCAACCCTTTATTTGGTTCAAGCTCCGACCTAGTTTCTTGAGGACTCTGATCCTCTACGGTTCCAACCCTATTCTCCAAGTCACCAACCTTTTCTTTTCGAGGCTCCAACCTTGTGGGCTCCAACCCTTTACTATATTTGGTTATACTTCATGAATCCCACTATCTTCTTCAACTAGCCTTGTCAATATTCAACTATCCCCTCACTTAGTCTCCATGTCACCACATCAATGAAAACCTTTATCTCTTAGAAGATATCATCATTGATCTTCATCGTACCCAAGCAAAGATCTCAAATTACCTCATGATGATATCATGGTCTTCAATGATCTTCACAAATCTTCATTTTGTCTTCAATGAGCTGCCCTATTTTTGCACCTGCTCTAAGCCTCCTCAAGGGCTTCTTCAAGAAATCTCCAAGGGAGTCTTCAAAAGGTGCTTCAAGAGTGTCTTAACACGGTGCTCCAAATAATTCAATATTTGGTCAACAATCTGCTCCAATAAACCTACAGTCAATATCTTCTTCACTTGTACACCCTTTCAAGTTCACTGTTGCTGCTTCAATGCTACTATCCAGACCTCAACGCATTATTTCAACACGTAATCTCCAATGTATCAATCCTTAAATTGGAGGACCGAATCCTCAAAAACTCAGGTTTGAGTTTCCTTATATTCCATAGTGGTATCTTAGCTTCAATAGTCAATTTGCAATTCTGTTCCTTTTATCCATATGTTGGGGTTCCCATGTTTTGGCTAGATTGGCAAGACCAAAAGATGAGACAACATCAGAACCACTTTCAAACCTCAGGATCTAGCCCTCTTGGGTCCAGAGAGGGATCTCTCTATGTAAGCAAAGGTTTTATGTCTTTGAAGCTCAAAATATTAAGATATTAGGCTAGTTATAGGCACAGGGTTTGTTTGTTTGATTGTTTGTTTGGTTGCTAGTTATCAGGAAAGAAGGGTTCAATATAAGAGAAGGCTGAGCAAAGAGAATTTAGGCAGAGGTGAAGTATTCCAGGGAGCATTCAAAACCATTGGGCAATGGAGTCAGGAAAGGATTTGCTTGCTAATCAATATGCAGGCTTTCAATTGGGATAGTCATCTAAAATATTGGATCTTAAAGAGGATAGTGTGGTATGGAGTGGTAAGGGAAGAGGGAACAATAAAGATTTATAACAAAAAGTTAAAGACCTGAGATCAGAGAGAGACTTTGAACTCTCAATTCTTCGGCCTCCAGCTTGAGGGATCTTCAGCTTGAGGGATCTTAGAAAGGTCAGCTGGTTGCACAAGGATCCTAGTGGACAGGGCTAACTCTAATCCCCAGTGTTCCCAAATCTTCCAGCTAAATCCTAACAAGAACATCTAAGAACAGATTCATTTAATTCATACATAAGCTAGCAGGCAATAACATCCACTACACAAGTTAAATCAACTGAAATCAACTCTTAGATAACACATTTAGTAGAAAACATCAAAGGCAAGGAGAGCAGAAACATAGGGTACCTAACAAGGGTAAATCCTATGCCAGATTTTTGATGCAAGCCAGTAGAAATGAAATGCAATGGAATATAAGTTAAACACAAATACAAAGATAGAAAAACATCACCGCTGCTTTAGATCAGGATCCAAAGAAATGTGCTTGTCATATTAAAAAGCAACACCAATCAAGTACAACTATTCCAATAGCTGGATACTCAGACATAAAACATCTTCCTCAGCCTATCTTACAACTTTACACAGAGACTTTGTCTCAAAAGAAACAACTTGTAATTCTCTGATAACTTATCAACAACCTTTACAATGAATTCCTTCTTGAATTTTATAGGTGAAAGGTGAGCAGAGGAGGTAGGTGAAACACTAAATGAAGCATTAAAACTCAGAAAGAAAGAGGGCCGAAGCCCATTCGGTTTTAAATCCTGTGCATTTATCCCTGGTACTCCTTTGGACGAAGGAACGATCTTCTTCAGGCTTCCATTTACTCCGGTATGGCTCTGCTGTACTTTGCTGCAGCACTCTGTAGTACTTCTGATGAACTAAACAAAAAACGTAGAATCATGACGCTAAGATCTGCCATATTGTGCAAAAAATGCTTTTGATAGCATAGGACTACTGTAGGGGGGGGGGGGGGGGGGAAATTCACTTGGACACAATGTAGACTGAAAAAATAATGTGTACCATGTCCTTGCTTAGGAAGAAACATTCTGCTGATTTGAAACCCTGATAGCATTGTTTTCTGCGTGCTGGACCTTCCATGCAATCCATGATGTCTTTGAATATGGCGTCCGATATCCACCTGTGGCAAGCACCTTTCGCCTTGGCGCCTGGTTCCCGCGGCGGGGTCACGTGGTGAAAGAAGTACAGGGGGCTGGCCGTAAGGGGCTAAGACCCAATAGACATGGAAATATGGTTATTTGGCCCATTTTAGTGCATTTTAGGGGTCGAGAAAAGGTAACGATAGAGGAAAACAAGGGGAATTAGACCAAACAAGGGGTGAATGTAGAATTTAAAGGGGATTTTGGGAAGATTTAGAGGGACTAAGGGAGGAATTCTGTAGGGGTAAAAGGGTAAATGTAGGCTTTTTGCAGTACAGTTTTTACAATCAATGAGACCTTATAAAGGGAGTCAGCAGAGGGAATTTATCAAAGGCAGGGAACATGAAAAGGCTTCAAGGATGATGTGTTTTTTCAAGAGAAATGCATTCCTTGAAGGCTCATAAAACAAATTAAACCCTTGCTTGCCTGTCAAGGAATTTATAGGGGGCTAACACCATAGGTCTAAGAAACAACACTTTGGTGATTATAGGTCTGTGGTGTAACATTATTCCAAGTTCCAAATTTGTGCTTCCAAGATACTTAAACAATGATTCGAGTCTTTTACTATCCACATACCAAGCTAAATGAAAAAACAGGTATGAGCTGGTAGAGTTGACTCTCCACTGTTCTGAGGGTGAATTTTTGAAATGTATCCACCAGAGGAAATATACCAAAGTCTACGTTGATGACTTTTTCTCTGTCTCAAAAATGAACTGAGGTATTGTCGTACATAGTTGGTTGTAATGTCTACGTTTTGTCACCAATCTAAGCTCCAGAAGACTACAGGTCAAGGTATATATATATATGTAGGACTGTTCTTACTAACAGAAGTATGTCTAATAAATATTCAAGTATTCCTCAGTCTTATTTATGTCCTTATGGCACTTCTCTGTGTTGTTTAGTCGGCCCATATATCAAGAAAGAACATCGGTTAAATCAGAAAAGCAGAAAAGTTCATAAAGGTGGCAAACTTCGTAAATTGAGTAGGGCCTGAAAAGAAAGTTCCTAAAGGATAAGCGCAGTGGCTAGGCTCTTTTCTGCATTGCAACATAGCGGAGGACAGTGTTTGGAACTTAGCGTCATAACCATGAATCATAAAATTATGGGTGAAGGATCTTTCCGTCGGGTCAAAAAGAGAGTGGCGGGATATAAGGACAAGCTCCCAGAGAAGGTGACGTCACATTGTGATGGACCAATCACAAGCTTTCCGTGGGGTGTTAGAATGGCTCATAATGCCCTTATGAACCCCGCCAGAGTTCTAAGCGGGCTCATCAATCAAGATAGCTAGCGCTAGTAAGTACAGGTAAGGTAAGTCTAGGGAGGGCAGTACGAAGACCGGTACATGCCTTATCTCGACACGTGGCTTTCACCTACCCGGCTGCTGTCAACCAATAATCCATCACAACGTGTCTCATTGTCGACGTCCTTATGACGCCAGCCCTACAGCTGTTACCCCTCAACTCGTATTCCACAAAACCTGGTCTAATATAATCTTGTTTTACTCCCAGACCATGTAAAATACTAGTTTTTATGGAATTTTTGTGCAGAGAAGGTTAAAACTCCAGTGCAAGGTCATTTTCAACCCTGTGTCGCTTTCCCTTGGGCTTCCTCACTGTTCTCAGGTATTTAGTCGTTTCTCCGTCTCACCATTTTTCTTCTGTTTTGCTTTTCAAATAGTCATGGGGAAGATGAAAACTAAGAAGTCCGAGCCTGAAACCCCACAAGCCTGTGAGGTCAGGTTTGTTCCTGGACCCGAACCCCTCATCGACGCCCATGCACGAATTCACGACCCCTTCTACCCTTTCAATGTAGCCCACATCAGACCTGAGTTGTTCGAATGTCATTTAAAAGGTCAAGATAGGTTCAAAATTGTTGAGTCAGGACTATATTACCAAGTCGCCCTGACCACATACCCAGTTCCTGAATTCATTAGTTGGATCGAGGAAGCTTATCACGAGCGCAAAGACTTGTTCCTGTCTTCTTAAGGCAACAAGATCTTTCGCATATCGCCCGAACTCATAAAGAGAGCTATTCGTTTCCCTCCTAGTCAAAATTATGTTGAGTTCTCCCAAGTTTCCCTTTCCTGTCAATTCTCAAAGTTACCCTGGGAACAACAAAGCGGTTTCCTCAGCCTCCTCTCGGATTCTTGCCTGTCAGCTCTCCTGCCCACAGACATTGTTCCCTTGTCCACTTTCTGAGACAATGTGCAGCCGGTCCTAGCTCTCATTTTAGGGTTGTTAGGGCTCCAAGAGGTCGATTAGGTGTCTAAAAAGGGTATAGCCCTTCTATGGCTCATGATGCAAAAGGGAACACTTTTAAATATTCCTTCTTTCCTAGCTTCGACTATCCAAACCCAGTTTCAAGAGTTCCCTTCTATTGGTTCTTTCATGTTTTTTTCCTTAGTGTTTTGCCTATTCCTATTCGAGCATGTTGATAAGTTTGAGAGTCTAGGCCTATAGAGGCTCTCGAGGACAAATGCCTAGCCAAGAACCGTCTTTGAGTGGAATGTTTCAGTTCTTCAGCAGCCAGGGGGGAAGGGGTATGCAAGGTTTCTTAATGAGTTCATGTCCATAGCCTATGCCGTAATACATGACAGCCCTCTGCCTAGAATATTTCCTAAGCAGAAGGACTAGCTACACTTTGACGAGGAAGATAGCACAGGGGACTGGTACTTGTATGATGATTACACTGAGATCAGGGTCTATGGTGTAGAAGTACCTCCCTAACGTCTGCCAGTGTTTCCAGCTATGAGAGTCTTTGCCCTCGAATTTATTCGACAAACCTTGAAGGTCAACCAGATCCACTTCGTGCTTGCGAAGAAAGGATACATTCTCAAACTCCCAACTTCAGTTGATCCCTTCACCATAAATTCGAGGCATGGCCTCTCCACCGTGGAAAAATTGCTGCAAGGGGTGGACCTTCTAGAGGGGAAAGTTTGGCCCTATGACCCAAAAGGAGTCCTTCCCAATAGGAGGAGGAAAATAAAGTCAACTGCTTATGTACATGAGACTAGGCGCTTCATTGAGTGGAGAGCTAACCTTGATACATAGCCTTTGGATGCACAGATGGAGGCCGAGTCTTCAGTTGCAGAAGGGAAGGGCGACAATGCATCCATTGGAACAGAGAAAAAGGGGCAGGCAGACGTCTCAGTCATCTCAGGAAGTCAAGAAGGTATGAACATTGATGAGGGAGCACATCCTCATAAAAAACAGAGAATTGAAGGGCCAGAGGATATGTGGGAGGAACCATATTTGGAAGATGTTCCCCAATTTTGGGCCCCTGACAAAAAGAAGGCAGGTTTTCTGATTGCTTTCGACGACGCCTCCTCGTCTGGCCCCTCTGGGCTTTTGCAGGCAATTATGGTGGAAAAAGAAAAATTAAGGTAAGAGATAAACACCAGAAACAGGACCGCACGAGAAAAACTAAGGGTTGAACTGGCTGGGTTTGTAGAAAAATATCATACTCGGCTCACCTCTTTGCTGGACATGGATAAGGAGGAGCTCATATTGGCTATCCAACAAGCAGTGTTACAGCCCTCAACCGATGGAGGTCACTACCGAGCCTTAGAGATCTCCTTAAACCTAGCCAATATTCCCCTGTTGGATAAGCTCGGCTTACACAAGTGCGTAGGAGATATGTTACGGGACGAGGTAGTGAAACTTGCACTTGCTTTGAGGAAACTTGAGCAGAAGCATAGCTCGGTATTAGAGAACCAAAAGAGGGAGAAAGCTAGTGCCAGAGCAAATGATAACAAGCTATAAACCCTCAAGAAGGAAATAAAGGACAAGGGAGCTGATAGAGATGCAGTTCGGAAAAAGCTTATCACTGATGTAGAAGCAGAGAACTCAGAGCCGAAGCGGAAACTAAACATACCCAGCGGGGGCATGTGTAGACAGATGAGTTGGTCCAAGTGGAAAAAGAAAAATCGTCTCTGACCGATTCGCTTGCTAAAGAGCAGGAGGAAAATGCCCAAAATACCATGGAGATTGTGGGTTTGAAATAGATATTTCCGAGTTGCAGGAAAAATGGGATCGACACATATGCATGGCCTCGGCGTCTGGCGAGCCTGGAACGACCCAGGAGCAGCTTACTAAGGCCCTGTCCGACTTGAAGGTATCAGAAAGTGAAACTCGAACAGTCCATCAGAAACTAAAAGAGCTGGAAACTACACTGGAAACAAATCAGAAGGTGATAGCATCCATGCAGAGGGAGGTCAAAAAATTACAAGGAGAAAATCAGGACAGGATAAGTCTATCAAGGAATTAACGAATCGAATCAAAGGCAACATGACACTTTTGGAAGCCAAGCGTCTAATTTGGACAGATATAATATCAGAGGTCCGGAAGCATTAGAATTACCTCACCCTGATGGATGATAAGAATATTGGTGTTTTCTTGTTTGGAGCACAACTCCAAGAAGGGCGCGTGGATGGAGAAGCAAAGGCTTCAATGGCTAAGAGATATATTCGGTACCTGAATGAACAATGCCCCGAGGAATTACGCGTGCAAGGAATCAATGATCATTTTAGAAGGGTAATGGAGGTTAGAAGAGTAATCGAGAAGGAGACCGCTCGCGCGAATGCGTTGGGCTGTTTAAAACTAGTTTCAAGAGGAGTTCAACAATTTGACCAGGAGTGGAATAAGCTAGTGGAAGCAGGTCTCCCATCATGCTGGCATCCAGAAACATCCGCATTCTCTGAGCTAACGGCTTACAAGCAGAAAATGATAAACATCATGAATAATACCGACATACCCGTGGAAAAGACTACCCGATTGAAGGCAGATACAATAATAGCCGCTCTGAGTAAAGAGTTCTTCCTCCTCTACCAGGTTAAGACATTCCTAGCCATCTGCATAGATTATACTGAGCTCACAGATATTTAGAACTTGGTTGAAACCTTTGGCACAATGCCATCTCCAGGGTAGAGCGCGTGGAAAAAATGAAGCGAATATGCCAATACCCTGTATCCTCTTCTTCCCATCAGCTGCAACCCCCTTCTGGTCGCAACGGGGGATCGTCCTTGTCATCATTTCAGCCACATCTGCAACCATCAAGCATGTCTCGTCGGAACACCAACAAATGAAACTCATGTTTTGGCCCACGTGGCCTGTTTACTTTTGTTTTCCATGAATTGTAAAATCGGGTGAAATCTCGATTTCACCCTATGCACTCTTTATTTTCTACTTATTGTTATGTTTTAGTTAGAGCGTGTGTCAGGCCATGCTGTATGAGATGAGAGGTCGTTTTGCGTCATCATCATTTTTGGTTTTTGATTAAGACTAGGAACATAAAATATCTCCAGGGAATATTTTGTTTCGGAAAATATCTTCTCTCAAAGCTCATGTGAAAAGCTATAAAAGATGGAATCAGAGACTGAGAATAGGTTCCAGATTTTCTAGAGAAGAAGTTGTAGTCTGTGAATTATCTCTTTTTATAAATTTTGAGGTCCTCTCATAGTGTATATCTAAAGATCCCTTTCGGGAAAAGAAATACAAGCTAGTCTGTTGTTGTCATGGATTCCTACTGAGATAATTGAGCAATATGTATTTTCCCGGCAGTGACTCAATTTAATGTTCATTGTGTTTGCATCATTTCCTTGTTATCGTAGCTATCAGAATGCGAATTTTCAATCTGTTAGATGTGAATTTATCTTAAAATGGTACTCATGTCATACCTTTCTGTAACATTTTAAATATTGCTCGAGGCGCGATTCCTGTTTCAAACTCTACTTACAAGTCGTTATTCTTCTATCGATATAAGCTTACCTTGCTATGATATTTTCCTCACTTTATTACATTGTGTTTCATCTCCATTTATATTTATAATTGTTCACTGATTTCACATTGGCCCAGCTCACAACAGTTTCTCCTCATGACTGCTTCGGGTCCGCTCTGAGTAACCCTTTCTCTATACAACTAGATGTCATTCTTGCCAATATTCTCTCTCTGATATCTTGGACCAATATCAAAAACTTTAACTATCTTTCTATAACAAGAGGTTGCCTCTAATTAACATGCAAAATACCTTTCAAAGCCTCTTGTCTTAAGATGTCCTAGGCACTAAAACTCAAGGCTTTCTCTAGGAGTTACAACATTTTTTTGGTGTTGTTGCCAAGGATCGAAGTTGAAAAGCTTTTCCCTGGAATACAAAAAATTAAATTCACCCTTCAATTTAGGTGAGCACGAAGGGTTGAGAGTTTTATATTCCTCACCTTGGCGACTCCACCGTTCTTTGAAGTCAAAGTCATTTGAAATCTTGGCTTATCACAAGCCACATCTGAGATTAGATACTTCCCAGTTGAGAACATCCTCAGTTTCTGATCCTGAAAAAATCATATTCAAGAGAATTTGGAAAGAGAAACAACCAGCTCAGACTGATATACCCAGATTCTCACTAGAAGACTCCCCTTCCTCTTCTCAGCAAGCTCAAGTCCGAGGCCCTGGTTCCACCGCCCGAGTACTTGAATATCCCCCAGATAACCTTGTTCTATATCATGCCGAGATTAAAGATGAAGCAGAGTCAACAAATACATCTGGGGTTTCCTTGCATCCTATCCTCGAAGCTGAAGAGATCAAACAAGTTACCATTCTCCAGAGCTCTCCTCAAATAAATTTGCAAGCCACTAACCAACACATACCTATCATCATTCATCAAAACCCTCCATAGAATCTACCACCTCCGATGGATGTTCCTGGATTTTTACTGAATAAATATGCTCCTCTGGCGCTACCCCAAGTTCTAAATGATATGCTTCAAGATTATATGAAGCTCTTGCCTTGGTGCACCGGGGAAGACAGTAGTGCTGCCCAAAAGCATATTGAAGATTTCTGTGCTTTTGCTGAAAATTTCAACGTGGAACACTTGGATGTAGTATTAAGGCTCTTTGTCCAATATTTGGATGTAGAGGCCCAAAAATGGTTCAAAACTCTGGATGAACACACCATCACCACCTGGGAGGAGATGGAGAATTATTTCACATGAAAGTGGGGAGAGAAGAGAGATCATGGCTATTGTCTTACAGAGTTCAATCCCTTGAAGAAGAAACACAATGAGAACGTAACCAAATTTATCAAGAGATTCAACAAGTTGTACAATAACCTACCTGCTAATATAAAACCTCCTTAGACAGCAGCCAAGGTAGTTTTTGTGGGAGCATTTGAATCAGAATTTAGTTTCACCTTAATGGAAAGAAAATCTGCATCAGTGGACCAGGCCCAGACTGATGCGTTGGAAGTAGAAGCCAACTTCGATTCTACAGGGAAATCTAATGGAAGAATAGACCATGATTTCAAAAGGAAAGGTAAAGAAGAGGCTTCTTCTTCAAATCAAGAAAGAGAAGTAGCAGACTATAAGATCGAAGAAATGAACAAGATGATAAAGAACCTCTCAAATAAGTTGGTGAAACTAGAGTTCAAAGCTAGGAATTCCTCTTCTCGTCCAACTCAAGCCACTTCTAACAGGGGTTACAACCCATAGTATTGAAAACCACCCCTGCAAATATTACAAAGAGATAGGAAAGAACATCAAGACCATATCTAGCCTCTTCTCTATTTGGAGGGACAAATGGAAGTTCCAAATGAGGATGCTCCTGATGGGCAGGACGATCAGTATCTCGCTTATTCAGAAGGTGAAGAGGGAGAGCTTACCCTACGGGAAGATGAGGAAGAGAAAGTAAAGCCCCTTGAAGATCCAAACATCGATGACTATTGCAGACAGTTTGTAGGCTTCATGCAAGCTCAGTTCCACAAGAAGTACGATCTCCGATCTTCTAGAAAGAGGACCCGGACGCAGGATCAAGATGAAGAGTCAAATCGAAAAGAGCCATTTCTTCAGAAGGCTGACAAAAAAGGTAAGAAGCTTGTAGAAGAGCTTTTACATCAGAAAGCTACCACTCCTTCTTCATCCAAGTCAATTCTTGAATCCCCTGCAAATCCTAAAGATACCTCAGCTGTCATAAAGCCATCGGTCCTACCTAAAGAGCAACCTAAAGAATTCCGGTCCCCTTAGTCAATTTTTTGAAGCAACCTTCTTACAAAGCTTAGGTGTCTCAATTTATGCTCCCCCATGGAGTAGCCCCTCCCCCAGATAGTCTTAATCTCCAGGAAGAAATACCTATGGTAGTCTTTTGCCCACATGTGGAAGAGTTAGACTCAAAAACACCCCTGTTCTAGGTATCCTTGGTCATTCATGATCTACTGCTGCACAATTGCATGTTGGATTCAAGGGCTTCACATAACCTGTTGCCTTTGTCAGTCATGGAGCAACTAGGGTTGCAGATTAATCACCCATACAAAGATTTGTATTCTTTCGATTCCAAAAGGGTTAAATGTTTGGGAATTATTAAAGATCTGGTGGTGAATTTGGCTTAGATCCCAAAGTGTCGTGATGGACATCGTGGTTGCTGACATTCCAGCCCGATTCGGGATGCTGTTATCCAGAGCATGGGGGACTAAGATAGGGGGGTCGATTAAACTCGACCTCACTTATGCTACCATCCTGGTATTCATAGGACAAGAAAGGAGGTTATATTGGGAATCCAGATTCGTCAAGATGGTGACCAAAGCCGATGGCTCATTCAATTCTCCCGTTTATAGCAAGGAGGGAGAGTTTTCTTGCCTAATGCTTGAGGAGGATGAAGATTTCCTACAGGAACCAATGTTCCATCCTTTGAGACCGGGACAATCCGCAAGTAATGAAGAGAGGGGCATATGGATGCGACATTTTTATGGCGCAAATTCGAGGGAAGGAAATGGAGTTGGAGTCCTTCTAATCTCACCTTCAGGACAATTGGTCCCCTTTTCTTTCAAGTTGGAATATGAAGCTACTAACAATGTGGCAGAATATGAAGCACTGCTCCTGGGCCTGCAGACTGCTAAGAACATGAATATTCACAGCCTCAAAGTATTCAGAGATTCGAAGCTGGTGGTGAGGCAAATCAAGAATCAATGCCAAGCTAAGCACCCTCAGCTAAGAGCTTACAGGAATGAAGTATGGGATCTGGTGGAAAATTTCTTCCTAGCCTTTAACATATAATTCATGTCGAGAGATCAGAATAGGATGGCTGATTCGCTTGCTGTTGCAGTTAGAAATTTTCGCCCACCCCAGAACCCGCTCCTTAGGTATGAAGTTGAAGTACATTATTGTCCCTCTATCCCATACAACGTTAAACACTTGCAGGTGTTTGAGGACGAGGAGCAAGTGAAACGCTTCATGGAGACCGTTGGAGAATTCCCTAACTTGGTTATCGATGCTGTAGAAGAGGAACCTGAAGAGTAGCCTCAGGATAAGTGGGAAGAGACAGTGGTGGGACATCAGGTAGTGCAATTAAAAGGGAATGTCATCCCCAAAGGCCTTATGCCATTGTAGAGATTGTTTGACAATAATGATATCCCGATTAACCCCAGAAAGTTGACCCAAGAAGATCAGGTGGATGATATAAATATTGGGATGCAGGGAGATCCGAAAATAGTAAAGCTGTCTAAAGGAGTCCAAGAGGAGTATAAAGATCAATACTTCCAGTTATTTCAAGCTTACAGAGACGTTTTCGCTTGGTCATATCAAGACTTGAAGACGTTTTATGTGGAAATCATACAACACAAGATCCCACTCAAAGGGGATGCTAAGCCCCATAAGAAAAAACTGAGGCAAATTAATCCATTGTTGCTTCCATCCATTGAAAAAGAAATCAAAAAGATGTTGAGGGCCAAGATCATAGTCCCCTTGAGATACTCGGAGTGGGTGGCCAACCTGGTCCCGGTCAAAAAGAAGAATGGGGAAATAAGGCTATGTGTAGATTTCCAAAATCTAAACAGGGCATCCCTTAAAGACAACTACCCTCTCCCCAAGATGGACCACAAACTGCAGAAGGTGGTGGGATCTTCCCGAATGTCTATGATGGATGGCTTCTGTGGGTATAATTAGGAGGCAGTTCTCCCTGAGGATCAGAAGAAAAAAACATTTACTACACCATGGGGAACGTTAATGTATGCCCGGATGCCATTCGACCTAATAAATGTAGGAGCCACTTTCCAGCGAGCGATGGACATCACTTTTGTTGGAGAACAAGACGAATTTGTGGTGATATATCTGGATGACAGCAATGTGTTTTCAAAGAACGATGCCGAGCACATCGAGCACCTACACCGAACCTTTGAGAAGTGCTGCGGGTATGGTTTATCACTTAATCCTCAAAAATCCATGTTTGCTCTAGAGGAAGGAAAATTGCTGGTGCACATTGTAGCAAAAGAAGGGGTGAAAATTGACCCAAAAATGGTAGAGGTAATCAATGGCATATCGCTACCCTGAAATAAAAAGGAAATCCAGGTGTTCCTGGGACATATAAATTTCTTAAGGAGGTTTATCCCGAACTATGCTGAGATAGTTCGACACATCACATAGATGCTTAGAAAGAATAACGAAGTAAAATGGACCCCAGAGTCGCGAGAGGCTTTCAATAGAATTAAACGTGCTTTTGCAGAAGCACTAGTATTGGCTAGTCCTAACTACAGTAAGCTGTTTATGATGTTCTCTTTTGCATCTCTGCACACAATAGCTGCAGTGTTACTGCAGAAGAATGTAGATGGATATCAGCAGCCCATTGCCTTCTTTAGCCAGGTACTGCGGGAGGCAGAGTTGAAATATAATATTCTGGAGAAGTAGGCATACGCCCTGGTTAAGTCCTTGAAAGCTTGTCGAATGTATGTGCTATAGTCTGCCATAACCGCTTTTGTTCCCACAACTGCGGTGAAATATATTCTGATCCAGGGGGACAGTGAAGGCAAGAGAGGCAGATGGATTGCCAAGATTCAAGAGTACGAACTGGACATTCACCCCACGAAGCTCTTTAAGGGATAAGGGCTAGAAAAAATCTTGTCTGAGTCAAATTTCCAAGCATTGGGCATAAATCTGTCCATGGAAGGAGGAGAGGTGCAAAGGAACAACTTGGAATAGAAACCAAAGTACAAAAACACACATGAAGTACCTGCTCAACACTTGGTACAAAGATATCATAGAATATCTCTTAACCCTCATGTGTACTTTAAACTTTGACAAGGCAAAGTATCGTACTCTGAGGTTGAAATCTCATAAGTACATTGTAGAAAATGGCCGACTGTACTGGAAGGACCCTTCAAGAATTCTGCTCCTATGTCTTACAAAGTCAGAGGTGGAGGAAGCGATGGCTGAGTTTCACGAAGGCATTTGTGGGGGACATTATAGCTGGTGGTCCACTGCTCATAAGATATTGAAGGCTGGTTTCTTCTGGCCTCGGCTGTTCGGAGATGTGCATACCCGGGTTTAGGCATGCAAAAAATGCCAAAGGTTCACAAAAAACAAAAGCTTGCTCCCCTGCCAATGATACCAGTTCATATCGAAGAACCATTTCAGCAATGGGGCATTGATTTTATCGGGGAGATTCACCCTGCATCAAGTTGAAGCGAACAAAGTTCCTTCTCAGGTTAAATGCTCCAAAAGACTTGGAATACAAAGATATCTATGAGGATACAAATATTATATTAGATAGTATGATGAATGAGATAGATGATTGAATGTTACAAATGAGTCCTGCTTATATACCTACTTAGGTGCCTCTTCACGAAAGGTCATGTCTTATCAGACATGGCCTTTCAACCTAATTACTAATTAACTAATTAATCACTATTTACATTATTTTATTCATCACATTGCCTTCCCCTCAAAAAGCTTTGTCCTCAAATCTTGTCGATGAAAGGCCTCGATTTCTTTTCCTGCTACGAACATCTTCTCGTCTCGAGGCAGTCATCCTTTTCGATACAAGTTGATATGATCCTCTAAGTGACAAACAAAACTGTCGCACTGAGAATGGATCAAACCATCCTAAATCAATCTTCTGTGGAATCTTACAATGACTGGAAAATTGTGATGATCCGTTAGTATTCTTCGGAATATCAACTTGTTTTTGTTCTGAATACATAGCTTGGTTGAGTTGTCTGCTCCCATGGTTTGGATGTTGATAAGGAACTGTTTTGGTTTGAACTCTTTGATTTTCGCCTAGCGAGGATGTTATTGAGTTGGTTACAAAATCTTCACTTAGAATGTTCCTTGTTTGAACTGCAACATCTAAGTTTGTATCTTCTACAACTTTCTTGTCTGCTTCCTGAGTTGTGACATTTGCTGGATCAATATCTGTTTCTTCAATTTGGACTTCTAGATTTGAAGATTTCGATGCTTCATTTTTGACAAGTTGTCGCACCTTGTTTTCCAATGACTCCTTGTCTTTCTTCAGCTTCTTAATTTGCGTTAGTAATTTATCGTTGTGGTCCTTGAGGCGAGCAACTCCTTCATACTTGTTAGTTGTGATTTTGTAAACTTGTCTTTGCAAATATTGTATTGCTTTTTTACTTTCTGGAAGAACTACTCTTGTGATATCTAATACGTCTTCTGGTGTTAGTGAATTTGACTTCACCGTGACATCTTGTAACGTTATGTTTTTCTTTTTGTAAGAAAATGTCAAAAAATTCTTTTTCGTATTAAGGATGAATGACCTTAGTGATTCCATCCAGAGCAAACCCAGAATTATATCACTATCATTACAAAATAATGTTTTAACGGTAAATTGTGAGACAAAGGAATGCTCCCCAATACTTAGGTGTATATTCCTTATGTCGCACTGTTTGTCATTTGCGTTAATTGAATTTGTTTCAATTATATTTGATTTAGGGATCACTAATTGGTTAACACATTCAGTACTAACATAATTATTCTTTTGAGTAAGATCAATAGATATGAGAACTTCCTTTCCCGCAAGTGACCCTTTGATTTTAATTAGCGCACGGACATACATATTATAATTTTTAGGAAATCTTCCCTCTTTTAGTTCTTTTTTGGATGCCATTTTGTCAGATAACTTCGGGGTTTTTAAGGGTGACCCTTCTTAATATTTATAATAAATATTATTATTTTCCTTTAATAAACCCTCAAGCTTAATTATTCTTTCCAATATCCTTTACTATTATTCTTTCAATCTTTGGCAATGAATCCTTCACTAATATTCTCTTTTAAAAGAGGCTCAAATTCTTTTATATATGTATATATTCATTTTTTAAATATAGTCTTTAGAATATAATGATTTATCTCATTTTCCACTTTTCCAATACTTAAATCTTTAATAACCTCTGTCAAACCAGGAGGTAACTCCTCAAATCAGAAATGTCTTATTGAATGAAGAATGAACATGCATTTATACATGGAGGTGAGGCTATTGGGATTCATCTCCCAATGACTCTTGGCCTTCCTTATTTCCCAATATTATTTATTATACAAAATTAAATATCCACACCCATCCCATAGGATTAGGTGTCAACATTCCCCCTTTAATCCAAAGGGATGTTGGTGAGCCCAAGCATCGATCTGAACTTTTCAAAATTTTCTCTTCCAAGTGCTTTGGTGAAGATATCAGCAGTTTGCTCATTTGTGGAACAATGATGTAGATGGATGGTTTTGGCCTGAACATGATGTCGAATTAGATGGTATTTTGTGTTGATGTGCTTTGTTCGATCATGGAACTTTGGGTTCTTGGCCAAATTTATTGCAGAAGTGTTGTCGATCATGAGTGGTGTGGAATACATTTGTTTCATCTGCAAATCTTCCAGGATTTTCCGGAGCCACACAATTTCCTTTGTTGCTTCAGCTGCTGCCACATATTCTGCCTCGGTCGTGGAATCTGCCGGAACTGACTGTTTGCGTGATCTCCATGAGACAGCTCCTGATCCAAGACTCATGGTGTAACCTGTAGTAGACACCCCTGTTTCTTTGTCGCCATCAAAGTCTGAATCAGAGTATCCGATCAAGCTGAAGTCGCCTACCTGTGTATATTTGAGTCCAAAGTCTTCAGTCCCCTTCAAGTACCTTAACACTCTTTTTGCAGCAGACCAATGTCCTTCACAAGGTTTTTGCATGAACCTTGAGAGGATTCCAACAGCAAATGAAATGTCAGGTCTGGTGGTGGTCAGGTAGATAAGACTTCCTACAAGCTGTCTATACTTAGTTGCATCCTCAAATTCCTTCCTTTCAATAGATGTGAGCTTCAAGTTTTGTTCCATTGGAGTGGTTAAGGGATTACAGTCATCCATGCCAAATTTGTTCAAGAGATCTCCAATGTACTTCTTTTGAGAAAGAAATATGAATTTAGGATGTTGAATTACTTCAATACCCAAATAGTAATGTACATGACCCAAATCAGTCATTTTAAAACCTTTCTTCAACTCTTTCTTCATGGATGCAATATAGCTCTCATTGTTTCCTACTATCAAAAGATCATCTACATATACCACAAGATATACAACTGTTTTTCCAACTTTCTTAACAAACAAAGTTGAATCATCAAGATCAAAATGTTTGAAGTCAAGTTTCAGAAGATGCTCGGTCAATTTATCATACCAGGCTCGTGGTGCTTGCTTGAGGCCATACAAGGATTTTATAATCTTGCAAACTTTGTTTTCTTGACCCTTTACAACAAATCCTTCTGGCTGGGACATATAAAATTTCTCCTTTAGATCTCCATTCAAGAAGGTTGTTTTTACAGCCATCTGATGGACTTTCCATCCATTCTGAGCTGCTAAGGCATAGAGAGTCCGGATGGTGGTCCATTTTGCTGTGGGAGCAAAAGTTTCTTCATAATCGACTCCTTCTTTTTGTGTGAATCCTTTTGCCACAAGCCTGGCCTTGTGCTTGTCAGGTGAGCCATCTGCTTTATACTTATTCTTGTAGACCCACTTACAGCCAATTGGTTTCATTCCCAAAGGCGGATCAACCAGCTTCCAAGTGCCATTCTTTATCAAGGCATTATACTCCTTCTGCATCGCTTCTTTCCATTCATCATGAGAAGCGGCTTCTTTGAAGGAACTTGGTTCATGATCTGTAGACAAACTCAATTCACAGTTATAAGCAATATCCATATCAACAGGAGAATCAGAATTATCTACATCACCTTCGATTTGTTGAGTGGAACTTCTTGTTCCTTTTTTTCCAACCTCATCAGGATGAACATTCTCCAGTGTCTTTGTCAGCCATTTGGGAGGACCTTTCTGAGATGGCCCAGGCTGGTCATTTGACTGAGTTGGGATTGATTCAAGATTCAATCTCCCAATTCCGTCAATCACATCATCCAATGTGTCATCCGTGGTTGTTTCTTCATGTGGGGGAGAGAGTGCTTCAGGACATGATTCCACAGTTTGATTCAATATCGGAATCCCCCCTTCAAGATGTGGAATCACATTATCAAATTCTTGGAAAGACTTTGCATGTGTGAATCTATCAAGGCGATCAAGTTGCCGCTCAACAACCTTGTCACTCTTGGAAGATTCAAGAAATATGACATCTCTTGCTATTACAAATTTCTTATTTGCTTCATCATAGAGATGATATCCTTTGGAGGTATTGGAGTACCCCAAGAAGATACATTTTCTGCTTCTAGCACCAAGTTTGTTCCTTTGACCCTTGGGTATCAAGGCATAACAGGTGGACCCAAAGACCCTGAAATGATTTACCAAAGGAATGTGGCCATGCCACATTTCAAAAGGAGTTTTGTTTCTAATTGAACTTGAAGGACACCTATTCTTTATGTAAACATCACATAGAACTGCATCAGCGCAAAACATCAATTTTACATTCTTGAAAAATAACATGGAGCGGACCATATTTAAAATGGTTCTGTTCATTCTTTCAGCTACACCGTTCTGTTGTGGATTATATGGCACAGTGGTTTGATGTTTGATTCCATGTTGACGAAGATAATTTTCAAATTCGTTTGAGGTGTATTCTTTTCCATTATCAATACGTAGAGAGCCAATATGTGTTTGTGCATCATTTTCAATCCATGCATGAAAATTCTTGAAAGTTTGAAAAGCATCAGACTTATTCTTCAGTAAGTAAATCCAACACATTCTGGTGTAGTCATCAATAAATGTCATCATGTATTTGTTTCCATTTGCAGAAGCAATAGGCATAGGGCCACATAAATCTAAATGAACAAGCTCAAGTTTTCTATGTGCTCTCGAGTGTGAATCATGAAACGACTGTTTGCTATGCTTTCCTAGAATACAAGCATCACATTCCTTAGGTTTTCTAGGAATTGTAGGCAGTCCATTAACACCATTTTTCTTCAACAAACGAAGGCTGTCATAGTTTAAGTGTCCAAATCTAGCATTCCATAAAAGACTTGATGGGAATGTACCTTCATCATGATGTGAACTGAATGCAAAGTTTTGAGCATGAGCAGATGAACCTTTCAGCTTCAAGAGTCTCCCTTCTTCTATTCCCTCCATGACAAGTGAGTGATTTGATGCTTTTCTGACCTTTGCCTTGCCATCAAACCAGTGAATTGAGTGTCCTTGCTGCCGGATTTCGACCAGGGACAGCAAGTTTCTCTTCAACTCAGGGAGGTATAGAACCTCATGTAGAATATGATCAGGAAGACCAGGCAGTTTAAGCCTGACTGTGCCAAGCCCTAATGGCTTGAGTTTGGATTTATCTGCGAAATATACTGCTCCATCAACTTTGTCAGTGAATTCTTCAAAAAAATATTTTCTAAATGTTACGTGACATGTTGCTCCTGAATCTAGCAACCAATCATCTCTCCATGAAGTAAATGAAACATCAAATAGGTTTTCAGTTACTCCATTGTTACAATGTGCTAGAACAGAATGAGCTGATTCAGGTGCTTTACCTTTGTCTTTGTCATTAGTTTTACCTTTGTCTTGATTTGTTTGCTGCTGAGTTTTAGATTGTTTGCCCCCCTTTTCTCTGAAGTTTCTTCTTCCTCTTCTTCTTCTGCCATCTCTTTCTCTGGATGAATATGAAGCATGTCTCTTTTCTCTATGTGCCAAGTATGCGGCCTCTTTAGAAGATGAAGGGACTGTCATCTTCTTTTGAAGGAGGAAAAAAAAAACCTTTGCTGGAAAATTTCTCTTGAAGGAGAGAAAACATAAAAAAATATTTGCTGGAAAATGTACTCAATTTAAAAAGACAAAAACTCTTTGCTAAAAAACTGAATTTAAAAGGACACAAAAGCTCTTGCTAAAAACTGAATTCTACACCAAAAAAAAAATATTTTTTGTTTGTTTGAAGAAAGAGACTTTATATGGATATTGTGTTATGGAGGCGGTATCGAATGTATGAATGGGGCGGTATCGAATGTATGGTGGGATGTTATAATGAATATAGTGGGGAGGGGCGGTATTTAAAAATTGGGAGGGGCGTAATGAATATTAAAGAGCGCGGGGATATATGGTGTGACAACGTATTATAATGGTAAACAATGAGGTATTAAAACAACGTATTACACCACAGATGAGAGGGCGGTATTATTTGAAAGGAGAGGGTGGTATTGAATGTTAGGAAGGGCGGTATTATTAAATGACAGAGCGCTGGAGGAGAGGTATTACAATATGGATGGCATATTAAATAGGGCAGTATTAATGTTATAGAGGGGTGGTGTTAATCATATGAGAGCGGTATTAAATATATACACCGTGTATTGTGTCAAAGACAGACAGCGTATTATATTATAGCACGTTATAATGGAGGGCGGTATTATATATGCATTGAACAGTGGTATTCAAAGCAGTGTGGTATATGGTGGGCGTGGAGGGCCGAAAGGCCACGGGGAGAGGAGCAATGTATTTAAATGGGAGATCCGTGGTGTTATGACAGACAGGTGGTGTTATGACAGTCCGACTGTGAAATGGAGGCGGGTATCATTCGCTCCGGATATATATATATATATATATATATAATGCAATCGACTGGTATTGCTCTTCAGGCGGGAATGGCGTTCACAATTTTGCTAGTCGCTCCAGTGGGTACGCAACCTTCAGAGGTCAGAGGATTTACTTCTTTTGACAGTGGTTCTGGCTCGTTCTGGTTGGAAATCTGGTGATTCAGGTAGCGGCGTGCTATTATATGGAAAGAGGGCGGTATTTGCAGTGTATTAAGTAGAGGAGTTGGGAGTTGTAAGTGATTTGGTAGCGCAGGTATGTGTAGGGATTTAAATGGTGGTCGAGGAAAGAGATGGGTAGGGAATGAGCAGAAGGGAGGGCGCAGTGGGAATGGTGAGTTGAGTTGAGTGAAAAGACGTTGGGAAAGGAGAGAGGGAGGCCGAGAGGCCGTTACAAAAAAACTGGAATGGGATCTTTGCAGGACTGCAGAGGGAGGCTGCAATTTGCAGTGTTCCAGGAACTGCAGGATTGTAGAATCTTCAGGAGCTGCAGGAGCTGCAAATGTCAGAGTTATGCAGAGAAAAAAAAAATGCAGAATAACAGTCTAGCAATAAGTAGGAGCAGAAAAACTATTATTAAAAACTGACTGAGCAAAGGAGAGGGAGTTACCCCACAGGCAAAAATGCCAATAGTGGGACTGGCTCTGATACCATGTCAAACCAGGAGGTAACTCAAATCAGAAATGTCTTATTGAATGAAGAATGAACATGCATTTATACATGGAGGTGAGGCTATTGGGATTCATCTCCCAATGACTCTTGGCCTTCCTTATTTCCCAATATTATTTATTATACAAAATTAAATATCCACACCCATCCCATAGGATTAGGTGTCAACAACCTCTTTTTCCTTTTATATACCTTCCAGCTTTAATAATGATTCTTTAATATTTTAAGAAATCTTTAATAATATTTTTCCTTTCGTTTTTTTGAAAATTACTTCCTTTATTTAACCTTAAATATAGTCTTCCTTTAGTGATGACTTCTTTGACTAAGTAAATTCTAGTTTTATTTATAATTTTTATTTTTTAACAATTGATTTTTTTTAACTCGTTTTGTTTTTTTTTTTGAAAAGTTACAGCCCTAGTGAAACGTGGTTATTCACCTATATTCACCTATAAAATATATTTCCACTTATGTGTATTTGACTCGGTTAATGTTCTCCATGTAAAAGTAAACTTACCATTCACACAGATTTTTTTTATTCCTTTTGTTCTTATTTTACCTTGCAAATACCATGGGCTTCTAAAACCATGAGCTTGTAGACCACTTAAAGAATAATCAAAATAACCTTATCTACTCTTCCTTCTTTATTTTTCCTTTTTATTTTTTAATTATATTGGTATGTACGTATATGCACTTCTTTATATATATCTTTTTTTTTCTTTTTCTTTTTTATATTTTCTTTTTATTTTACTATATATATATATATTGCTTTTTCTTCTTCTTCTTTTCAAAAATTTCCCTTTTTTTTCCCAAAATTTTTAATTTTGGCCAAAGGCCTACTAGTGAAATTTCTTCAAATTTTTAATTTTTGCCAAAGGCCTACTGGTAAAATTTCTTCAAATTTTTAATTCTGGCCAAAGGCCTACTGGTGAAAATGGAGAAACTCTAAGACTGGTAGCGAAATGCTTCGATGACAACAATGTTGACGAATTTTTGATGGCCAAAGGCCTGGACCAAGGAACATAGCTCTGTGCAGCGATGAGCGGCCAGTAGATCGAATTGCTCCGATACCAAATGAAGCGAACAAAGTTCCTTCTCAAGTTAAATGCTCCAAAATACTTGAAATACAAAGATATCCATGAGGATACAAATATTATATTATATAGTATGATGAATGAGATAGATGATTGAATGTTACAAATGAGTCCTGTTTATATACCTACGCAGGTGACTCTTCACGAAAGGTCATGTCTTATAAGACATGGTCTTTCAACCTAATTACTAATTAACTAATTAATCACTATTTACATTATTTTATTCATTACACAAGTGGTCAGTACAAGTGGATCATCACTTCCACTGACTACTTCACTAAATGGGTAGAGGTGATACCCGTAAGAAATGCTACTGACGCGGTCGTGATTAAGTTCATGGAGGAGAATATAAGATCAAGCTTTGGGTGCACAAACAAGATTGTCACAGGCAACACTCAAGCTTTCAAGTCCTCCAAGTTCATCAATTTCTGCCAGCAGTATAATATCACTGGGGCACCCTACAGCCTATTACCCCCAGGGTAACGGGTTGGCAGAGTCTTCGAATAAGACCTTGGTAAGGGCATTGAATAAGGCCATAAGCGAAAATCAGAAGAACTGGGATTCCCAGCTAAAATTTTCACTCTAGGCAAACCATATTACCAGTAAAAGGTCCATAGGTAAGTCTCCCTATGAACTAGTATATGGCTGAGCAACAGTGTTTCAAATTCACCTTGCCTTACCTATTGCCAGGTTTCTCCAAGATAGCCAAGAAGAGCCAAATGACCTCATCTAGAGGATGAACCAGCTGGTCGAGTTGGAAGAAACTCGAAACCAAGTGAACAACATGTTATCAAACTATCAGGAGAAGATGAAAAGTTTGTTTGATCAGCACGTGAAGGATAAAGAAATGCAACCAGGGGACTTGGTCCTGAGGTGGGATGTCAGGAGAGCAGACAAGGGTAAACACGAAAAGTTCGACCCCCTGTGGTTCGGACCATTCAAAATTACTGAGGTGAAGGGAAACAATACTTTTGCATTGGAAAATTTGGAAGGTGATCTGATTGAAGCGCCCGTGAACAGGCAGTTTTTGAAACCTTACTTCCAATTCTAACAAAGGCCTCAAAAACCTGTTGTACATATACCTCATATTGTATATGCTTTCCATTTTTTATATTTCTGTCGCTGTTTTGTTCAATTCATCATAGGAAAGCTCGAAATGTTGGAGGAGCTCCAGATTTTGATGGGTGTATGGCGAAGGGTCTGCGAGGTTATCGACACCCTCAAAGAGCAAGCATGCCGTCCCCAGGTGGAGCCAATGTTGTTTAGTCACCCCATATATCAAGAAAGAAGAGAGGTTAAATCATAAAAGCAGAAAAGTTCATAAAGGTGGCAAACTTCGTAAATTGAGTAGGGCCTGAAAAGAAAGTTCCTAAAGGATAAGCGCAGTGGCTAGGCTCTTTTATGGAATCCAACATAGCGGAGGACAGCGTTCGGTACTTAGTGCCGTAAATATGAATCATAAAAGCATGGGTGAAGGATCTTTCTGTCGGGTCAAAAAGAGAGCGGTAAAATATAAGGACAAGCTCCCAGAGAAGGTGACGTCACATTGTGATGGACCAATCACAAGCTTTCCGTGGGGTGGTAGAATGGCTCATAGCGCCCTTATGAACCCCACCAGAGTTCTAAGCGTGCCCATCAAGCAAGAGAGCTGGTGCTAGTAAGTATAGGTAAGGTAAGTCTAGGGAGGGCGGCACGAAGACCGGTACATGCCTTAACTCGACACGTGGCTTTCACCTACCTGACTGTTGTCAACCAATAATCGATCGCCATGTGTCTCACTGTCGACGTCCTTATGATGCCATCCCTAAAAATGTTACCCCCCATCTCGTTTTCCACAAAACCCAGTCTAATATAATCTTATTTTACTCCTAGACCGTGTAAAATACTAGTTTTTACGGAACTGTCATGCAGAGAAGGTTAAAACTCCAGTGCGAGGTCATTTTCAACCCTGCGTCGCTTTCCCTTGGGCTTCCTCATTGTTCTCAGGTATTTAGTTGTTTCTCCGTATCACCATTTTCCTTCTGTTTTGCTTTTCAAATAGTCATGGGGAAGATGAAAACCAAGAAGTCTGAGCCTGAAACCCCACAAGCTCGCGAGGTTAGGGTTGTTCCTGGACCTGAACCCCTCATTAATGCCCATGCATGAATTCATGACCCATTCTACCCTTTCAGTGTAGCCCACATCAGACCTGAGTGTTTCGAATGTCATTTAAAGGGTCAAGATATGTTCAAAATCATTGAGTCGGGCCTGTATTACCAAGTTGCCCTGACCACATACCCATTTCCTGAATTCATTAGTTGGCTCGGGGAAGCTTATGACGAACTCAAAGACTTGTTCCTGTCTTCTTAGGGCAACAAGATCTTTTGCATATTTCCCGAACTCATAAAGAGAGATATTCGTTTCTCTCCCAGTCAAAATTATGTTGAGTTATCCAAAGGTTCCCTTTCTTTTCAATTCTCAAAGTTACCTTGGGAACAACAAAGCGGTTTCCTCAGCCTCCTCTCAGATTCTCACCTGTCAGCTCTCCCGCCCATAGACATTGTTCCCTTGTCCGCTTTCTGAGACAATGTGTAGCCGGTCCTAGCTCTCAATTCAGGGTTGTTAGGGCTCCAAGAGGTCGAGCAGGTGTATAAAGAGGGTATAGCCCTTCTATGGCTCATGATGCAGAAGGGCACACTTTTAAATATTACTACTTTCCTAGCTTCGGCTATCCAAACCCAGTTTCAAGAGTTCCATTCTACTGGTTCTTTCAGGTTTTGTTCCTTAGTGTTTTACTTGTTCTTATTCGAGAATGCTAATAAGTTTGAGAGTCTAGGCCTAGAGAGACTCTCGAGGACAAATGCCCAACCAAGAACCGTCTTTGAGTGGAATGTTTCAGTTCATCAGCAGCCAAGGGGAAAGGGGTATACAAGGTTTCTTAATGAGTTCATGTCCATAACTGCCATAATACATGACAACCCTCCGCCTATAATATTTCCCGAGTAGAAGGACTGGCTACAGTTCGATGAGGAAGATAGCACAAGGGACTGGTACCTGATGATGATTACACTGAGATCAGGGTCTATGGTGCATAAGTACCTCCTTACTGCCTGCCGGTGTTTCCAGCTATGCGAGTGTTTTCTTTCGAATTGATTCGACAAAACTTGAAGGCCGACCATATCCACTTTGTGCCTATGAAGAAAGGATACATTCCAAACTCCCAACTTTAGTTGGTACCTTCACCATAAATTCGAGGCACGCCATCTCCACTGTGGAAAAATTGCTGCAAGGGATGGACCTTATAGAGGGGAAAGTATGGCCCTATGACCCGAAAGGAGTCCTTTCCAATAGGAAGAGGAAAATAAAGTCAATTGCTTATGTACATGAGACTATGACCTTCATTGAGTGGAGATTTAACCTTGATACATGGCCTTTGGATGCATAGATGGAGGCCGAGTCTTCAACCGCAGAAGGGAAGGGCGACAATGCGTCTGTTGGAACAGAGAAAAAGGGGCAGGCAGACGTCTCAGACGTCTCAGGAAGTAAAGAAGGTATGAACATGGATAAGGGAGCATATCCTCATAAAAAATAGAGAACTGAAGGGCAGAAGGATATATGGGAGGAACCATGTTTGGAAGATATTCCCCAATTTGGGGCCCCTGCCAAAAACAAGACAGGTTTTTTGATTGCTTTCGACGACGCCTCCTCGTCGGGCCCCTCTAGGCTTTCGAAGGCAATTACGGTGGATGGAGCAGAAGTAAGGGAAGAGATAAATGCCAAAAACAGGACCACATGAGAAAAACTAAGGGCTGAACTGGCTGGGTTTGTAGACAAATATCATACTCGGCTCACCTCTGTGCTGGACATGGATAAGGAGCAACTCATATTGGCTATTCAAAAAGTAGTGTTATAGCCCTCAGTCGATGGAGGTCACTACCGAGCCTTAGAGATTTCCTTAAACCTAGCCAATATTCCTCTGTTGGATAAGCTCGGCTTACACAAGTGCATAGGAGATATGTTACAGGACGTGGTAGTGAAACTTGCACTTGCTTTGAGGAAACTTGAGCAGAAGCATAGCTCGGTATTAGAGAACCAAAAGAGGGAGAAAGTTAGTGCCAGAGCAAACAATAACAAGCTAGAAACCCTCAAGAAGGCAATAAAAGACAAGGGAGTGTTGGAAATACTGAGAGGGGGGTGAACCGGTATTTCTTTTCAATTGTTAATTTTTTCCAGTTAGATTCTTCACAATTAAAAATAGAGAGGTGTATAATAATGATAATAAAAGGAATAATAAAAACTTCAGTCCCTTTTCAAAATAATTGAGTATAATAGATGTGTGAGGGCACCAACCCTTCAATGAATCAGGCACTAACCTGTTGCCAAGCACCAACTTGGACTTTGATGAGGTTCTGACCTCTAGGGCTTCGACCCTATCTTCACCAAGGCACCAACCTTGAGTTTAGGGGCACCTACCCCAAGGAAACCAATCCTTCTTTGCTTCTTCACTGGATTATTAGTTCAAAGGTGCTTCAATGCACAAGTCTACATCATCAATTCTGCACCATACTGCACCGTTTATTCAACACCACACTTCTCCATTAATTTTATCCCATAGTTCTTGCAACACACTATACTTTTACTTTTGTACTGCACCAGCACTTCACCAACTGCATTAAGGAGTTAAAACTTCACTGTTTACTAAACTTCTAGCACCATGCTGCACTAGGACTTCTTATGGACAGACTGGTCTTCAACAATCCCTAGTAGCTCATAGCAACACCGAAGTAAGAGATAACAGATCTGAATTTTTTGATGCTTGTAATACAGTCCTGAATCTGCAACAGTGAAGACAACCGTCAACAACCACGTCTTAAACTTTTGTAATAAGACCGAAGTTATAACACAGGTTCAAGAATGAAATGATATAGCACAGATCTACCACAGTTCGTTGCAACCCTTGAACAACACCGAGGATGAGGTGTAAAAACCACAACAATGTAAGATTGCTCTACCACAGTTCACCGCAACCCTTGAATTGTACTGAGGATGAGGTGTGCATCAATCAATGCAATCCAGATCACCAAAGGTCACAACAAAGCATAGTCTGAAGCCTTCAAACTGCACCTGTTCCACAGATTTGGAGTTACTCCAAAAGTGCACATAAATTTGCACCAAAAAACTTTCTCAAAGAACAGCTCTTTCAGAAATGCTTTTGTTCATGAGATATGAACCCACCTTTCTTCACCAAACTTCAGTAATTTGTTAAGTAAGAAGGTGATTCGAAGTAGATGATTTAAGTTCTTGTATATACATAAACTCGTTCAGCAAACTGAAAGGACATGTCCCTTAAGGGTAGGCCGACATGGAAGAGAGTTTAGGTCGGCTTAATGACTAGACAAATTTGTTGAACTTGAAAAATTCATATTTCTTAGAATACTTGGGGTTTCAGGCCAAGTGATAGCTCATTAGAAAGCTAAAAATATGCTCTAGAGGATGGTGAAGGTCTCATAGAGAAATTCTTCCTCTAAGGTAGTGAAAAATATTTTTTAATGTGACTAGTCACTTATTGGTGCAGAAATGGAGGTAGGGTAGAATGCCTTCGAGAGTTGGGCTTCTTTATGGTTTGATTTTTGCCTTCTCCAACATAGGGTTATAATGTCATCAATTCACCATGCCATGGTGATATGTCATTAATCATATGAAGCATCATGTCTTTAAGTAGTCTTCCATCATCCATCTAGCATCCTATTGCCATATTTCCATCAATAACAATCTAGATTAACAGGGAGCTAACAAAGGTGCAGTTCAGCAAAAGCTTATCACCGATAGAAGTAGAGAATTGAAAGCTGAAGCCAAAACTAAACATACCCAGCGGGGAGCATGTGCAGACATATGAGTTAGTCCAAGTGGAAAAAGAAAAATCAGCTCTCGCTGATTCGCTTGCTAAAGAGCAGGAGGAAAATGCACAAAATACCACAAAGATTGTGGGTTTGAAACAGATATTGTCCGAGTTGCAGGAAAAATGGGATCATCACATATGCATGGCCCCAGCATCTGGCAAGCCCGGAATGACCCCGAAGCAGCTTACTAAGGCCCTGTTCGACTTGAAGGTATCAGAAAGTGAAACTCGAACAGTCCGTCAGAAACTAAAAGAGCTGGAAACTACACTGGCAACAAATCAGAAGGTGATAGCGTCCATGCAGAGGGAGGTCGAAAAATTACAAGGAGAAAAGCAGGCATAGGATAAGTCTATCAAGGAATTAACGACTCGAATCAAAGGCAACATGATGCTTTTAGAAGCCAAGCATCTAATTTGGACAGATATAATATCAGAGGTCCGACAACATTGGAATTACCTCACCCTAATGGATGATAAGAAGATTACAGTTCGCTTGTTTGGAGTATAGCTATAAGAAGGGCGCGTGGATGGAAAAGCAAAGGCTTCAATGGCTAAGAGATATATTCGGTAATTGAATGAACTAGGTCCCGAGGAATTATGCACGCAAGGAATCACTGATCGTTTTAGAAGGGTAATGGAGGTTAGAAGAGTAATCGAGAAGGAGACTGCTCACGCGAATGCTTTGTTCTGTTTAAAACTAGTTTCAAGAGGAGTTGAACAGTTTGACTAGGAGTGGAATAAGCTAGTGGAAGCAGGTCTCCCATCATGCTGGCATCCAGAAACATCCTCATTCTATGAGCTAACGGCTTACAAGAAGAAAATGACAGACATCATGAATAATACCGATATACCCCTAGAAAAGATTGCCCGATTGAAGGAAAATACAATAATAGCCGCTATGAGTAAAGATTTCTTCCTCCTCTACCAGGGTAAGCAATTCCTAGCCATCCACATAGATTATATTGAGCTCACAGATATTCAGACCCTGGTTGAAACCTTTGCCACAATGCCATCTCCAAGGGAGAGAGCATGGCAAAAATGCATCGAATATGCCAATACCCCGGGATCCTCTTCTTCCCATCAGCTGCAACCCCCTTCTGGTCGCAAAGGGGGATTGTCCTCATCATCATCTAAGCCACATCCGCTACCATCAAGCACTCCTCGTTGGAACACTAGTAAATAAAACTCATGTTTTGGCCCATGCGGCCTGTTTACTTTTGTTTTCCATGAATTGTAAAATCGGGTGAAATCTCAATTTCACCCTATGCACTCTTTATTTTCTACTTATTGTTATGTTTTAGTTAGAGCCTGTGTCAGGCCATGTTGTATGAGATGAGAGGTCGTTTTTCCTCATCATCATTTTTGGTTTTTAATTAAGACTAGGAACAGAAAATATCTCCAGAGAATATTTTGTTTCGGAAATTATCTTCTCTCAAAGCTCATGTGAAAAGCTATAAAAGATGGAATCAGAGACCGAGAATAGGTTCCGGATTTTCTAGAGAAGAAGTTGTAGTCTCTGAATTGTCTCTTTTTGTAAATTTTGAGGTCCTCTCATAGTGTATATCTGAAGATCCCTTTCGGGACAAGAAATACAAGCTAGTTTTTTGTTGTGATGGATTCCTACTGAGATAATTGAACAGTATGTATTTTCCTAGCAGTGACTTAATTTAATGTTCATTGTGTTTGCATCATTTCCTTGATATCATAGCTATCAGAATGCGAATTTTCAATCTGTTAGATGTGAATTTATCTTAAAATGTTACTCATGTCTTACCTTTTTGTAACATTTTAAATATTGCTCGAGGCGCGATTCCTGTTTCAAATTCTACTTACAGGTCATTATTATTCTTATGTTAGTGGAGGGTGGATTCTTGTATTGATATAAGCCTACCTTGCTCTGATATTTTCCTCACTTTCTTACATTGTGTTTCATCTCTATTTATCTTTATTTGGTCCAATTCTTCATTCATATCATTCACCCAATACTTGTCCTTGCTGGCTTCTTCAAACTTCTTTGGCTCTATTTGTGATAACATAGCTATGTATACCTCTTCTGTCTGTTCAGTTAGCTGTCTTCTTGTTTGGACTCCTAAACTCTTGTCCCCAATGATTTGATCTTCTGGATGGTTCTTTTGAGTGTATCTAGAGGGGGCTTTCGAGCTCAGTTCAACATCTTCTATTGTCTTGCTTGTTTCATCATCATCTTGGTTCTCTTCTTCATGATCTTCTGGAGGACTGCTGTAGTCTGTACTTCTTGTTTTGTTTGGTAGTTCTTCATCAAATCTTACGTCAATGCTTTCTACAATTTTTCGAAGAGTCTTGTTGTAGCACCTGTAACCTTTACTCTTGGATGCATATCCTAAAAATATTCCTTCATCTGCTCTTGCATCAAACTTCCCCAGATTTTCATCATTATTCTTTATGTAACACTTGCTTCCAAAGACTCTAAAGTGCTTGATTGATGTTGGTTTACCATGCCATAGTTCATAAGGATTCTTTTCATTGTTTGGTATAAAATGAGCTTTGTTTAGAATATGCATAGCTGTGTGTACTGCTTCTTCCCAGAAGGTTTGAGGAATGTTACTCTCTTGCATCATGGCTCTGGCAATTTTTTGTACAGACTTGTTTTGTCTCTCTACCACTCCATTCTGTTGAGGTGTCCCTGCAATAGTAAATTGTTGCTTTATCCCATGTTCATTGCATAGGTCTGCAAAGTCATAGTCTGTAAATTCACCTCCTCTGTCTGATCTGATGCATTTTAGCTTGCGTGTTGTTTGATTTTATGCCAATGCTTTGAATATCTTGAATTTCTCAAGTGCTTCCGATTTATATTTGAGAAATGCAACCCATGTCATTCTTGAGAAATCATCTATTATCAGTATGAAGTAGAATTCTCCACTTGTTGTTTTAGTTCTTGAAGGTCCACACAGGTCCATGTGTACAAGCCGAAGTGGCCTACTTGTTGATAGCTCATCTTTGGTCTTAAAGGTTGTCCGGGTATGTTTTCCCAATTGGAAAGATTTGCATATGGTATTTGAAGGCCTTTTTATTGCTGGCATATCTCTGACAACTTTCTTCTTGCTCAGTCTGATGATATGGTCAAAGTTAAGATGTCCCAATCTCCTATGCCATAACCATGACTCCTCAAGTTTTCTAAGATGGCATGCTTCATTCTCTTCTTTCACTAGGTAGACATTACTCTCTGTTCGAACACCTTTGATCAGAGTTTTTCCTGTGGTGCTTGATCTGACTTCACAGTCTTGTGCTCTAAAAAGAACTTCACAGCCTTTATCACATATTGGATTGACACTCAGCAGATTTGCTTTTAGCACATCCACAAATAGTACATCTTGGGCCTTTCCTCTACCATTATCTAGACTGACTGAGCCTTTTCCTTTGATTTTTCCTGCTTTGTCATTGTCGAAAGTAACATTTCCAGATTTCTTTTCATCAAAGGTTATAAACTTGCTTCTATCTCCAGTCATATGTTTTGAGCAGCCATTGTCCAAATACCATTGGATTTTCAGGTCTTGAGTAGTTAGAGCCAGGTCACATTTATTCACCTTCTTTTTCCACTGGAAGCATCCTTTTGTTTGGTACCTTTTGTGAGATGATGAACCACATTCTCTGAGAGGACATTTGGAAGGCATATGTCCAATTTTATTGCATACACAACATTTTATCATAATTTTTGCAGAATTGTGAGTATGAGTAAAATATCCATGATTCATAAACCTCCTTGAGGTGTTGAACATCAATCTTTGTCCATATTTTCTGCCTCCCTGAGGTGTTGAACATCAATCTTTGTCCATAGTTTCTGCACTCAATGATTTTATGGCCAAATTCCTTACAATAAAAACAGTAACCATAGAAACAATTTGCATACCTGATGTGAGGTGGTCTTCTCCATTTGTTTTCTTGAGACATTCTCTTCACTGTTTGCATCCTTTGCTGGTTTGAATTACTCCTCCTTGCATGACAGTATGCAGCAATATTTCCCAGCTTGTGGCAGGCATAACAGGTGGCATTTTTCATCGGAGGGAAGAATCTCCTTTGATGGCTTCCAAATTTGACATACTCAGGGGTATATGAGCCTTTTTCTGTTGGCTGAGTGTTTATTTCATTCTTTGTTATTAGAGGTTCCTTCTAGTTTCTGTCTCCTTCATTGCATGTTTCTTCTTTTGTAGGAATCATTTGAGTTGCTTCATCAACCTTATTTTCTTTTACAAAAATAATATTTCTATTTTCCTTTTCTTTGCCTTTACTTGATTCTCCTTCATAGCCTATCCCAGTTTTTATCATAGGAGATCTTTGAGCATCCAGGATTTCGTTCAACTTACCAGAGCTTTTCATTTGAGAAGAATTTATAGACACTTTCCTTTGGGCATTTACTAATTTCTTCCTCAGACATACTACTTCTTCTTCCAACTTCTCTTGTTCCTGAGTTTTATCCTTGATTTGCTTAAGTAACATGTCTTCTATCTTCTTGGCTTCTTCAAGCTCTACTTTCAGCTGCATGAGGACTTCTGAATTTTGTTCTTATCTTACATACTTGAGGAGAATGTATTTTTGTTTTCTACACTTCAGTTTGAGTTTGTCAATCTCCTCCAGGGCAGTTCTTAGCTCCCCCTCAAGATCAACTTCACCTTCTTCTTCATCTTCTAGAAGGAGTCCTTCAAGTTATTCTATGGCCATCAATAAAAATTCAGAGGTTCCTTCTTCACTTGAGGGTTCATCTGAGTCTTCCGATGCACTGCTGTCTTGTTGAGCATAGAAATATTTTCTATTGAATTTCTTTCCTTTATGCCAGTTGTTTGATGTAGTTTTCTCTGATTCTTGAGCCCGATTCCTTGCTTTCTTATGAGGACACTTAGCAGCATAGTGTCCAACTCTTCCATAGTTAAAGCATTTGAATGGAAGTTTTCCTTTATATTTACCTGAGCCTCTATCCAGTTTCTTGACAAATTTGGCCTCTTCTTCATCATAGAAAGAGCATATATCTTCCTTTTCTTCTTTATTCTTTTCTGTTTTAAAAGCTGCCTCCCTCGCACTTGGCTTCTTTTGTGAGAGTCTCATTTCATAGGCTGTTAGATTTCCAAGTAACTGCTAGGTCCCTATATTACTAGTATAGTCCCTTATTGTTGTTAGTGTAACCCCCTTATTGTTATTATTGTACCCTTGTAACCCCCATTTTGTTATTATTGTGCCCTTAAATTATTATTGTTAGGTCGGCTAGGATTACATTGTGGCCCACTAGGGTTACATTATGGCCCCATGGACTCCTATATATAGAAAGGAGGTTTTGTAAATTGTATCATCCAAGAATTGTTCATTTATGTAATGTATTGGAGGTTGCCCCCTCGAAGTGGCTCATTTATAAGACGTTGATATCTCTTTTCCTATGTTTTTGGAGATGGTTACACAACATTTGGTATCAGAGCTTTGGATTCTAGGGTTTCGCTGCTCCAAACAGGTCATCGTGGAATTTTCGCTATAAATTTTTGTCTACGACGTTTTAGAAGTTGAAATTTTTAGGGTGCGAAGCTGAAATCCTGAGGAAGATTTTCTAAAAATTTAAGAGCTTGGTTCACAATATTTTCGGAGATATGATTTGTGGAAGTTAGGTCTTTTTTCAGGATCCTAAACACGTCATCGTGGAATTTTCGCTATAAATTTTTTTCTACGAAGGTTCAGAATCTAAAATTCCTATGGTGCGAGGTTGAAATCCTGAAGAAATTCGTAAAAAAATTTCAGAGCTTGGTTTGCAATATTTTTGGAGATATGATCTGTGGAAGGTAGTGCTTTTTCAAGCTCCTGAATTTCATCTCAAAGAGGTGATCATGGGAAAAGTTTAATAACTCTCTCTCTGGGCATCAGATTGGAGTGCCGTAAAAAGTGGTCGCAAGTACACGGACTGCAGTTTCTTGGCTATCAATTTTAGAGACGAAGGATGAAACAGTGACATGTGGAAAGTCGTACAAGTTCTCTCTACTGAACTAGTCCATAATTAGGTCATTGTGGGAGATTGGACACAACTTTGTCTTGGAGAATCCAAATCAGGTCAGACCTGTGGCATTCGAAAGATAATTTAGATGGCTACGTTGGTACTAAAAATCAAATATTGAAGAGCTGCAATCACAAATATAATCCAATTTCAATATCGAGCTCCTCAAAAGCAAGAAAAAGGTGTGTATTTTTTTTTTTTTTTGAATTGCATAAGTCTTGTTTGAAGAATCAATTTGAATTGATTCCAAGGGCATATTGTAGAATAGATATCAGTATTAGGTTATAAAAGATGCTTCATAAAAATAATTCAACACCCATTAAGCCTTCAGAAGGCTCTACTATGACTCATGAAGATGAAGAATTGCAACATGATCTATCAAAATTACAAGAGCAAGTGCAACAAATTTCACTCTCGCAAAGAGCAACAAAAAATGAAATGGAAGTTTTGAAGAAAGACGTGGAAGCTAAGATGGATGGCGTGCAAGTTAATATGGATGGCGTGGAAGCTAAGATGGATGGCATGGAAGCTGGCATGGAAGCTAAGATGGAAAACATGAAGAATGATCTAAAAATAGACATCGAAGGTTTGACAAAGTTGATACAAGAAATGTTTCCTAATGGTGAAAAGATTGTAGAAGAACCTCATGATGAGAACAAAATCAATGTTAATCGTGATTTCATAAACTCTAATGTTGGCGGGAAGAACCACCATATTCCAAAAATGGATATGAGGAAGTTTGATGGAAAGGATCCTGTAACATGGATACTACAGATGGAGCAATATTTTGATCTCCATAACGTGCCAAACACACAAAAGGTACGCATTGCAACTTTACATTTAGAACAAAATACATTTGTATGGTATCGATGGCTTTGCTCCCGTAAAAAAATTGTCACTTGGTCTATTTTTACGGAAGAAATGATAGCACATTATGAGGATACAAAGAGCAACACCTTCTTTAACCAATTGATAAATCTCAAACAAAAGGGTTTAGTGGGGCAGCACATTGAGGACTTCCAAAAATTGAATATAAGGGTAACTGATATTCCAGAGGAACACAGGATTGATCTCTTCATATGCACTCTAAAGGATAACATCCAACATGAAGTTCGTGTTTTGGAGCCTGATTCATTGGAGAAGGCATTCAGGTTAGCAAGAAAAGTTGAATGTAAAATTATGGCGACAAGGAAGCCTACCGCTCAATTCTATAAAGAAGGAAGTGTTGCTACGCCTAGATTTCCACAACCTACAAGGTTGACACCACAACAATTGGAAGAAAAAAGAGCAAAAGGGCTTTGCTACAGTTGTGATAGAAAATACAATAAAGGTCATAAGTGTGTTGAGAAGAAATTATTTTACATAGATTGTGAAGAGGAAGAAACTGAACAAGAAGAGGATATACACCAGGAACCAACCCTAGAAGAGGAAGAAATGAGTTCGACCATATCGTGTAATGCATGGCAGGAATTACCACTCCTCAAACTCTCAAGATAGAGTTATAGGTGAAGATGTACGATTCAAACAATATTGCCAGAACTTGATGAGGAAGGAAAAATCATATTGGAACCTGAAGCGGTCACGGAAACAAGAACTCGACAACTACGGAATCGATCAATTTCGAGTATCTCACAAGTGGAAGAGCTTACCCACTGAAGATTCTACATGGGAGGATGAGAATTTTATACAGAAGCACCCAGAGCTACTCAAGCGTTGAGGACAACACTTTTTTGAAGGAGAGGGGCATGTTAGGTCCCTATATTACTAGTATAGTCCCTTATTGTTGTTAGTGTAACCCCTTATTGTTATTATTGTACCCTTGTAACCCCCATTTTATTATTTTTTTGCCCTTAAATTATTATTGTTAGGTCAGCTAAGATTACATTATGGCCCACTAGGATTACATTATGGCCCCATGGACTCCTATATATGAAAGGAGGTTTTGTAAATTGGATCATCCAAGAATTGTTCATTTATGTAATGTATTGGAGGTTGCCCCCTCGAAGTGGCTTATTTCTAAGGCGTTGATATATCTTTTCCTCTCTTTTTGGAGCTGGTTACTGAGGTTCCTTATGCATGAGGGTTCATCTAGGTCTTAGTGCATTCTTGTCTTATTGAGCATAGAAATATTTTTTCTATTGAACTTCTTTCCTTTATGCCGGTTTTTTGATGTAGTTTTCTCTGATTCTTGAGCCCGATTCCTTGCTTTCTTATGAGGACACTTAGCAGCATAGTGTCCAACTCTTCCATAGTTAAAGCATTTGAATGGAAGTTTTCCTTTATATTTACCTGAGCCTCTATCCAGTTTCTTGACAAATTTGGCCTCTTCTTCATCATAGAAAGAGAATATATCTTCCTTTTCTTCTTTATTATTTTATGTTTTAAAAGCTACCTCCCTCGCACTTGGCTTCTTCTGTGGGAGTCTCATTTCATAGGCTATTAGATTTCCAAGTAACTGGTTCATGGTCAAGGTTTCCCAATCAGCTGTTTCTTCTATGGCAGAAACCTTGGGGTTAAAGCTGGGTGGAAGAGATCTCAGAATATTTTGAACAATTACAGCTTATTTTATGGTTTCCCCTAGAGCTTTCATGTTTTTTACTATTTCTGCAACCCTTAAAAATAAGTTGGCAATATCTTCATCATCATTCATTTTAAATTTTCAAATTGGGCTCTATAGACTTGAAATTTGGCAGTCTTCACCTTCTTGTCTCCCTCATGGATGTTCTCTTGAGTGTCCCACATCTCTTTGGCATTCTTGTTGTGCATTACTTTGATAAATTCTGCCTCATACAGTCCATTTAGGATTGCATTCATGGCCTTTGCATTGGCTACAAAATCTTGTTTAGCTTCTTTCTCTAAGTCAGTTGCCTTTGCGGCATATCCAAATTCCACAGTAGCCCAAACTTCTATTCCTAGAGACATTATGTATGCTCTCATTCTGATTTTCCAGAAGGCATAATTAGCACCGGTGAAAAAAGGGGCTTTATTGGTTGAGCTTCCTTCTTGACTAGCCATCCTGGGGACCTAGGATCTCCTTTCAGTTGTTAAACTGGTACAAAAGGAACCCCCTTTGATACCAATTGTTGAATCCTTAGTTAAACTGAGCGCGGAGGGGGGGTGAATCAGTTTAACACATACATGAGCTTTTAAAACTTTTCATCAAGCTTATTTACAACTTAATTTTATAACCAACTTAATATGTGAACAGTCTTAATATGTAGCAGCAAGTATTAAGTTAATGTGACACCAAACTTATTATGAGAGCAGCAAACATTAAGCAGATTGGATAGAACATATCAACACATAGGAAACACACACAGAGACAACAGATATAAGTGGAAACCCATAAAGGGAGAAAACCACATCTTATTATTGTTGTGATGCAAAGGCAAGCTCCAACTCCCTCTCACCATTGTTTTTCTGCAGGCACCAACCTACAAGAGGCTCCAACCTCAGTCAGCTACAACTGACATCTATCAAGCTTCAACTTGATAGGGAAGCTCCAACTTCCTCAATCTATCAAAAGAAAATATTTGTTGATTTACCTTATATATCAGCTCTGTTCTGTAGCATCTCTTTCTGCTCCTCCTTTTTCTTATCTTCTTTGTCTCAATTCTTCATACTCTGCATTCTCTAACCTCTTTTTGCATATCAATGTGATATGATTTATACAATTTTCCTCATAAAAGTTCGTATTCCACAGGGAATTCAAAGTGAATAGCCCTGACTCTTTGCCTTCTGCCTCCTCACTTCTTTATCCAACTCATTTAGAAAATTTCAGCAATTTATACAACTTTCAGTTTTGCAGTGGAGTTTTATTTCCTACGGAGACTTGCCAATGCATCACAAACAATATAAACCAATCAAAAACATTTAAATTCAGTTACAATATGGATTACACATCAACCCATTCAGTTTTGGATCACCGTGTGTTTGTATTTTTTGTGACTGTGTCTGTCTTTTTCGGCTCTGCTTGCTCTCCTGTTCACTGCCGTGGTGTAACTATTGCATATATGTAACTGCACTTTTTATATAACTCACTTCAACTCTCAGTGTAATAATAAAGGCGTTTTAACACATAAACTACTCTTTCAATATAACGCAAATGCTTCTCGGTGATATAATCATAATGGACCCTTTTAATATATACAAATCCTTTTCTTTTCAACTAATCGATCTTTACTTAAGTTCCGATGTGATTACACCTCTTGCGATGGTTCCGATGCGATTGATCGTAATTGGAACTTTCAATGGTGGGTTCTGATGTTCTGCTTTACTCCGATGCGATGATTCACTGTTCACTACACTTCACTGCGTCGATGCGATTGGAATTATCTAATGCGATTAGCCAAGGCCCCACCATATAATGTTTCGGCATTTCAATATTCTGTGTTACAATTTATTTTACCCATCGAAGGGTTTTCACAAAGGAAAATCTTAAATTTATGTGTTTGAATCTCCGCCGATGCGATGGGTCACTGTAGGCCCTACTCTGACTTACTTTAGATCCAACAGTTGCAATATTTAATGATCCAACATTTGAGGTTGGATCGCACCATCGCGATCGCAATATTCAACAGTTTGTTCAATCGCACTTTTACTTCTGATGCGATGAATCACTCCGATGTACTCAAGCCGAAACTCAAAAAAATATGAGAATCATTGTTTAAAACATATCGGATCTGCAATCACCATCGAAACTTTTATTAACATGTTGCGCTACCATAAGTTTCTCCGATGCGATTCGTGAGGGTCCCACCTTATGGTACTTCTTATGTAAAGCGATGCACACACACACACACACACACACACATATAGATATATATAATTTTCCGCTTGGGTTAAGATTCTCGGAATAGCGTTTATGTATCCTCCAGCTTGGGTTAAGATTCTTGGAATTTTATGTAGGGGGTCCCACATTACACATATAATATCCTTCATCAACATTATATTAATTCTTTGAATCAGACTCCAACCCAGCACTAATATATGTAGTAATATAACCTTTCGGGCTCCAGAGTTATTTTAACTTGCCTTGTTTATAATGAAATAATGCTTTGTCTAATGTTTGGGTTACTTCTTCATTAATCCACAACATAGTCGGAGTCTAAAATCAATATATATAAATATATCAACCATTCAACATTTTATCCAATGGTTAATCACTAACCATTAACGCAACAGTTCAACTGGGCCCACCTCAACTTATATTCTTATATCCAAACTTTATATGTGCACCCTTTGAGGTATTTCATATTCACAATACTATGAAGATATATATTGCCTCTTCTATCATACATTATAGCAAACCTTTTGGAATTACCCAAGTGATAGTATATATAGTCGTTCTCGGGCCCACCTTCCTCCATACTATATTAATACTTCAGTTTCTATCAACTTTGACACATAAATAAGCTCTTTCAAACATTGTACTGTGACTTGAATTAAAGCTGACCTTCGGGCCCACAAAGCATTTTTATTTACCTTCAACCTGTTAGTTAACTTTTATAATAGACCTAATACACAGGACTTCGTATAATATTTGGCCCCGCAGCTATGAATGTAGGACCCACAACCTTGGTTCTCTTCCCCACAACTTCTCCTTTGATCGGAAAACCAATCTACTCTCGCGCACCAATTGAGCTTTGGACCCCCATCTGATGGACGACACGCAATATCGCGCAACTTATATGCTCGTCACATAATTCTCCAAAATTACGCGAAAAAAGTTGTATTCGAAAATCGCTTTAGGACAAGTGGCCCTAAGTGACATAGATCGCGTTCAAAAAGGTGAATTCAGCTTACCACTCAAGGGCAGTGCGATACAGGCTGTTTCTTCTATCGAAACCGCCTTCACTATTCCTCATGGTTCCGTTCTTTGACTCAGGGTTCCAATATTTTATAATTTCGCTTCAATTGTTTATTTTAACCTCCATTCTTCGTTTAAATGTACAGATTGTGCATTAACCCATATACACAGAACCCCGCTATTATTTTTCTTCTCGGTTTCGCCCTTTCTACATGGTTTCGCATCTCCTGTGATCATTTCATTGTTGGTTTGTTAACGGCTCTGCCTCTGTATTCTCTGTCTCTACCTCTGTGTCTTCTATCTCTGTTTCACTGTACTCTCTGCGACCTTACTCTGTTGATCGACCGTTTCATTTCATGGCTCTGCCTCTTTATTTGTTTATTTGTTTATCTCTGGCTCCGTTGTAAAACTCTGTTATTTGTTTTATTCCTTCCTCTCTAAACTCTACTCTGTCCCCCTAGATTTCTCTTGATATTTTTCTCTTTGCTTCATGTCTCATGGTCCCTCTTCTTGCCTCTCTTTCTCTGCTTCTTGTCTGCCACTTTGTGCTGCTTTGCTTCTCTTTTTGCTGCCCCTGCTATTCTGCTATTTTTCTTCTCTTGTTTCTGCCTCTGCTACTCTGCTATTTTTCTTATCTCCTCTGTTTTGTCTACATTTTGGAGGAGAGATATTTGGTGATAAGATTCTTCCTCTCATTGTGGTGATCCATGGATTGGCCATCCAATCCATGTTTGTTTCATATCTGATCTACTGTTCTATCATATGATTCAGATATTTCTGAATATTACTGTAGATCTGCAACTCTAGATCTCAGATCTACTCTTGTACTCTCAAATTTTGCACAAAACCCCAAGGGGAATGTATAGATGAGCTTTTATTGTATACAGATCTGAATTAGATCTATATTTTTATGTACAAATCTTCTCTAGATTCGAGTTGTAATATATTTCTGCTTTAGCCCACTAAAATAATGCTGTCAAGTTTATGCAGGCATTTCTTGTGGTTGTAGCACCTCATTTCTAAGGGTTTATTCCTGTATAGTCTTCTACTTTCTCTTGTACACTTTATGGGCTGTAATGTAAATGTGATTTGTTGTTATACATATGATATTTGAGCCTCCATAGTGGCCTACTGCTTTACTTCAGTGGAATTGCGTTATTTTTGAAGCAGTTTCTACATATAGCTGCAGGCCCCTTCATTGGGTGTTTTTCAGCCATACTAGGTGGTGGGAGGTCTGTTTACCTCACCTAGTTTGACTTTTTTTTTGCTATCCTTTTGAATTTAGACATTATATCCACTGATCTAAGGGATCTAGGAGTTGCAAACTCATTTTAGTGCGCCAATTTATGGAGAGAGTGTTATTCCAGTAGGCTTTGATGTGCATTCCCTTTTTGGGGATATTACACAAAGGACTTAGTTATCACATTCATCAAATGTACCCGTTGATCCCAAAAAAAGAGAAAAACCAATAGTAGCAAAGTAAATAAACATAATGAAAGTTTACCTGGTGATGAGGAAGGTATTTCTTTCTTTTCTAGATGCGAGAGTGGCTCTTTCATTATCCTTGCACTAACTTCCTCTTGGAGTTTACTCTTCCTGCACTATTATGCACCTTGATGATATTCATAATTTTTTTTTTAATCACATTCTCATCAAGAATTTATCGAAAGAATTATTCAAATAATCATGCAAGGAAAATAACCAATGATCTATAAATATAAATTTAAACAAGAATAGTGACACAAAGAAACAACATAAGACTTGAAAATACTTCGGGATTGAAGGAAGTTCTTAGCACCCTCTTGATCTGACTTCTATAGGTTACGATTGTCAATAAGTCATATGTCATTGGTAGAAGAAGTGCATCTTCATGACAACCACTTGGAAAACTCCATCATGATCCACTCTAGTCTCAAGTGTTTCAGAAACCATCTTTTTCACATGAGGTAATGTTTTATAATGAATATGAGTGAAATTTTGGTGCCACAATTTATATTGATAATTACTTATCATGAATTAATGCATGGATAGGTATTCCATTGATTTTATATAGATCTTCAAATATTGATCCCAGAGTGAAGGCATGCAATAATAATTATACATATTGACTTCATTGTCTGCAATGATATTAGTTATAATTCATCTTTGATCACTGCAAAATAGGTTAATTTAGAAAACTATCATTCCATATTTTTCAAAAGTCATGATTATTACCTACAACCACTATTGTTAGTAAAATTTAATTTCAAAATTACTAAAAACCATAAGATTATGACCATTCTCATATAATGTGAGAGATTCAAAATCCCCCTATCTTCAACATTTAATTTCTATCAGTTATTCTTTCATAACCTTCTATGCATTATACTTATTTTCAAGGCAACACTTTCTTGCAGATTCATAAATAGAATTAAAAATACTCTTTACTTTTTCATGCATTAACAAGTACCAAAACCACAACTATTAAACACATGCAACACCTTAATTACTATATGAAAAATTTATATCATATCCTGGGTTCCTTGAAATCTTGGAAGACTAGTAGCAGTAAAATTTCAGCTGTAAATTTTAGCAGTAAAATTTCAGTAGTGAATTTCAGCTATAAAATTCCGCAGTAAAATTTCAGCTATAAATTTCAGCAATAAAAGAGGAGATATTTCAACAGAAAATGAGCATCAAGTAGAAGGAAAAACAAGAGATATTTCAACAAAAAAAGAGATGCAAATGGAGCAAACAACAAGAGGTATTTAATCCGAAAAATAACTTCCAATGGAGCAGAAAACAAGAGATATTTCAACATAAAGAGTGTTGAAAATGGAATGGACAAAAACATATACTTTAGCAAAAAGAGAGATGGAAATGGAGCAGACAAGAAGAGATATTCTAGTAGAAAGAGAGTTGGAAATGGAGCGGAAAACAAGAGATATTCCAACATAAAGAGAGATGGAAATGAAGCGGACGACAAGAGATATTCCCGCAGAAAGAGAGTTGGAACTAGAGTGTACAACAATATATATTCCGGAAAAAAGAGAGCTAGAAATGGAGCACACATCAAGAGATATTCTAGTATAAAGAGAGATGGAAATGGAGCTTGTCTTCACCAAAGATCTGATACCATGTTGAAATTATGATGTTCTATTATGTTACGATCACTTAAATCAATAAATTATTTATGCTGCAAAATAAGTTAAGTAATTGTAGATATAACATAAACCATATAAACCATATGAAAAATGGAAGAAAACCAATAACTCAATGAGACACAAATAATTTAAGTCAATGACTAAGGAAAAATTTATAAGGGGAAAACCCAACCAGATTCTTATTCTATTAGAAATAAATTGTTCAACAAAGATACAAAGTACAATGAGAGAATGAAGAAGTTCATCCAAATTTTAAAAATATCTCTGATAGTAGTAGCTGATGCAAACAATGAATCACTTTGTCTCTCCAAGATATGCTATTTCTCTTCAAGGCTCTCTCTTTGTCTCTCAATCTTCATGTATACTCTCCAACTCTCTCTTTATGAAGTTTGAATTCTCCTTTCACAATAACAAGTGTGTGCCAACTGAGGATGAGAGGTACAAATATATATGGAGAGCAAGGAGGTTGAATTCATGAGGGATTTACTCCTATGCCTTTAGGAGGAGTTACATATGCCAAAATAGTAGTGTAGCTTATGCCATAAAGGAGAGGAGTTTAACTTATGCATTTAGGAGAGAAGTGTAACTTATGCATTAAAGAGGTGTAAGAGGAATCATTTTTATGACAAGTAAAGTGTGTAAGAGAGTGTAAGAGGCGTGTAAGAGAATTAAAGAGAGAGATAAATGAATCCATGTTGGCTCTAGGGGTACAAACCCAAGTCCTGAGTGTATTTGTGTAACCAAAAAAACCCTCCAACAACTGGCCCTTTCGGTAGTGATCCACTTGCCCAGATCAAAGTCTCACCCGAAATAGCATGGGAGGGTGTTGGAACCAGGTTTCCTCACCCAGAGGGGAATTATAATGTGGATCTTGTTATCATTATGTAATTTACAATATTGTGAGAATAAACACAGAGGACAACATCAAAACCAGTTTGGAAGTTGGGATCTAGCCCCATGTTGTAGCCGCCACAACACTCTCCAAAATTTGGCACCAGTTTGAAATTTCAGAGCCCATTTTGTTTTGGTGAGGACGGGCCCATTCCCAGCATCATCCATGAGCCTCAAAAAAGTCTAGGTCACCCCTAACCAAAAGATGACTTCAAGTTTTCCTAAGTAAAGTCGCAAAGTCGCAAAGTCGCTCAATCTTCAGCAGTTTGCGACTTAGCAACCTTGTGACATGTTAGTGTCAGAATGTGCATTCTGCCATCAGTGATCAAAGTCACTCTTTTCATATTCATTTTAGGGGTCCCACTATGAAATTTTTTATCATTCCATTAGGTCTTGAAAAAAATTGATTCACTGATGGTAGCCCTAGTTATAAAACCTCACTCTACCTCAAAATTTCACATTTTCTGTCGTTTATTACTGCACATAAAACCATCTTGAAAGCTCATTTCATTATTTCATTATAACAGTCAAAGTCAATGATGGAGTCCAGTCATCCAAGGTCCCACTAGGTCAATTAGGTTTCATTTTTCAAGGTTTATAAATATGCGATTTCATCTCATTAAGGTCAGCAAAGGTGTGAGAGTGACTCATATAAAACCTTCTCAACCATCTGCAGAGGATTCATTAGCATGTAAATATCATTTTAAAATTGTAATTCTAGTTTTAAAGTATGATTTTCATACTAAAATGTAATTTATTCCAAAACAGAGATGTAATTTATTTTTTATTTTTATGTAATTTTATGCTCATAATATGTAATAATTTCTCTCCCTAGCTGCCAACTCAAATCACACATGCCAAACTAAAAGTGAAAAGTGCCAAAATCCAGCAACATCATCCTACAAAGAAGAAAAATCAAATGAAAGGGGTAATAAGAAAAAGTTAAAAAAAGAAGTGAAATGAGACATTAGAAAAGTGGATTTTTCAATTCAAAATAAATTTCACTTAAGTATTTATGACTCTATTACATCTTTTCAAATTCATTTTCATCCTCCAAACATCAAGAAAGCACTCAAAAATATCAAAATTGTGAATTTCTGGGCGAAATTGGAAAAAGATCAGAGTTCAGGGCGCAAATAACCAGTTCAGGGCGCAAATGCTTGAGGCAGGGCACAAATGCTTGAGGTAGGGCACAAATGCTTGAGAAAGGGCACAAATACTCGGTCAAGGGCACAAATGCTCTGTTCATGGCGCAAATGACCAGCAAGCCCTAGAAAGTGTTCAAGTGGTGAAAAATTGTCTTCAAATCTCCACCAACTCACTCACTTACCTCTCGCAAACCAGTAAGATGCTCATGCCATTAAAAACCATTTTCATAAGTTCATGTGTTGAAGTCTTGTAAATTGAGGTTGTAATTTGGTGTTTGAATTGAGAAGAAAAACCCTAGTATCCCATTACACTTGTGTAAACTCCCAAAATTCACTCCCTTACCCTTTGCACCCTTCCCACACTTATAAAAACCCATTCCCAAAACCCCTCATTTGAAAAATTCCCTTTTCCTATAACTTTCTCCCAAAAACCCTGAGCCCTAGGTTTTACATCTACCTAGGCTCCCAATCCCTAAATCCTTATCCTAAATCTATCATATTACTACTCCCTATCCCCTCCCCATTTTACACATCCCTATCAAATATCTTCCTCATTTTCCCTTTCCTAATACCTAGAGTTTTGACAAAAATACCATGGCAGCAGAGGAAGAAAACACATCATTTAGTGAAGGAGAGGAAACAAAGGTGAGGAGGCCACATAAAGGGGGAAGAGTACTTAGACTTGAACCTACCAACACTAGGGAACTCTTGCTTTCTCCATTGACTATGACATGCTTCAAACATGTTGTTTGTTATGATTTTTGTTAGAAAATTCAGAGAGTCCAACACCATCCCATGTTGAATAGAATTTTTATATCTGGACTCCATGACAACTAAGTTACATTAGCTGGTGTCACTTTTTCTCTATCCACTGCTATTATTTCAACTACCACTAGAATCCCAAATGTTGGGGAGAAGTGGATCAAGAAAGGTAATTTGAAGAAACAAGACTTTGACTTCTTAAAACCAAGACACCAAAATCAAACAAATAAGTTATTTCCTTTTTCTCACCTCCTAGACATATATGCCCTAATGATGAAGATAATCATGAAATACTTTTCATGTGAAGGCAAATTTTCAAGGCTTTATTCCTATTACATCCAGCTCTTAATGCATTTGACTAGGGTAAGGATGCTTAACATAACTTATTGTCTTTTCCAGAGTATAGAGAAGATGGCATACATTTCTCAGAAAAAGGAGTATGAACCACAAATGAGAATTCTATTTCATCATTCCCTCATAAAAATCATAGTCCTCCACCATCTTAATCAACTAAACATTGCATGGAGCAACTTCATAGCTAATGATATTTTCAATGAGCCATCCACTCAGCATGCAAAAAACGTCCCTTCATCATCCCAACCATCCACTTCCATCCCTCCATCTCAGCCCATAGCACATTCATCATCATTATATCAATCCCCTTCACCTCCTTCATCTCCATCTCATCATGACATTGGGTCACCTAGCAGGATTGAGGACATTGAGCCTAAATGTGCTAGTATGGTTGAGGTTGAGCCATTGCCAAAAACCTATTAGAGAGGCCACATGCATGTGTTTGCTCCACATGGAGTGGAAGGGGCCATGCCTTCTACAACAACACAACAGGTGGACAAGGGTAAATAAAATATGATTGAAGCAGTCAGTCATGATGAGGAGGATCCTCATGAAACATAACAAGAATTTCAACTTGTTGACCTAGATGAGGATGAAAATGAAAAAAATCACTAATGGAGCCATCAAAGGTAAGGATGTCAAGATTAAGGAGCTCCAAACTAATCTTGATAGGGCCATATATGTCATAAACTTCCTTGAGCAAGAAAATGAGCAATTGAAGACTAAGCATGTAATTGATGAGGTTAAGTATTTCACTGCTCAAAGGGAGGAATAAAATGCCAAAGCCATGCTAGATGAAACACTTGAGAGGTATGACTTACTTGATGAACAGAAAGAACAAGTACCAAGACAGAGACCTAGAACTAGAGGGCTAAAAAGAGCTCTAGCTCTAGAAATACAAAGGGAGGCTGAGCTTGCTGATAAGCTAACCCTAAATGAATAGCTTGCTATTGTGATCAATGAAAATAGAGAATCATGGCTTGATAGAGCCAATCAGAACTTGGAGAAGCTGCTAGCAAATTAAAATAAGGATAATTACATATTGAGGAGGAAAGTAAAAAACAATGCACTGAAGGAGAAGATTGCAATGACCAAGCTCATAAGAGCCAATGCAAAAATTGAAGATTTGACCATAGAGGAGAAGAAGAAATTGGAAATTATTGCTAAGTCTTCCCTCCAAGACTAACCACATCATCATCATCCATTCTAAAAATTTTGAGGCATTTCCAAATTTTTTTGCAAAATCTGGAAATTTCTGAGTTTTTTGGGACAAACATTTAGCAAAAAATTGGTCATTTGTGCAACGCCCTAGGCACTACACAAATGATTGGGGCACTTTTTGAGGGAAAGAAAGGTACCATTGGATTCCTAATGACCAATGAATCTCAGAAAACCATTTTTATAGCCTTGGTTTGCAGTATTGATAGGTGAAAAGCTCAAAAAACCACAAAAAATCACCTTTCTGGCCTTGTTTTGACCTAGGTGTTGCGCAAATACCAGTCTTGGGAGAATGAATTTTTTAGGGGGGAAATGACCTTCATTTTTGAAACTTGAGGCATATTAAGAAAGAGGACATGCATGGCTTTCTAAAAATCCATCTTGGGCCTGATTTGGACACATGTAGGTCAGTCAAAAGTGTCCCTGAACATGGAGGGCGCAAATGACACTGCCAGGGCACAAATGCACAGTGGAGGGCACAAATGACCATTTTGCTCATTTTTTCTAGCTATCTATGAAATTTTTACTCTTCTTCAAGAAATCATGTTTCTACCTATGTAATTAATGATGGTAAATGTAATTGTGTTTGGGATTAGTTACTTAGGGGTAGATTCATTGGATTAAAGTTATCATTGAGTCAAAGTGAATCACTTTGAGTGTAATTAGGAGTGTGTAATATCCCAAAAGGGAGAATGCAGTGATACTAAAACACAAAATAAGAATTGCAGCAAAGTAAAAAATTAATCTAAAGACAACATCAAAATGTATAAAGAAGCTGAGCCATTTTATTAACAAGGAGGTGGATAAACAATACAACAATGTTCAAAATATGAGACACTTAAGCCAAAGAGATGGCCTAGAATGACCCTGAAATTATCCCACAAGAGGGACTGCGTAAATGATGGATTGCTGGAAGGAAAAATGCGTTGTCCCTGCTGCAACTGCTGGCAAAATGTGAAATGTAGATCTAGGAATTTTTGGGGCTCCGATGATGTTGAAAATGTAGATCCAAAATCTATGATGGATACCCAAGATAACCCAGAAAGGATTTTCCAGATCTATCAATCTTATAAAATCACCCTCTTAGGGCTTGCACTATGTAGCTATTGGGTATGCAGATCTGCTGCATGAATTGAAGATATGATGGTTGCAATGATATAAAACCAGCTCTATGCAAGAAGGGTTGATCCCTTCACTAGATCCTTGGGCTAAATGCTCAAGATATAGCTCCTCCAATCTCCTCCAATGTGTTATCACTCGGATTGAACCTCAGGCTGAAGAAGGAAATTTTGAGGTAACCATAAACCACACTTAGCCAAGTAGCTAGCCTTACTAGGAAAGGAGAGGTCTCTCTCCATAAAAATCACAGCCAAAATGACTGAGTAAAGAAGATATTAGGCTAGGTATAGTAGCTCAGGGTTTTTATTTTTTGATTGTATAGGGTTGTGCTGGATCAGAAGGAGTCAAACAGTAAGGGCAAGGGAAATTAGGTCAAGATTTGCAGGGTGTTCTATGGGGCAAGGTAGGCATAGTGATTTAGAACTTTAGACTTTCAATGGGTGGGATGATCAAGATAGGTGAGAAGCTAGAAAGAGCATGGTGAAATCATAAGTTCTTTCAGAACTGAAGAAAATTACAGACTGCGAATATTTACCCAAAATAGAGCATAACAATTATGGATTCTGTTTGAAAACATTCACTTAATAGCAATGAAATGATGGATGAAATAAAAAAAACATTCTAACATATGAGCACAAAATGAGAATTTAAACTAAACACTATACCACAGGGATCCCATAAAAATAGCTGCAAATTTGATTAATATTCCTGCTCAGAACTGATACAAAGTATGTCTCTTCAAAAGCCAAGCATCCAACTGAGTCCAACCCTTACAAATGAGAAAGGAGAAGAAGATATAGACCTCAAAACCACTCTCCCTAGCCTCAGGGAGTCGAATCCATGAGATGATGATCAGTTTCCACCAAATGCTAAACAAGAATGTAAAGACTAGGAAGACCCAACAACTTGCCTGTAATATTCCCAATTAGCCACTGGTACTTGGAATATTATAACTACACCATTTTGAAATAAACAGAAGGGAGGACAATAAAACATATCCCAGTATGAAAAGGGATTGGATTAGGAGGAAAAATTAAAGCCACTTTGGTGTGAAAGAGGGGAAAAGCAATGAGCTAGATCTAGTTGACCAAGTCAACAACGTTGTTACAAGAGGAGGGAAACTAACTAGGGCAACGCAGTTTTGAAAGGGGAAACTTCTCAAGGAAGTCACATCATCAATGAGTGGGGTCCTAGGTGAGGAAGCTCACCAAGGATAAGAAGGAGGAGATAGAAGCAAGGAAGGCATTCAATATTCATCTTTTTTTGGTCTTTTGACTAATTGCAAGCTTCACCTGTTTAGTCGGAGTTGCAACACTGTTTAGTGCAAAGAATTCTCATGCGGGAATTCCATCTTCACCTTTGGTCTAACTGATTGGGAGATCTAAGGAGAAGGTCCTGAGCTTAATTTTCATCGTTTATCTTGAGAATATCCATTTTGCATCATATACAGCGCAGTCACTTCCAGTAACTGCATCATTTTTGCAGTATCAGTAGCTGCTGGGTAAAACCCTCCTTTTTGGTGCTTGTTTCAGAGGAGGAGGTGTCCATTTCACTCCGAGAGGCCTATTGAAGGAGGCCTTGGAAAAATTTCTGTACCATTCATCTATTTCAGATCATATTCAGCATTTTATAATACTGAGTTGTTGTGTACAATGTTATTTTATGCAGTGCTGCATTTTATATTGTTATTTTGCCGAAAACCCTTGCCGGGATATTCTGATGTGCTTGTAAAAGGGGTCTAACCTCTTATTTATAATCTCATGATTAATGAAAGTTCCATATCTATATTAAATCATCTTTTTCTGTAGATACCCTAATGAAAATTACTCTTTTGCAGTCTTCAACAGTTCTATTTTATGAAGTTGTGGGATTGGGGTGTTTTTGAGCATATATGAGATGGGGAGACCTGTTTAATGTAGCTAGGTTGATTTGTTTCTGATGCCATTTCATATTTAAGCTACATATAGCATATATAAGAGGATCCAAGTCCTGTTCTATGTTTTTATTGCAAGGTTTTCCTTATACAACGTTCTCATTGAAGAAATTGCAGAAATTCCTGAAAAGGAATATTACATTGCCTCTAAAAGAGAGGAAAATGATTCATTTTACCTCTAGAGGACTCAAGTTAAGGAATTTACACGTAGTAAACTAATCCTAATCATAATTACATTCATATTTACCAATTACTTTAGTGAAAAACCCAACTAGTGAGATAAAACTCAAAAATTCCGTGAAAAAAAGAGAAAAATCTAAAACAGAGAAACTTTGTCCTAAGCGCAGCGCCAAGGAGGAAAAAATAGGTCTTCTTGCAGGTCACGTTTGACTGACTTACTGATGTCCAAATTGAGCTCATTATAGCTCATTCGAAATCTCGTCCTGTCTACTTTCTATATATTCTTTTAGTTTCTGATTTGGAGTTGGTTTGACCTCTCAAAACTGCATTCTCCCAATACTTCCTCTAACCGCAGCACCATCCTGAAAAAGAGGCAAAAACATGATTTTTGGGGTGTTTTTGGCCCTTTTTCCTGACTAGTTTTGCTCCAAATGCTTAGCAAAAGTTCAAGGGGTGTGTCCTCGTCATTATGAGCCCAATGATGTATTCCTTTTTCTCATTAGATGCCTCAATTAAAAGTGCAACGCCAAGGTGCTGCACATAGGGAAAAATTTCCTGTGTTTTCCAAAATTGCCAAAAAGCTCAAAAATCTTCAAAAATTTCAAAACTTCTCAAAATTTGTGGGATTGGACCACAACCACATGTCAATTTTGAGCTAAGGAGCCTTCAACAAGCATCTTGAGTTTATCACCTCCTTTCTTTCCCTTCCGGATCTTCCTCAATTTATCCTTCATCTGTTTGACCCTGATATTGCAAATTTTGTTCCAGGTCTGATAGTGACGGGCCATGTGCCTGAGCATCTTATTGTCTTTGTTGGCTTTCACTAGCAGCTTCTCTAAGTGAATGTTGACTCTCTCAAGCCACACTTCTCTGTTGTCTTCAATTTCCTTTGCCAACTATTGATCAATAGTCAAATTTTGAGTTTCTTGGTCTTCTTGCACTAAGGCTATTTTGAGGCCTCTTGTCTTTGGCCTTTTCCGGATGTTTTGAGCCTCCTCAATATCTTCTATGGCAGCTTGGTTGATCATGTTTTGTCTCCTCTCCTATAGAAGCTTCATTTCCAAAAGAGTTTGTTTGTCTGTCAACTGTTTGTTCTCTTGCTCTATGGACGAGATGATGAATTTTTCCCTCTCATGTTTTTTTGGCAACACTCAGATGTACATGCCTCCTTTAATTTGATGCCAATGTTTGATGTATTAGTATCATCGAACTCTTCAAGGTCCACTAGCTCAAAATCAACTTCCTCCTCATGGGCATCTTCATGCTCTTGATCTGTTTCTTCATGACTAACCTATATGATTTTCTCCTTTCCTTTCTGTGCCTGTTTTACCTGCTTTTTTGATGAAGAAAGAAAAGCCCCTTCCACACCATGTGGAGCAAACATTTTACTCTGTGTTGATGAAGAAAGCAAAGCCCCTTCCACACCATGTGGAGCAAAAACTTGCCTCTCTGCTGCAAACAATTTTCTAAGCCCTCTCTGATATGTTTAGATTGCATTCTTTGACCGGACCTGGTGATTTGACTTGATGCTTCATTGTTTTTACAGCTGTAGGGCTAGTAGATGTCTCTCTTCTCTCTTGTGGCATTGGTGGAGGAATTTGGGGATTTGTGAATATGTCATTTGAAATAAAGGTATCCTAGGAGATGTTCAGTAGATCTAGATGATGAAGCATAATGAGTTTGATAAGGGATTTGTTATCCTCCTTTATTTTACAGATTTCACTAGATGACTATGGATGTTCTATAAGCACCTAAAGATAACATTATTTGCCCATCGGCTATCTCTAGAAGTCTCACTGCCTTCATCATCCTAAGTTTTACTATTTTTCGCTAAACTTTCCTATCTTTTCTACCTCCTCAAAATTTCACCCTGCTGCTCTAAAGAAACTCCATTTTTTGGGCCTAATTCCCTCATTCAGCCCTCCATTGACACCCTCATTTATCCCTTCCCCCCCTAAAAACCCCTAAAAAAATCCCCCCCATTCATCTTTTTTGTCTAAAAACCCTTAAACAATGTAGAAACCCTCCTTACATTGTGTAAACTTTGATTTCTACCCTATTGGATCCTCTCAAAACCTTGCTAAACTATGTTTTTGTGTTAAAAAACCCACTTTTTGTGAGATAGTCTTAAGCCCCTTCCTGCTTAAGCCCTAGCCCCTTCACTCCAATATGACCCCAACCTCTGCCTATTCCTAAGCCCCCTCCACAATGCAAATATTCCTCCGCCCATTTTTTACCTCACCCAGTCGCTTTATTTCTCCCGGATCATTTGGACCATTGATCAAAGGCCTTGGGCCCTAATCTAATGGCCTCTGCACTCCCTCCCTTCATCCCATCTACAACCCGACCCTACGCTACCCGAAAAAAATGCCCACGTCACCACCCCGACCCCACCTTCCACACAAATACCGTGCTCCAATCACAACCCAACACATGTACTCCACTACCCACCCTACCAACCTGCACCTCATCTTCGGGGTCCACCCGCATCGTCGATCTCGCTCCTCGAGATCTTACCGTCTCAATTGCATATCGTGCGGGATTTGATGCCAGGGTTTAACAGCTCCAATATGCGCGAAATGGGCGGTTTCGCCCAGGACACGCGTCAGTCGCCCAGTGGTATTGCACAGCCCCAGGCCAAAACCATTCACTGCCCTATGTTCATGCGATAAACCACCACGGTTTTCCCAAAACTGCCCTCCTCCTCCTGCGCCAAAATTCGAATTTCTTCATCCTCTCACCTGGTTCCGCATACGGAACCTTCCCTCTTTGTCCCCTCCTCCTCTGCAGATCGCTCCCAAACTCTCAGAAACCCAAAAAATGCAGTTTTACCCCCTTCCGCAGGCTTTAAACTAATGTGTGTTTGTGTCTTGTGCAGGTTTAATGGCGATGACGCTCAAAAGGTTCTCCCACAGTCCATAAATGACAAACCAGACCCTGGATGACAATCTTGGGGTCCTAATTCGAATTCTGAAGATCAGAGGGCCTTTTCTCAAGGTCTAATCGATGATGACTCATGACCATTGATCGATCAGAAACCCTCCAACGCATGAATGAACCCTCCCTGCACACAAACGAGCAAACAAAGGAGGAAACAATGAAGGAATATAGAATAGAAAGGTCAAAAGGGCTAATTACAGATCAAAGGATAAACATAGCATTAACACTTTAAAATAGTGTTTAAAGATGAAAATTCAAAGGTTTAAAGAATAACGGATAGATGAAAAAAACAACTATAAAGCAGAAACAAAGATAAAGGCAACAATACATAAAATTAATGCCAAATCAAGGTTAAAGGCCTAATACATGAGTTTGATGATTAAAAAAAGGCAGATGACCCAAAGACAGCTTCGAATAACTCAACAAGGAAGCAATTACTTACCTAAAGACAAATTTGCCACATACAACATTATTTCTTTCCATAAAGGCATCAGGCAGTTATTGCACAGTCAGAGATAATTTGAAGCAGCTCAAACAATTATTAAAATGTTATTACCAAGCCTTGAAAGTCAAATATTTCAACCAAATTAACTTAGGAGCTAAGACAGAAGTTATTATTCAGAGTAACTTTTTCAGATATTTTTTGCCTTGGGCCTTGCAAGGTCTCAAAGGTCAAAAATCATTAACTCTGTAATAAATGGCATTTAAACACCCTAGTTTAGCAGCACCCCCTCATTTTGCATACAGATATTGCATATGAACCTCATTTTAAATGTTGGTTACTTGATGGTTATTGGACTGATTTCTGTTGCTGAAGCTAATTGAGGAATGCTAGACTGAACTGAAGAAAGCTTTGAGTTGTATAGAGACATTGTACCTGGATTATTGTAACTGGTTTGATCATCAATAATACAAGCATGTTCATAGGATCCTTGAGCTATATCAATGGTGAATTTTTCCTAAATTGTTATTGTTTCTCCTTATTTTTTCCATCATGTTCATCTTTCTCTGATAAAGAAGCAGAAGTTTTAGATTAGGATTTGTTGTTTCAAGCACCCTTTTTCTATCTGTATTTTTTGTATGTATGTTTTCTTCTGCAAGGTTTGATTGGAAGATTCTTAATTGCCTTCTAGTCATATCTAGCTTGTTATCTTGAGAATGATTCAATAGACTGAAACCAAGGAAATTTGTGGTGAATCCATGTTCCTTTGAGTAAGACTTGAGATATTGTTTTTAAGACCCTTTTTTAAAGTATAGTTACTAGAGTCTAAACTAGTGAGGTTTATGGTATGCCTTGCCCTCTGGAATGCTTTGAAATGTTGCTTTGAAGAGTCTTTTAAGAGTTTGTCAAAATCAGATTAAATGTTTTCTGTTTGATCTTAGATCACTCTTACTGTTATCTTACATGTTTTCTTTATTTGAAAGTAGTTCTTGAATTACTGGATTTTTGTCTTAAAGGTTTTCTTATCAGAGTTTGTCCAAAGAGGTTTATGATTTTCCATATCCTTTGGCTTGCTCCAAATAGTTACCTTAAAAGGATTTTCTTGTCTAAGTAGAGCTAGAAGATTCTTAACTGACTATAGCTTTTTTTCCTTCACAACTAATTATTGTTTCATATCACAACCTAATCTAAAGAATCCACTTGATATAGTTAGCTTGCCCTATGAAAGCCCTTGCAGAGTTGATGAACAATTAAATCCTTTTATAACTCCATTTCCCAATGAATTGATGTTTTCTCACAGTCTATTTGTTCAGTTGAAACAATCTCTCAATCAGCCACACCATTTATCCTTCAATCTATCAATTAATCCAACCAAACAAATAAGTCCTTAGAACTTCATAACTAGCCTAAAAATCTTAAAACAAAGAGCACAAAGATATATCAATTAAACACACCTTAATAGAGAGATGCCTCTCTGAATCTAGGAAGGCTAGGTCCTAGGATTCCAAAGTGGTTCTAATGTGGCCCCTGAGTGTTTGTTCTTGCCACTGTTGTGAATATAATTCATAACAAAGTCATTAAATACAAATAGATGTAATTACTAAATAATCGAATAAAGATTATGTTAAGTAGTCATTAAGTTAGTGAAAAGGTATGTCTAAAAGACATGCCTAGTCATGAAACGCCATTTGCGTAGGTATATAAGCAAAGCTTCATTGTAACATTTTATCATCACATATACATTTTATATATTAATAAATTATTATTACAAATACCTTTTGTGTATTTTTACAATTAAAGTCAACAAGCCTACAGTTTTTTTTCTTTAGTGGTATCAGAGCCATGCTGCACAATATAGTCTCACGAGCCTATGAAGGTAGTTTACGAGCCTATGAACATAGTTTACCGTAAAATGTGCCATTACGTGTAGATCCTGAAGAAAGTGAGCAGATTAGAAAAATTCAAGAAAAGCTTGAGCAGTTAGAAAAGTCATGTGTAGAAGCTACAACTCGTTTTAAGAAAAATTATGAAGAAATCCATAATAAGGAAGAAGAAATTTTTGAAGATTATGATAAAGTGGATATTGATCAAAATGATGAGAATAATGCAGAAAGAGTAAATTTAATAATGGTGAAGATAAACTTGATCATAATGAAGAAGAATCTAATGAAGAGAATTTAAAAGGGATTGTTAGTATAGTTAGTGAAATTAATTTAATACATATGTCTAAGAACCCTCAATCTCAAGATAATAATTATGTTTATGAAGATCAATATGAAGCTGCGGAGGTCGATGAATCTCAACAAGAAGACGACGAACAATTATTCGATGAAGAAGAAAGGATTTCATACAAGATAGTCTGCAGAGAAAAAATATTCTGCCATTACTCAACTATTAGCAGTGCTCGAGCTCTTGCTGGGAACCCGTGTAGTCCTTTCATGGCATTCGACGATAAGGTAACAAAAAAGTTTATGAGTTTGGTGGAATAATTTCTAGGCAAAAAAGATGACGTGGCACATTTTCGATTAAGGAAGGACGTTGACAAGATCACAATTTCTCTGTCAATGGAAGAAATTCAAGACCTACAGATCCCAAAACCCTTGTGGGCATCAGCACAACATATCGAATCCTACCTCAATTTTCTTCTGAAGCTATTTTCGGACGAAATCCACACGTATTTTCTCAGAGCCTGTATCATTATAATGGCATACAACATAAACATCATAGACTATGTGGATTCACTAGTTCGTTGGATCGGAAACGATATTCAGATCCCTCAAGATTCCAAAGCCCTTTTGGAATGTATAATAGTTCTTAGCCGCAATTGTGAGAATAATCACGATAACATATCCCTGTTGCTATCCATGAATGGATTTGACAGGATTTTGGGAGCACTGACAAGGGATTTTAATGCCCAAGGGATCAGAAATTGGCACGGTATAAATGAAAGGCGGGAAACCCAAAATTTATGCCGAGAGATAGTTAAGCTCATAGAGATTTTAGGGTTTGGTCCAGACAGACCGTACCTCATTTCCAAAACATTGTGTGGCATCATGCGTGTGGTTTACTTCGAGGGAAGCAACTGGAGAAACAAGGGCAACATTATTCGTATTCTCCACTCTTTGCTTTACAATTCGAGGATGCCTTTGTTTCGTGCCTACAATGATTTCATCATACACCACATGGGGGATCCATTATCGCGGATTAGTGAGTAGATTCTTAGGATCAACCCCCACAATGACGTTCTGTCATCGACAAAGGAAACAATGGTGCTTGATCATGATCTCAGACATTCGATCACTGCATGGCGGCGGAGTACAGCCTAGTGCCACCTTTCTCTTTCTGTACGTCCATGACCTAAAAGCCCCAGTCAATGATTTTTTAGATCGCAAATTGGGAGGCAGGAAATTATTGAGATTTCTTCATGAATTCCGTGCTACAATTCAACACAAACATAAAATTATTGAGTCCAAAGAGGGATTTCTATTGCTGACCAAGCTGACATCAGGATGCCCTTTCGAATCGGTCATTGATTTGTGCCAGTGGGAGCAGATTTCGGTGGGTATTCTGGTTAATGCCCATAATTTCAACAACGAGATCGATCTCGGCGAAGATCAACATAAATTATTTACAGTCCTTGACAAAGTAAGCAGCGAGATTAATGATGCGGCCTTTTAGCTGGGCTTGATCAACTTAATCCACTCGTTAATGGAGGCCAAGGAACAGATACTTAATCACAAGACTCGTACGAACTTTGTCAAACTTCATTATCAAGCCCGACCACTGTCGATTTGTTAGAAAGGAGCATTTTGACAAACTGTTGTACATAATCTTGGAGCCTGGGGTACACAGAGTGGATTTAGGTATCCCCGGCTTTCACGGGAAGTGGCTTCATTAGTGTGGCCAATGCCTGTCAACATAAATCAGGCACAATACGAGCATCTATTTGAAACAATATCCTCCAAACTAAAAACCCTAGTGGAGGGCTAGACTCCTCCCTCGTCACTTCCTAGCCCCCTTGAAGACATGTTTAAGTTGATTCGTATGAAGGCTTATGGAAACTACTAAAAAGAGGCTAATATAGAAAGACATGACCGTACGATGGTACCAAAGGACTTAAAAATTTAAAAAAAATTATAATACTTTATAAAATGATTATAGTGTAACTTTATTATTATAAAGTTATATTATGATAAATTTTATAAAGTAAATTATAAAAATATATATATATATATAGATATATATTAATATAATTATAATAAATATATTAATAAAAAAAGAAGAAGATAAATGTGGATTCCAAGATAAGACTACTAAAGACTTAGATACACTGAAATAACATGGGAAAATGAAGGAAATTGTTAGAAATAAAGGTGAAGAATTTTATTATCGATAAAAATTTGAGGAAAAAGTTTCTGAAGGAAGGGGCAATGTTGTGAATATAATTCATAACAAAGTGAATAAATACAAATAAATGTAATTACTAAATATTCAAATAAAGATTATGTTAAGTAGTCATTAAGTTAGTGAAAAGGCATGTCTAAAAGACATGCCTAGTCATGAAAGGCCGTCTGCGTAGGTATATAAGCAGGGAATCATTGTAACATTTTATCATCACATATACATTTTATATATTAATAAATTATTATTACAAATACCCTTTGTGTATTTTTACAATTAAAGTCAACAAGCCTACAGTTTTGTTGCTTCAGCCACTCTTGCAAATCACAGGGAGCCAACATAGTGGAGATCATACTAGGGACAATTGAGTAATAGATAATTCCTAAGACTCAGAAAACCTCATTTTTTAAAAATGAATGAAGTGTCAGCCAAGAATGGTTCCTGATTTTTGATGGTGGACAACAACTAGTTCTATAATACAAGTAAAAATCCTCCACCTGGTGACTCCACTAATTTTCCATTGACTCCACTGGGAAACTTACCCTATCATCAAAACATTAAACAATACCTAGTCAAGAATAATTTGTGGATTAAGTATCTCTTTTACAGTTTGGTTTGTGTCCTAAAGACTGTTATACCTCTAAAAACCTTTCTAACCTGTTGGGTCAAAAATCCTGGCTTCTAGAAGGATCCATACTAGATCCCATCCTGACCCAAATACTCCTCCAACAGTTGACAATCCTGCAAGCATTCTTAGGAAGTCTCCTACATCTAAAAATCCAACTATTGTCAGACCCATACTAAGAGCAATTTATGTCCCTGAAAACCTCATAAACTTGAAAAATGCCCCAGTTGACTTATTTCATACAAAAAGCCTATCTAGAGCTAAGTCACAAAGTGGTATAGACCAGATAAACCTTGAGCTAGTAGACTCACAAAAAAGTAGTAGCAGGGAAGCCTCTCCTTCCACTCCTCCTGATCTCCATTTTCTCCTTAAAATTGGCTTCTCACATCCTAAATTTTCTCAACATCACCTAGCTGGTCCAAGTACTTCAGCTACACCCATCCATACACCCACTATTCAAACCACTCCACTTCATCACCTTCCTCCACTTGTTAATCCTACAATGTTTCCACAAGTTCATATCATGGAAACATGGTATGCTCCCTTAGCCCTTCCTTTACCTCTAGTTGTTCTGCCACTGGACTATCAGTCCAAAATTCCATTATATGATGCTATTGGTTCTACTACAACTCAACAACATGTGGACAAAATGAATGACTACTTCGACAGATAAGAAATAGATGATGAAACTATAAAACTTGAAATGTTTTCTCAAATCTTAGGGGGAGAAGCAAGAAAATGGTTCAAAGGCTTAACCCCTAATAGTATTAATGATCTCCTTGCTTTTAATCAACTATTACTAAACAAATGGGAAGTCAAGAGAAAGCCCCTTCAAATCCTATCAGAATACAATGACCTTAAAAGAAATGATGGAGAGAGTGTCCAAGATTATTGCACTAGATTCAATAGTTTTTATAATGCACTCCCTCCATAAATGAAACCCCCACAAGGCTTAGCCTTAATGAGGTTTCCTGAAGGATTTGACCCAGACATGTGTTATCAATTAAGAGAGAGAGAGAGTTCCTGCAATTAGAAGATATGAAAAAAGGGGCAGTAAGTGTAGAAGCTAACCTATATGCCAGAAGGGCTAGATTGAAAGTAGAAAAGAAGGCTACTTACAAAGATGAAGCTGGACCCTCCGCATCATATTCCAAAATTGATAGCTTGGTTAGAACCATGGAAAGGATGATGGAGAGAATAAACATGAATGAGAGAGCTTATCCTGAAGAGAAACAAACAGCTCCTCAAAACAAAAATCAAAATCATAACCAAAACTTTAGAATAAATCCCCCTCAAATAAGACAAAGAGGCCCTGATCAGCAAGTCAGACCTCCTTTCCAAAAAAACTATGCTGATGAAGATGAGGGAGTGACGGAAGAAACAGAGGAAGATCACATAAAATTATTGGGAGTAAACAATGAGGATATTGTTTTCCTCACTGAAGAAGAACAAGACATATATACACCTTATGATGAAGAAAGTCGAGAATCTAAAGATTACAAACAAGGCTTTGAAAATGCTATAATGGAAGTACACAAAAAATATGACCTTAGGAGTAAAAAGAATCCAGACACTCCCAAAAAGAAAACCTCTGAAATTTGTGTTAGGAACAATCCTGAAAACATTCCTAAAAAGACAATAGAAAACAACAAAACAATGGCTGAAAATTCTGATAAAAACAAAGGAAAAAACACCCAAAATTATGACAAACATAGTGGTGACCAAAGTAGCACTAGAAACCCAGCTAATGCTCCTAGCAAAACTATTTTAATTGTTGTCCATAATGAAAACCAGCAAGCTGATTTTGCTGAGAACACATTGACTAAGAAGGCTGATATAAACATGTTAAAGACTCAGATACCTTTCAACATAGAGAGTGAAAATGCCAAAATCAAGATCCATGTTCCTCTTACTGAATTAGTCACCCAATATGTATATAATTCACAAATTTTGATAGCTTTAAACATAGGAGAACAAACTAATTCTGTCAATGTGACTGATGACAAGCCTGAGCTTCTATTTGGACTAGAAGTAGAAGGAAAATTTCAAGAAGGTTGTGTTCCTCCTTTTTATGTCAGTCTAAACATCCATGATAAGATTTTGCACAATGCCATGCTTGACTCACGAGCTTCCCACAACCTTATGCCTAAAGTAGTGATGGAAAGACTAGGCCTTGAGATAACTAGACCTTACAAGGATTTATAATCTTTTGACTCCAGTAGAGTTAAATTTCTAGGCATAATCAAATATTTATGTGTAAACTTAGCCCAAATACCAGCCAAGAGCTTAGTGATGGACATTTTAGTGGCTGATATACCTCCTAAATATGGCATGCTCCTTTCAAGGTCATGGGGTGCTAAAATCCAAGGTACCCTGCAGATGGATATGACTTATGCAACCATCCCTGTCTTTAGTCAACCAAGAAGACTATATAGGGAAACACACATGAAATATATGGTTAGTAGTTAAGAAAAACCAGACAACTCCCCACTTTATTCTATTCAAACAGACCTTGACTCATTCATTATTTACAATGATGAAGATCTTAATGAACAAGAAGAGGTGGATGACAAAACAAAAATAGGAAAAGAGGGAAAAAAGGAGAAAAATCCAAAACAGTTTGCTAATTCAAAAAATTACAGCAAACAAAATGAAGATCCTAGGAAACAAGCCAGTCACTAACATAATTCCGACCACAAGAAACAAATAGAAAATCCTCAACATAGTGGAAACCATGAGGAACAAGACAAAATTCAACATAGTGCAGACCCTAAAGAAAAACATAGTGGCGGCTATTACAAACAGGACAAAGAGGACATAAACGACTTTAATAACAAATCTGAACATGAACCTCTTTTGAGTATGATTTTTGATGGGTCTTGTAGCAAAACTGGTTTAGGTGCAAGAATATGGGTACATAACACAGAAAATAATCATGCTGAGGGCCATTCATACAAACTAAAATTTCAGTGCACAAATAACATAGCTGAATATGAAGCTCTCCTCTTAGGACTACAATTACTGAGAAAACTAGGAGCCAAGAGGATAACTGTTCATGGAGACTCAGAACTGATTGTTAAACAAGTAAATGGAGAATATAATACCAAGCATCCAAGATTACAAGCATATAGAGATGATGTTGTTGACCTTTTGAAAACATTCACAGAATATAAGTTTAACTTTGTCCCTAGAAACCAAAACATTCTTGCCAATGGTTTAGCCTTTGCTACTAGTACATGTCAAAAACGTCATGAGAGAAAACAATACACAGTCCAAGTTAAATATAGACAAGCATTCCCTGATAATATTAAATATTGGACATTCTTTTGAAGGAGATAAACAGATAGAGGATTTCCCGTAGTCCAGAAATGGGTTTGAAATGACCAATTCAGACTCAGAGTATGAAGAAGACTGTCCTACTGAGGAAAAATCTTATGAAGAAGAAACTCCTAACATTGCTGATACAAATATAGCTGATATAAATCTGTTAACTAAAGAACACCCACAGAAAATAGGGTTGAGCACTGATTTAGAACAAGAAGATTTTGAAGTGCTGCAGTCTCACACTGATAACTTGCCAAAGGGATTTGTGCCTCTAGAAGAATTGTTTGACTTTAATGATGTTTCCAAAAAGCCAAAAATGGAACCCACTGAAATCGAAGTAGAAGAGTGCAATATAGGTAGTAAAGAAAAGCCCAAAATGATTAAATTATCCAAAACATTGCAAACTCATATAAAATTGAAATATCTTGAGCTCTTTAGAGAATTTTTTGATGTTTTTGCTTGGAGTTATGAGGACTGAAAATCATATGATATAGAGATAATCCAGCATAAGATACCCCTCAAAGAAAACCAGAAGCCTTTTAGACAAAAATTGCGCAGAATAAACCCTGTGCAATTACCCCTGGTTGAGAAAGAAATCAAGAAAATGTATGATGTTGGAATTATAGTCCCAATGAGATACTTAGATTGGGTGTCCAATCTTGTATCTGTGAGCAAGAAAATAGGAGAGATAAGGCTTTGTATAGAATTTAGAAACTTAAACAAAGCCTCTTTAAAAGACAACTACCCCTTACCCAAAATGGATTATATTTTACAAAGGGTAGTGGGTTCTAAAATAATTTCTTTGCTAGATGGCTTTTCAGGATACAACCAAGTGCTGGTATATCCTGATGATCAACTTAAAATAGCTTTCACTACACCTTGGGGCACTTTCATGTATGTGAAAATGCCCTTTGATTTAATGAATGTTGGTTCCACATTCCAAAGAGCCATGGATATTTCTTTTTCAGAAGAGACATGATTCTTCATTATGATATATTTAGATAACATTACTTTCTATTCCGAAACATATGAAGAACACCTTATTCACTTAAGAAAAGTCTTTGAGAAATGCAGAAAGTATGGGCTGTCCTTAAACCCCAAGAAAAATTTATTTGGCCTCCAAGAAGGTAAAATTCTAGGCCATATTATATCTGAAGAGGGAATAAAAATAGACCCCAAAATGATTGAAGGCATATTGAAAATTAGCCATCCTAGAAACATCAAAGAGCTACAATCTTTCATTGGAAAGATTAATTTCTTAAGAAGGTTCATATCAAACCTAGCTGAACTCCTTAGAAACATAAAAAACATGCTAAAAAGGGAAACATGAGTTAAATGGACCATTGAAGCAAAACAATCCTTTAAACTGGTTAAACAAGCAGTCACTCAAACACTAGTTCTCATTAGCCTTGATTTCAAAAAAGATTTCTTCATTTTCTCCTTTGCATCAGAACATACAGTTACTATTTTCCTACTTCAGAAAAACATAAAAGGACAAAAGCAGCCTATTGCATTTTTCAGCAAGGCTTTAAGAGATGCCCCTCTGAAATACAACATAATGGAACAGTAGGCTTTTGCCTTAATTAAGGCCTTGAAGGATTTCAGAGTTTACATTTTACACTCACACATCGTTGCATTTTTCCCACACACCATTGTAAAAGAAATTTTAACACAAGATACTGATGGAAAAAGAGGTAAGTGGATTGTTGTTATATTAGAATATGATTTGGAAATCAGACCCACTAAACTGATAAAAGGACAGGAACTTGAAAAACTTATGGTTGAATCAAATATCATAGCCTTAAATATGAATATGGTTGATATTTTAGAAGAACAAGAAGAATGCACAACCCCTCCTGTTGAAGAAGTATCGCTGAATTGCCTTTGGTATGTTGATATTTTGTATGTGCTCTTTTATCTTAATGTTCCTCCTGGATTATCAAAGACAAATGAAATATTTTAAAGTTAAAATTTGTGAATTACTGCATTATAGATAAATGGTTATATTGGAAGAATGATAGTGGTCTATTGCTTAAATATTTTCTTGAGAATGATGTAGAGAAGATCAAGCATGAGTTTCATGAAGGGGAATGTGGAGGCCACCTCTATTGGAAAACAACTGTTAACAAAATCCTCAGAGCTGGTTACTATTGGCCCACCCTCTTCCAAGATATCCATAAATTGGTAATTTCTTGCCACCAATGTCAAATCTTTGAAGTCAAAAGAAAAATCTTACCCTTACCTCTGCACCCTATCACTGTTGAAGCTCCTTTTCAACAATGGGGCCTAGACTTCATTGGGGAAATCCATCCTTCTTCATCGTCCCAACATAAATGGATCCTAACATCTACTGATTACTTTAAAACATGGATATAGACCATCCCTTCTAGAACTTCCACTGATCTAGTCAGCATTAAATTCCTTGAAAACCATATTTTGTCTAGATTTGGATGTCCTAGAAATATTATCACTGACAATGCAGCTGCCTTTAGATCCAAAAGGATGGTGGAATTTTTCCTCAAATATCAGATCACATTGGGTCATTCCACAACTAATTACCCTGAAGGTAATGGGTTGGTAGATTCCTCAAACAAAAGTTTAATAAACATCATCAAGAAGTTGCTGGAGGGAAATCAAAATTCATGGCACAACAAGCTAGTACATGCATTATGGGCTGATAGGTTAACGTGCAAGAAATCCATTGGAATGTCTCCCTATCAGCTAGTTTATGTAGCAGATGTAATTTTTCCAACAAGCCTAGGAGTGCCAGTCATGAAACTGATCTAGGAAGTACATTCTGAAGAAAATGACATGATAAGAAGGATAAATCAGACCATACAGTTGCAACAAACAAGAGAGGAAGTCTATAACAAAACACATCAAGTACAAGAAAACATCAAGAAGCTATTTGCCAAAAAGGCAAAAGAAAATGATTTCAAAATAGGTGACAAAGTGCTCAAATGGGACTCAAGAAGAGAAGACAAGGGAAAGCATGGTAAGTTTGAGAATCTGTGGAAAGGTCCTTATATTATCCATTCTGCCAGAGGCAACAATGTATTTTTTTTACAAGAAATGGATGGAACAGAACTTTTTGGAGGTCTTGTCAATGGCAGGATGCTCAAACATTATTTCCATTAAGATGCCTAAGTTTAAAGCTTTATCCATTGTATATAACGTTGTTTAAAGAAAATATCAGAGAAAAAATAAATACAACAAAAGAAAAACAAAGAAAAAAGGGCAGAAAAATAAAGGTACAACCCCATACCAAAAAAGAAGTAAGTTCTGAAAGTGTGCAAGTCTAAATGCCACTACTTTAAGAGAGAAGCCTTATTTAGTCATACAACCTAATCATGACTAAATGAATTTTGAATTTCTGTTGATAGGTTAGTGAATGAGGATTTGTAAAAATGTCTAAACTTGGCTTATCAGTAGACTAGATTAGATTAGGAAAAAATTGGTCCCAAAGCTCAAAATCTAAACCAAGAAAGAAGAGAGGGATAAAAAGAAAATTCTAAATTTTAGCCCTCAAAGTTTTATGTTAAAATTTCTACAAAATAAATTATGTATGCAGATTTGTACAAAGTATCACTGCTTATAACAAATCAGACTGTTTAATCCCGATTTGGTTATGTTTTCAATTTTCTGTTTTAGATTAGAGAATAAAAATTTGTCATACAGCTTAATCTTGACAGATATTTAGATTAGGTAGAAAGAGTTCATCAGCTCAATCTGAACTCTTGGTTGATATAAGTGTAGAATTTGTTTAGTTTCCTATTTTCAAAAGAAATAATGTCAAGGGTTGGCTAATTAAAATGCCCCGAAGGAAGAAAAAATGTTAGAACAAGTATAATGGGTAGGTAGAAGTTGAGTTGGAATTAATCACGTTATGATTCAGATGCTGAAAAATCACTTCTTCAAAAGAATCAGGTCATCAAGTTTAATGGGGGTATGTCAAGGTGCAAATCAAGGCACTGGTCTACATCTTCCAGAGATCTATTTTATGAGGTTCTTGACACCTCCTAAAGGAGTTGCCCTCCCCATCTGGAGCCACTGTTATCCTTCTGTATTTTACAGATTTCACTAGATGACTGTGGATGTTCTACAAGCACCTAAAGATAGCATCATTTGCCATCAGCTATCTTTAGAAGTCTCACTGCCTTCATCATCCTAAGTTTGAATATTTTTTTCTAAAATTTCCTATCTTTTCTACCTCCTCAAAATTTCACCCTGTTGCTCTAAAGAAACTCCATTTTTTGGACCTAATTCCCTCATTCAACCCTCTATTGACACCCTCATTTATCCCTTTTCCCCCCTCAATAACCCCTAAAAATACCCCCCTCCCCCTATTCATCATTTTTGTCTAAATACCCTTAAACAATGTAGAAACCCTCCTTACATTGTTTAAACTTTGATTTCTACCCTATCAAATCCTCTCAAAACCTTGCTAAACTCTGTTTTAGTGTTAAAAAACCCACTTTTTTTGAGATAGGCCTTAAGCCCCTTCCCACTTAAGCCCTAGCCCCTTCACTCCAATATGACCCCGACCTCCGCATATTCCTAAGCCCCCTCCACCATGCAAATATGCCTCCGCCCCTTTTTTATCTCACCCGACCACTTTATTTCTCCTAGATCATTTGGATCGTTGATCAAAGGCCTTTGGCCCTAATCCAACGGCCTCTGCACTCCCACCCTTCATCCCATCTACAACCCGACCCTGGGATACTCGACAAAAATGCCCATGTCAGCACCCCAGCCCTACCTTCCACTCAAATCCCACGCTCTAATCACGGCCCGACACCTGTGCTCCACTACCCACCCTACCAACCTACACCCCATCTTCGGGCTCCACTCGCACTGTCGATATTGCTCCTCGAAATCTGACGGTCTGAATTGCATATCACATATGATTTGATGTCGGGTTTTAATGGCTCCAATCCATGTGAAATGGGCGGTTTCACCCAGGACATGTGGCAGTCGCCTAGTGGCGCAACCCCAGGCCAAAATCATTTACCGCCCTATGTCCGCGCAATAAACCACTGCGGTTTTCCCAAAACCGCCCTCCTCCCCCCATGCCAAAATTTGAATTTCTTCATCCTCCCACCTGGTTCCGCATACGAAACCTTCCCTCTTCATCCCCTCCTCCTTTGCAGATCACCCCCAAACCCTCAGAAACCCAAAAAATGCAGTTTCACCCTCTTCTGCAGGCTTTAAACTAATGTGTGTTTGCGTCTTGTGCAGGTTTAATGGCAGTGATGCTCAAAAGATTATCCCACAGTCCATAAAAGACAAACCAGACCCTTGATGACGATCCTGGGGTCCTAATTCGAATTATGAAGATCAGAGGACCTTTTCTCAAGGTTTGATTGATGATGAATCATGACCATCGATCGATCATGAACCCTCCAACGCATGAAGGAACCCTCCCTGCACACAGACGAGCAAACAAAGGAGGAAACAATGAAGGAATGAAGAACAAAAAGGTCAAAAGGGCTAATTACAGATCAAAGGATAAATAGAGTATTAGTCCTTTAAAACAGTGTTTAAAGATGAAAAGTCAAAGGTTTAAAGAATAAAGGATAGATGAATAAAACAGTTATAAAGAAGAAATAGAGATAAAGGCAGTAAGACATAAAATTAAAGCCAAATCAAGGTTAAAGGCCTCATACAGGAGTTTGATGATTAAAAAAAAGGCAGATGAACCAAAGACAGCTTCGAATAACGCAACAAGGAAGCAATTACTTCCCCAAAGACAAATTTTCCACCTACAACATTATTTCTTTCCATAAAGGCATTAGGCAATTATTGCATAGGTAGAGATAATTTGAAGCAGCTCAAACAATTATTATAAAGTTATTACCAAGCCTTGAAAGTTAAATATTTCAACCAAATTAACTTAGGAGTTAAGACAGAAGTTATTATTCAGAGTAACTCTTTCAGATATTTTTTTCCTTGGGTCTTGCATGGTCTAAAAGGTCAAAAATCATCAACTCTGTAATAAATAGCATTTAAACGCCCTAGCTCAACAACACCTCCTCATTTTGCATCTAAATATTGCATATGAGCGTCATTTTAAATGTTGGTTACTTGATGGTTATTGGACTGATTTCTGTTGCTGAAGCTAATTGAGGAATGCTAGACTGAACTGAAGAAAGCTCTGAGTTGCATAGATATATTGTACCTAGAGTATTGTAACTGGTTTGATCATCAATAATACAAGCATGTTCACGGGATCCTTGAGCTATATTAATGGTGAAGTTTTCCTAAATTGTTATTGTTTCTCCTTATGTTTTCCATGATGTTCATCTTTCTCTGATAAAGAAACAGAAGTTCTAGATTAGGATTTGCTGTTTCAAGCACCCTTTTTCTGTCTGTATTCTTTGTGTGTATGTTTTCTTATACAAGGTTTGATTGGAATATTCTTAATTTCCTTCTAGTCATATCTAGCTTGTTATCTTGAGAATGATTCAATAGAGTGAAACCAAGGAAATTTGTGGTGAATCCATGTTCCTTTGAGTAGGACTTGAGATAGTGTTTTTAAGACCCTTCTTTAAAGTATACTTATTAGAGTCTAAACCAGTGAGGTTTATGGTATGCCCTGCTCTCTGGACTACTTTGAAATGTTGCTTTGAAGAGTCTTTTAAGAGTTTTTCAAAAGCAGATTAGATTGTTTCTTTTTGATCTTAGACCACTCTTACTGTTATCTTACATGTTTTCTTTATCTGAAAGTAGTTCTTGAATTACTGGATTGTTGTCTTAAAGGTTTTCTTATCAGAGTTTGTCCAAAGAGGTTTATGGTTTGCCCTGTCCTTTGGCTTGCTTCAAACAGTTACCTTAAAAGGCTTTTCTTATCTAAGTAGAGCTAGAATATTCTTAATTGACTATAGCTTTGCTGCTTTCACAACTAATTATTGTTTCATATCACAACCTAATCTAAATAATCCACTTGATATAGTTAGCTTGCCCTGTGAAATCCCTTGCAGAGTTGATGAACATTTAAATCCTTTTATGACTCCATTGCCCAATTAATTGATGTTTTCTCACAGTCTATTTGTTCAATTGAAACATTCTCTCAATCAGCCACACCATTGATCCTTCAATCTATCGATTAATCCAACCAAACAAATAAGTCCTTAGAACTTCATAAATAGCCTAAAAATATTAAAACAAAGAGCACAAAGATATATCAATTAAAAACACCTTAATAGAGAGATGCCTCTCTGAATCCAGGAAGGCTAGGTCCTAGGATTCCAAAGTGGTTCTGATGTGGCCCCTGCAGTGTTTTTTCTTGCCAATGTTGTGAATATAATTCATAGAAAAGTGAATAAATACAAATAAATGTAATTACTAAATAGTCAAATAAAGATTATGTTAAGTATTCATTAAGTTAGTGAAAAGGCATGTCTAAAAGACATGCCTAGTCATGAAAGGTCGTCTGCGTAGGTATATAAGCAAGGCTTCATTGTAACATTTTATCATCACATATACATTTTATGTATTAATAAATTATTATTAAAAATACCTTTTGTGTATTTTTACAATTAAAGTCAACAAGCCTACAGTTTTGTTGTTTCAGTGGTATCAGAGTCATGCTGCACAATATAGTCTCATGAGCCTATGAACGTAGTTTACGAGCCTATGAACATAGTTTACCGTACAATGTGCCATTACGTGTAGATCCTAAAGAAAGTGAGAAGATTAGAAAAATTCAAGAAAAGCTTGAACAATTAGAAAACTCATGTGCAGAAGCTACAACCTGTTTTAAGAAAATTTATGAAGAAATCCATAATAAGGAAGAAGAAATTTTTGAAGATTCTGATAAAGTGGATATCGATCAAAATGATGAGAATAATGCACAAAAAACTACATTTAATAATGGTGGAGATAAACTTGATAATAATGAAGAAGAAACTAATGAATAAAATTTAAAAGGGATTGTTAGTACAATTAGTGAAATTAATTTAATATAGATGTCTAAGAACCCTCAATCTCAAGATAATAATTATGTTTATGAAGATCAATATGAAGCTGCGGAGGTTGATGAATCTCAACAAGAGTACGACAAACAATTATTCGATGAAGAAGAAAGGATTTCATACAAGATAGTCTGCAGAGAAAAAATATTCTGCCATTACTCAACTATTAGCAGTCCTCGAGCTCTTGCTGGGAACCCACGTAGTTCTTTCATGGCATTCGGCAATAAGGTAACAAAACATTTTAAGAGTTTGGTGGAAGAATTTCCAGGCGAAAAAGATGATGTGGCACATTTGCGATTAAGGAAGGATGCTGACGAGATCACAATTGCTCTGTCAAAGGAAGAAATTCAAGAACTGTGGATCCCAAAACCCTTGTGGGCATCAGCACAAAATATCGACTCCTACCTCAATTTCCGTCTGAAGTTATTTTCTAACGAAATCCACACGTATTTTCTCAGAGCCCGTATCATTATAATGGCAGACAACATAAACATTGTACACTATGTGGATTCATTGGTTCGCTGGATCGCAAATGATATTAAGATCCCTTAAGATTCCAAAGCCCTTTTGGAACGTATAATAGTTCTTAGCCACAATTGTGAGAATAATCACGATAACATATCCCTGTTGCTATCTGTTCATGGATTTGAAAGGATTTGGGAGCACTGGCAAGGGATTTTAATGCCCAAGGGATCTGAAATTGGCACAGTATAAATGAAAGGCATGAATCTCGAAATTTATGCCGAGAGATAGTTAAGCTCATAGAGATTTTAGGGTTTGGTCTAGACAGACCATACCTCATTTCCCAGACATTGTGTGGCATCATGCGTGTGGTTTACTTTGAGGGAAGTGACCAGAGAAACAAGGGAAAAAAATTTCGCATTCTCCACTCTTTGCTTTACAATTCGAGGATGCCTTTGTTCCGTGCCTATGATGATTTCATCATACACCACATGGGGGATCCATTATTGTGGTTTAGTGAGCAGACCCTTAGGATCAACCCCCACAACGACATTCTTTCTCCGACAAAAGAAATGGTGCTGTCCGATCACGATCTCAGACGTTTGATCGCTGCATGGCGGCGGGAGTACAGCATTGTGCCGCCTTTCTCTTTCTGTACGTCCATAGACCTAAAAGCCCTAGTCAATGCTTTGTTAGATCATGAATTGGGAGGCGGGAAATTATTGAGATTTCTCCGTGAATTTAGTGCTGCAATTCAACACAAACACAAAATCATTGAGTCCAAAGAGGGATTTCTATTGTTGAACAAGCTGACAGCAGGATTCCCTCTTGAATCAGTCGTTGATTTGTGCTAGTGGGCACATATTTTGGTGGTTATTATGGCTAATGCCCACAATTTCAACAACGAGATCGATCTCAGCGAAGAACAACATAAATTATTTGTAGTCCTTGACAAAGTAAGCAGCGAGATTAATGATGCGGCCTTTGAGATGGGCTTGATCAAATTAATCCACTCGTTAATGGCGGCCAAGGAACATATACTTAATCACAAGGGACTCGTACGAACTTTGTCAAAATTCATTCTCAAGCCCGACCACGATCGATTTGTTAGCAAGGAGCATTTTGACAAATTGTTGTACATAATCTTGGAGCTCTGGGGCACACAGAGTGGATTTAAGTATCTCCGACTTTCACGGGCAATGGCTTCATTAGTGTGGCCAACGCCTATCAACATCAACGAGGCATAGTACGAGAATATATTCCAAACAATATCCTCCAGACTGAAAACCCTAGTGGAGGGCCAGAGTCCTCCCTCGTCACTTCCTAGCCCCCTTGAAGACATGTTTAAGTTGATTCATACGAAGGCTTATGGAAACTACTAAAAAGAGGCTAATATAGAAAGACACGATCGTACGATGGTACCAAAGGAATTTCAAATTAAAAAATAATTATAAGGCTTTATAAAATGATTATAGTGTAACTTTATTATTATAAAGTTATATTATGATAAATTTTATAAAGTAAATTATAAAAAAACATATGTATATATATATTAATATAATTATAATAAATATATTAATAAAAAAATCAAAATATAAATGTGGATTCCAAGATAAGACTACTAAAGACTTAGATACGCTGAAATAACGTGGGAAAGTGAAGGAAATTGTTAGAAATTAAGGTGAAGAATTTTATTATCGATAAAACTTTGAGGACAAAGTTTCTGAAGGAAGGGGAAATGTTGTGAATATAATTCATAACAAAGTGAATAAATACAAATAAATATAATTACTAAATAGTCAAATAAAGATTATGTTAAATAGTCATTTGTTGGCAATATGATGCAGAGTGTTGTCCTTGATGGCAACCCACTGAATGAAGATGAAGACATGAGATTGTTGGCATGTGTTGTCCTTGATGGCAATACACCTGATGAAGTTATTCTTGACTTGATGGACTTGGTAAATGATGTAAATCTGATGTGATATGATGTTTTTTGACAATATGATGTAGAGAGTTGTTCTTGAATGGAAACCCACCTGATGAAGATGATGGCAACTTACTTGATGAAGTTGTGCTTGATAGAATATGTCTTGATGAAGCTGTTTAAAGATGAAAATCTGATGTATCTACAGAGAGTACAGAAGGTAATGAAGAAAGGAATTCAATATGTGCTAGATCCATGATGTAAAATTGTAATATTCAATCATGTAAGGACTTTTCATTTTTGTAAACCCACTTGGTTGGGTAGTTGAGTCTCATATGTAAATCCACTTGGTTGGATATTTGATGTAAGTATGAGTCATTGGTGATAGGAATTTCATAGAGTCATGTACTTCATTGGAAAATATGCTTTGAAGATTCAGCATGAACTCAGGGGGAGCTTGGTCACTTCGGTATATATCAGATCTGCAGAACGCTTCTTGTACATGAGGAGAAAAGGGGGAGAGTGTGTTGGTTTTGATCCGCCCTTTGCCCTTGATGTCAAAGGGGGAGAGTGACATGGTGTTTGAATGAAGAAAAAGAATGGTGTCAAAAATGGGAAGAGTGACATGGTGTCATTGTATTCTTAATGTACCTATCTGTTGTAGTAACCAAACACCATCGTGGTTGCCATCAAGTCCAAAGGGGGAGATTGTTGGCAATATGATGCAGAGTGTTGTCCTTGATGGCAACCCACTGAATGAAGATGAAGACATGAGATTGTTGGCATGTGTTGTCCTTGATGGAAATACACCTGATGAAGTTATTCTTGACTTGATGGATTTGGTAAATGATGTAAATCTGATGTGATATGATGTTTGTTGACAATATGATGTAGAGAATTGTTCTTGAATGGCAACCCACCTGATGAAGATGATGGAAACTTACTTGATGAAGTTGTGCTTGATAGAATATGTCTTGATGAAGCTGTTTAAAGATGAAAATATGATGTATCTACAGAGAGTACAGAAGGTAATGAAGAAAGGAATTCAATATGTGCTAGATCTATGATGAAAAGAGTATGTCTCAAGGCATACGCGGATTTTCCTAGGAGAACATATGCACGCGGTAAATTACGTGCCAAGTCACGTATGGGCAAAAGCGCTCATAAAGTGAAAACCAGGGGTAACCACCATGGTATTGACCCATTGTATTGGGTAATGATTCGTCTAAATGACCCCGTCCAGGAATACCATCGGAAGTAATGTAGTTTTGGGCTCATGGTATTGAAAAAGGGTAAACCTATATAAGGAGAAGAAATTCATTGTGCAAATGATGAGTGTGAGTGCAAGATGTCTGAGCTTGAATGAATACTTCTCTATGAAGTATATCTGTATGGAAAGGGTAAAGGCTTGATGATAGATCTGAATCTATGATGCACCAATGAAGAAAATGATGAAGAAGGGGATCTAGATCTGAAATGTATTTGTATCTACTAGATCTGTTTATGGAGTGATCAGATCTGTGATGAGGCGAACATCTGTCTGAAGTAAAGGATTGAATCTGAACTGAATATCTGATTTGAAGAAGTATGCTGCTCTATAATGGTTGAAGATCTATATGCTAGTTCGCCGCAGAGGAAGCGCGTATATACGCGGCTTTGTTGAAGAGAAAGCGCGTATGCGCAATGAAATGAGCTCTGTAATATGTATAGAGGTATACGCTGGTTTATGTGAACAGAAGTGCGTATATACGCGACATCAGAAAAAGGAAAGCGCGTATGCAAACTAGGGTTTGCTGAAGTCTGTGGTAAGAAATGTCTGATCTATTCTGCTGGTTTACTGATATCTGTCAGTGAGTTATATGTATCTGTTTCATGGTTGACTGTGCTTAAAAGTATGGAGTGGGTCCAGTCTGAAAATATGATGAAACGTGGCCTGCAAGTGGTGTCCTAAAGGAAGATTTGGATCCAGTGTGAAAATTGATGAAACGTGGTCCATAGAGGTGCTGAGGGTTGTAGCCTTCGATCGAGAAGTCATGCTTCCCCTTCGAGGGTAGGGTGGTAAATGAGGAAGCGGTCGTAGCTCCCTTCCAGTGCTTGAGAGCGGTAAAACGAGATCGAGGGGGTCGTGACTCCCTTCCGGAAGGCCCGGTAGCAGTCGAAAAGGGTTGTGCTCCCTTCAGAGCGCTGTGCATGGGGCTGCTCTGCTGCGCAAGCATTGGTCAATCGTGGAGTGCCTGGCGTCTTTGGTAGGAGTACTTTCCGACACATATGTTGTAAGATGTTTTCTCTATAATAAAATATTGAAGGCTGAGCAACTGCAGCGGTGGTTTTCTCCCGACTTGGGTTTCCACCTAAAAATCCTGGTGTTCATGTGTGATGCTTTGTGTGATGGATCTAGAAGAAGTTCTCAAGATCAAAGTTGAAGAACAACAAAGAGCAATTAAAGAGAAAGGCTCTATCGACAAAGAGATGATCTCTAGAATGAAGGAACAGATAGAAATGCATGAAAATATGCAGAGAGGGCTTGAAAAAGAAATCCTCGCTCTCAAAATAAATCTGGAAAAATCAAATAAGAAAAATGAAGAACTTGGAGCAAAAATCATCTCTGTCATAGAAGAATCATACAAGGACCATGAAGAACTTCTACAAGAATTTGAAGAACAAGATAATAGGTTGAAAGAATAAATCTTGAAACTGAATGATCAAGTAGAAGAAGGAAGAAGGAAAGAAGAAAGCATGAAGAAGCAATGCCAAAGCTTGGAGGTTGAGGTAAACATTCTCAAAGGTAAACTAGAAGAAAAGGATAAACTCTTGAGGTTTCAAGATAGTACTAAGATTCTGGATAATATTCTTAGTAATCAAAGATCTCCTGCTATTAAACTTGGTCTTGGTTTTCATGAAACTGTTAAAGGAGAATCTAGTTCACAAGGAAGTGCTAAAGATTCAAAGGATGTCAATGAAAAACCTGAAGTGTTGAAAGAGACAAAAGATCAACCAACAATCATGAATTCTCAAAGGAATTCTTTCAAGAACATTGAATGTTTTAAATGTCATAATTATGGGCATGTTGCAGCTAATTGCAGGAGCAGATCATTTCAGCCTCAAACTAACAGATTCTATATAGAAAGGCACTCTGGTTTCTTCAAGGGATATTGTTTTTCATGTAACAAGTATGGACATAAAGCAGCTGATTTTAAAAGGAGGAAGATTAGAAATACTCATTATGATTCTTATGCTTACTTCTCTGGACACATGAGATGTTACTCTTGTAACAAGTATGGACATGTATAAAAAGAATGCAGGTTGAACAGATATGAGAAATTGGATAACTTCCAGCACACAAATAGAAAGTTCAAACAAATTTGGAAAAAGATGGAGGACCAATCAGAAACGTAGGGAACTCTGACCCTACTGCAGTCATCCGCTTCTGAAGCTTACTTTTCTTATTGACTGCAGGAATGATGTGGGATACATTATGAGATTTAGTAATGTATCGTCACAAGGGGAGCAATGCATGATGACTCTCATGGTTGATTTGATTACTCTGGTTATGTTTACTTCTGACAGTGCATCTGATGTGGAAAAGATAGGTGCAGGAAGTACAAGCTCAGGAGGAGATGAAGGAAGATGAAAATTTTCTATGCTTCACTTTCCATACGCGGGTTCGATGAACCAAAGTCGCGTATACACGCGAGTTCCAGCAGACACAGTCGCGTATGCATTGATGATAAGAGAATTTATATGATAAATGAAGATCTGGAGCAGAGGTTCAGGGGGAGCATCAGTCTGACTGTTTATAACTGTATTATTGACTATGTATCAGCTTACTTTCTCAGTTCTATAATAATGATGATATGATACTTGGTTTCTTATGTTGAAGACTATGGATGAGTCCTGTTCGCTTTTTGATGAAGAGTATTCATTGTTGAGATGAAAGTCTTATAATTCGGAGATAAGGGCAGTTCATGCAGAGATTGTTGCTGATGACTTACTGATGAACGTATTCAGGTTGCACAAGTTAAGAAGGAGCACTGGTTCAGGGGGAGCAGCAGGTTGAATACTAATGATTGCATTGTTGGCAATATGACTGCTTATTCTTTGGCTTTGATACCAATTGTTGGGAAAAATACTGAGAGGGGGGGTGAATCAGTATTTACAGCATCATTAAGTTAGTGAAAAGGCATGTCTAAAAGACATGCCTAGTCATGAAAGGCCGCCTGCGTAGGTATATAATCAGGGCTTCATTATAAAATTTTATCATCACATATACATTTTATATATTAATAAATTATTATTACAAATACCTTTTGTGTATTTTTACAATTAAAGTCAACAAGCCTACAGTTTTGTTGCTTCAGCCACTCTTGCAAATCACAGGGAGCCAACATAGTGGCGACCATACTGGGGACTACTGAGTAATAGATAATTCCAAAGACTCAGAAAACCTCATTAATTTAAAATGAATCAAGTGTCAGCTAAGAATGGTTCCTGATTGTTGATGGTGGACAACAACCAGTCCTATAAGACAAGTAAAAATCCTCCACCTGGTGACTCCACTAATTTTCCATTGACTCCACTGGGAAACTTAACCTATCATCAAAACATTAAACAATACCCATTCAAGAATAATTTGTGGATTAAGTATCTCTTTTACAGTTTTTTTTGTGTCCTAAAGACTGTCATACCTCTAAAAACCTTTCTAACCTGTTGGGTCCAAAATCCTGGCTTCTAGAAGGATCCATACTGGATCCCATCCTGACCCAAATCCTCCTCCAATAGTTGAAAATCCTGAAAGCATTCTTAGAAAGTCTCCTACATATAAAAATCCAACTATTGTCAGACCCATCCTAAGAGCAAGTTTTGTCCCTGAAAACCTCATAAACTTGCAAAATTCCCCAGTTGACATATTTCATACAAAAAGCCTATCTAGAGCTAAGTCACAAAGTGGTATAGACTAGATAAACCTTGACCTTGTAGACTCACAACAAAGTAGTAGCAGGGAAGCCTCTCCTTCCACTCCTCCTGATCTCCATTTTCTCCATAAATTTGGCTTCTCTCATCCTAAATCTACTCAACATCACCTAGCTGGTCCAAGTACTTCAGCTACACCCACCCATACACCCACTGTTCAAACCACTCCACTTCATCACCTTCCTCCACTTGTTAATCCTCCACTTTTTCCACAAGTTCATATCATGGCAACATGGTATGCCCCCTTAGTCCTTCCTTTACCTCTAGTTGTTCTGCCACCAGACTATCAGTTCAAGATTCCATTATATGATGCTAGTGGTTCTACTACAGCTCAACAGCATGTGGAAAAAATGAATGACTACTTCGACAGACAAGAAATAGATGATGAAACTATCAAACTTAGAATGTTTGCTCAAAGCTTAGGGGGATAAGCAATAAAATGGTTCAAATGCTTAACCCCTAATAGTATTAATTATCTCCTTACTTTTCATCAACTATTCCTAAACAAATGGGAAGTCAAGAAAAATCCCCATCAAATCCTATCAGAATAAAATGACCTTAAATGAAATGTTGGAGAGAGTGTCCAAGATTATTGCACTAGATTCAATAGTGTTTATAATGCACTCCCTCCACAAATGAAACGCCCACAAGGCTTAGCCTTAATGAGGTTTCATGAAGGATTTGACCCAGACATCTGTTATCAATTAAGAGAGAGAGAGCCCCTCGCATTAGAAGATATGCAGAAAGGGGCAGTAAGTGTAGAAGCTAACCTAAATGCCAAAAGGACTAGATTGAAAGTAGAAAAGAAGGTTACCTACAAAATGAAGCTGGACCCTCCACATTAGATTCCAGAATTGATATCTTGGTTAGAACCATAGAAAGGATGATTGAGAGAATAAACATGAATGAGAGAGCTTATCCTGAAGAGAACCAAACAACTCCTCAAAACAAAAAAACCAAAACTTTAGAAGGAATCCCCCTCAAATAAGACAAAGAGGTCATGATCAGCAGGTCAGACCTCCTTTTCAACAAAACTATGTTGATGAAGATGAGGGAGTGATGGAAGAAACATAGGAAGATCACATAAACTTATTGGGAGTAAACAATGAGGATATTGTTTTCCTCACTGAAGAAGAACAAGGCATATATACACCGTATGATGAGGAAAGCCCAGAATCTGCAGTATACAAACGAGGCTTTGGAAATTCTATAATGGAAGTACACAAAAAATATGACCTCAGGAGTAAAAATAATCCAAACACTCCCAAAAATAAAACCTATGAAATTTGTGTTAGGAACAATCCTGAAAACATTCCTAAAAAGACAACAGAAAACAAAAAAACAACGGCTGAAGTTTTTGATAAAAACAAAGGAAAAAACACCCAAAATTATGACAAACATGGTGGTGACAAAAGTAGCACTAGCAACCCAAATAATGCTCCTAGCAAAAATATTTTAACTGCTATCCATAATAAAAACCAACAAGCTGATTTTGCTGAGAACATAGTGACTAAGAAGGCTGATCTAAACATGTTAAAGACTCAGATACCTTTTAGCATAGAGAGTGAAATTGCCAAAATCAAGATCCCTGTTCCTCTTACTGAATTAGTCACCCAAGGTGTATATAAAACCCAACTTTTGAGAGATTTAAACATAGGAGAACAAACAAATTCTGTCAATGTGACTGATGATAAGCCTGAGCTTCTATTTGGACCAGAAGTAGAAGGAAAATTTCAAGAAGGCGGTGTTCCTCCTTTTTATGTTAGTCTAAACATCCATGATAAGATTTTGCACAATGCCATGCTTGACTCACGAGCTTCCCACAACCTTATGCCTAAAGTAGTGATGGAGAGACTAGGCCTTGAGATAACTAGACCTTACAAGGATTTATACTCTTTTGACTCCAGTAGATTTAAATGTCTAGGTCTAATCAAATATTTATGTGTAAACTTAGCCCAAATACCATCCAAAAGCTTAGTGATGGACATTGTAGTGGCTGATATACCTCCTAAATATGGCATGCTCCTTTCAAGGTCATGGGGTTCTAAACTCCAAGGTACCCTGCAGATGGATATGACTTATGCAACCATCCCTATCTTTAGTCAACCAAGAAGACTATATAGGGAAACACACATGAAATATATGGTTAGTAGTCAAGAAAAACTAGACAACACCCCACTTTATTCTATTCACATAGACCTTGACTCATTCATTCTTTACAATGATGAAAATCTTAATGAGCGAGAAGAAGTAGATGACAATCCAAAAATAGGAAAAGAGGGAAAAAAGGAGAAAAATCCAAAATAGTTCGCTAATTCAGAAAATTACAGCAAACACAAGGAAGATCCTAGGCAACGAGCCAATCACCAACATAATGCCGACCACGAGAAGCAAATAGAAAATCCTCAACATAGTGGAAACCATGAAGAACAAGAAAAAACTCAACATAGTGCAGACCCTAATGAACAACATAGTGGCAGCTATTACAAACAGGACAAAGAGGACATAAATGACTTTAATAACAAATCTGAACATGAACCTCTTTTGAGTATGAGTTTTGATGGGTCTTGTAGCAAAACTGGTTTAGGAGCAGGAATATGGGTACATAACACAGAAAATAATCATGCCGAGGGCCATTCATACAAACTAAACTTTAAGTGCACAAATAACATAGCTGAATATGAAGCTCTCCTCTTAGGACTACAATTATTGAGAAAACTAGGAGCCAAGAGGATAACTATTCATGGAGACTCAGAATTGATTGTTCAAAAAGTAAATGGAGAATATACTGCCAAGCATCCAAGATTACAAGCATATAGAGATGATGTTGTTGACCTTTTGAAAACATTCATAGAATATAAGCTTAACTTTGTCCCTAGAAACCAAAACATTCTTGCCAATGGTTTAGCCTTTACTGCTAGTACATGTCAAAAACCTTATGAGAGAAAACAATACACAGTCCAAGTTAAATATAGACCAGCAGTCCCTGATAATATCAAATATTTGCAAGTCTTTGAAGGAGATAAATAGTTAGAGGATTTCCTGCAGTCCATAAATGGGTTTGAAATGACTAATTCAGACTCAGAGTATGAGGAAGACTGTCCTACTAATGAAAAATCTTATGAAGAAGAAACTCCTAACATTGCTGATACAAATATAGCTGATATAAATCTGTTAGCTAAAGAACACCCACAAAAAATAGGGCTGAGCACTGATTTAGAACAAGAAGAATTTGAAGTGCTGCATTTTCACACTGATAACTTGCCAAAGGGATTGGTGCCTCTAGAAGAATTGTTTGACTTTAATTATGTTGCCAAAAAGCCAAAAGTGGAACCCACTGAAATTGAAGTAGAAGAGTGCAATATAGGCAGTAAAGAAAATCCCAAAATGATTAAATTATCCAAAACACTACAAGCTCATATAAAACTGAAATATCTTGAGCTTTTTAGAGAATTTTCTGATGTTTTTGCTTGGAGTTATGAGGACTGGAAATCATATGATACAGAGATAATCCAACATAAGATACCCCTCAAAGAAAACCATAAAACTTTTAGAAAAAATTGTGCAGAATAAACCTTGTGCAATTACCCCTGGTTGAGAAAGAAATCGAGAAAATGTATGATGCTGGAATTATAGTCCCAGTGAGATACTCAGACTGGGTGTCCAATATTGTATCTGTGAGGAAGAAAACGGGAGAGATAAGGCTTTGTATAGACTTTAGAAACTTAAACAAAGCTTCTTTAAAAGACAACTACCCCTTGCCCAAAATGGATTATATTTTACAAAGGGTAGTGGGTTCTAAAAGAATTTCTTTGCTAGATGGCTTTTCAGGATACAACCAAGTGCTGGTATATCTTGATGATCAACTTAAAACAGCTTTCACTACACCTTGGGGCACTTTCATGTATGTGAAAATGCCCTTTGGTTTAATGAATGCTGGTTCCACATTCCAAAGAGTCATGGATATTGTTTTTTCAGAAGAGACAGGCTTCTTCATTATGATGTATTTAGATGACATTATTGTCTATTCCAAAACATGTGAATAACACCTTACTCACTTAAGAAAAGTCTTTGAGAAATGCAGAAAGTATGGTCTGTCCTTAAACCCCAAGAAAACTTTATTTGGCCTCCAATAAGGTAAAATTCTAGGCCATATTATATCTGAAGAGGGAATAAAAATAGACCCAAAAAGGATTAAAGGCATATTGAAAATCAGCCATCCTAGAAACATTAAAGAGCTACAATATTTCATTAGAAAGATTACTTTCTTAAGAAGGTTCATACCAAACCTAGCTAAACTCCTTAGAAACATAAAAAACATGCTAAAAATGGAAACATAAGTTAAATGGACCATTTAAGCAAAGCAATCCTTTGAATTGGTTAAAAAATCACTCACTCAAACACCAGTTCTCATTAGCCCTGATTTCAAAAAATATTTCTTCATTTACTCCTTTGCATTAGAACATACAGTTGCTACTGTCCTACTTCAGAAAAACATAAAAGGACAAGAGAAACCTATTGCATTTTTCAGTAAGGCTTTAAGAGATGCCCCTCTGAAATACAACATAATGGAAAAGCAGGCTTTTTCCTTAATTAAGGCCTTGAAGTATTTTAGAGTTTACATTTTACACTCACACATCGTTGCATTTGTCCCACACATCATTGTCAAAGAAATTTTAACACAAGATCCTGATGGCAAAATAGGTAAGTGGATTGATGTTATATTATAATATGATTTAGAAATCAGACCCACTAAACTGATAAAAGGACAAGGACTTGCAAAAGTTATGGCTGAATCAAATCTCAAAGCCTTAGATATGAATATGGTTGATATTTTAGAAGAACAAGAAGAATGCACAACCCCTCCTGTTGAAGAAGTATTGTTGAATTCCCTTTGGTGTGCTGATATTTTGTATGTGCTCTTTTATCTTAATGTTCCTCCTGGATTATCAAAGACAAATGCAAGATTTTTAAAGTTAAGAGTTGTGAATTACTGCATTATAGATAAATGGTTATATTGGAATAATGCTAGTGGTCTATTGCTTAAATGTTTGCCTGAGAATGATGCAGAGAAGATCAAGCATGAGTTTCATGAAGGGGAATGTGGAGGTCACCTCTATTAGAAAACAACTGTTAACAAAATCCTCAGAGCTGGTTATTATTGGCCCACCCTCTTCCAGGATATCCATAAATTGGTAATTGCCTGCCACCAATGTCAAATCTTTGAAGGTAAAAGAAAACTCTTACCCTTACCTCTGCACCCTATCATTGTTGAAGCTCATTTTCAACAATGGGGCCTAGACTTCATTGGGGAAATCCATCCTTCTTCATCTGCCCAACATAAATGGATCCTCACAACTACTGATTTCTTTACAAAATGGATAAAGGCCATCCCTTCTAGAACTGCCACTGATCTAGTCATCATTAAATTCCTTGAAAACCATATTTTGTCTAGATTTGGGTGTCCTAGAAATATTATCACTGACAATGCAGTTGCCTTTAGATTCAAAAGGATGGTAGACTTTTGCAACAAATATCAGATCACAATGGGTCATTCCACAGCTTATTACCCTCAAGGTAATGGGTTGGCAGAATCCTCAAACAAAAGTTTAATAAACATCATCAAGAAGTTGCTGGAGGGAAATCAAAATTCATGGCACAACAAGCTAGTACATGCATTATGGGCTGACAGGTTAACATGAAAGAAATCCATTAGAGTGTCTCCCTATCAGATAGTTTATGGAGGAGATGCAATTTTTCCAACAAGCCTAGGAGTTCCAGTCATGAAACTGATCTAGGAAGTACAGTCTGAAGAAAATGAAATGATAAGAAGGATAAATCAGACCATACAGTTGCAGCAAAAAAGAGAGGAAGTCTATAACAGAACACAACAAGTACAAGAAAACATCAAGAAGCTATTTGACAAAAGGTCAAAAGAAAATGATTTCAACATTGGCGACAAAGTGCTCAAATGGGGCTCAAGAAGAGAAGACAAGGGAAATCATGGTAATTTTGAGAATATGTGGAAAGGTCCTTATATTATCCATTCTGCCAGAGGCAACAATGTATTTTTCTTACAGGAAATGGATGGAACAAAACTTTTTGGAGGTCTTGTCAATGGAAGGATGCTCAAACATTATTTCCATTAAGATGCTTAAGTTTAAAGCTTTATCCATTGTATATAACGTTGTTTAAAGAAAATATCAGAGAAAAAATAAATACAACAAAAGAAAAACAAAGAAAAGAGGGCAGAAAAAGAAAGGTACAACCCCATACCAAAAAAGAATTAAGTTCTAAAAGTGTGCAAGTCTAAATGCCACTACTTTAAGAGAGAAGCCTTATTTAGGCATACAACCTAATCATGACTAAATGAGTTTTCAATTTCTGCTGATAGGTTAGTGAATGAGGATTTGTCAAAATGTCTAAACTTGGCTTATCAGTAGACTAGATTAGATTAGGAAAAAATTGGTCCCAAAGCTCAAAATCTGAACCAAGAAAGAAGAGAGGGATAAAAAGAAAATTCTAAATTTCAGCCCTCAAAGTTTTGTGTTAAAATTTCTGCAAAATAGATTATGTATGTAGATTTGTACAAAGTATCACTGCTTATAACAAATCAGACTGTTCAATCCTGATTTGATTATGTTTTCAATTTTCTGTTTTAGCTTAGAGAATAAAAATATGTCATACAGCTTAATCTTGACAGATATTTAGATTAGGTAGAGAAATGAAAGAGTTTATTAGCTCAATCTGAACTCTTGGTTGATATAAGTGTAGAATTTGTTTAGTTTCATGTTTTCAAAAGAAATAATGTCAAGGGTTGGCTAATTCAAATGCACCCAAGGAAGAAAAAATATTAGAACAAGTACGATGGGTAGGTAGAAGTTGAGTTGGAATTAATCATGTTATGATTCAAATGCTGAAAAATCACTTCTTCAAAAGCAGCAGGTCATCAAGTTTAATGGGGGTATGTCAAGGTGCAAATCAAGGAAATGGTCTACTTCTTCCATAGATATATTTTCTGAGGTTCTTGACACCTCCTAAAGGAGCTGCCCTCCCCAGTTGGAGCCACTGTTATCCTCCTGTATTTTACAGATTTCACTAGATGACTGTGGATGTTCTACAAGCACCCAAATATAGCATTATTTTCCCATGATCTATCTTTAGAAATCTCACTGCCTTCATCATCCTAAGTTTGACTATTTTTCGCTAAAATTTCCTATCTTTTCTACCTCCTCAAAAGTTCACCCTGCTGCTCTAATAAACTCCATTTTTTGGGCATAATTCCCTCATTCAACCCTCTATTGACACCCTCATTTATCCGTTTTCCCCCCTAAAAATATGTCATTTGAAATAAAGGTATCCCAAAAGATGTTCAGTAGATCTAGATGATGAAGCATAATGAGTTTGATGAGGGATTTTCTATCCTCCTATATTTTACATATTTCACTAGATGACTGTGGATGTTCTATAAGAACCTAAAGATAACATTATTTGCCTATCAGCTATCTCTAGAAGTCTCACTGCCTTCATCATCCTAAGTTTGACTATTTTTCGCTAAACTTTCCTATATTTTCTACCTCCTCAAAAGTTCACCCTGCTGCTCTAAAGAAACTCCATTTTTTGGGCCTAATTCCCTCATTTAGCCCTCCATTGAAACCCTCATTTATCCCTTTTCTCCCCTAAAATACCCCTAAAAAAATCCCCTCCCATTCATCATTTTTGTCTAAAAACCCTTAAGCAATGTAGAAACCCTCCTTACATTGTTTAAACTTTGATTTCTACCCTATCATATCCTCTCAAAACCTTGTTAAGCTCTGTTTTTTTGTTAAAAAATCCTCTTTTTGTGAGATAGGCCTTAAGTCCCTTCCCGCTTAAGCCCTAGCCCCTTCACTCCAATATGACCCCGACCTCTGCCTATTCCTAAGCCCCCTCCACCATGCAAATATACCTCCACCCATTTTTTACCTCACCCCACCACTTTTTTTCTCTCGGATCATTTGGACCGTTGATCAAAGGCCTTGGGCCCTGATCCAATGGCCTCCGCACTCCCACCCTTCATCTTATCTACAACCCGACCCCGCACTACTCGAAAAAAATGCTCACGTCACCACCCCGGCCCCACCTTCCACTCAAATCCCGTGCTCCAATCACAGTTCGACACCTGTACTCCACTACCCACCCTACCAACCTGCACCCCATCTTCGGGCTCCACCCGCACCGTCGATCTCGCTCCTTGAGATCTGACGGTTTGAATTGCATATCGCGCAGGATTTGATGCCGGGGTTTAATGGCTCCAATCCGCGCGAAATGGGCGGTTTCGTCCAGGACACGTGGTATCCGCCCAGTGGTATCGCACATCCCCGGGCCAAAACCATTTATCGCCCTATGTCCGCACGATAAACCACCGCGGTTTTCCCAAAACCGCCCTCCTCCTCCCGCGCCAAAATTCAAATTTCTTCATCCTCCCACCTGGTTCCACATACGGAACCTTCCCTTTGCATCCCCTCTGTTGAGGTATAAAAGGTGTCTTTTTAACTCCTATTTATCTCACATTAATTATCAATCCAGGTATGATTTTTTATTTCAAGAGTGTACTTAGTCTGAGGTTGCAATTCAATCTAAGAGTAATGCTTTCCAATATGCAGTACAGTGTTATAAATATAAGAGTAAACAGATGCTTGGAAATGAAATCTAACTACAATGACATGAAACTAAATGCTCTAAAATCCAATCATTCACTCAGCAATCATCAGTCAAGGATGCAGTGGTAATAACTCTTTCCTTTGGCAACTGATGTAAATGAAATCAAATAAGAACAAGACAATTAATCTGAGAATGTAGGTAGCAATAACCAATGTCCTTTATAGTTGATGATCTTACACTCCACATTAAAGCAATTAAATGGAAACTGAACTAAATCACTAATGCTGCTAATGAAAGTAAACTAGGCAAGCTCTCAAAAGCAAAACCAAACTCTTTGCAGGTCTGAAATAAACTGTAAATTAACTAACTGAAATGAACAGTAGATCTATTTTACTAGAATTGAACAACAATAGAAATGAACAGCAAACTCTATCTAACGGATTTGAACAGCAAATTCTATTGAACAACAAAATCTATCTAATGGATTTGAACAACAAATTCTATTAAACAACAATCCGAAATGAATAACAATTAGAATGGAACAAAAAATGGAATGGAACAACATATGTTGAACAACAAAGCTTTGTTAAAGCATAACAAGATAAGTTATACAGGGATCAATATTCTTGTTAAATTGGAAAGGAATGGCAACGCAATTCAACAATGCAACACACCAAGATTATAAAGCAATAAAATAGTAAACTATTAAACTTGAAACTGTAATGAAAATAAATGCAAACCTTCACACAATTGTAATCGAAAGATAATGATACAAAAGAGCAAGTGGATCCACCAGGGCCGGGCCCTTAGCCGCTAGGGAAACACCGCTGAGCTACTCCAGAGTCAAGTGATGGAACAACAACTAAATCATGTATTAATCGCGCATAACAGCGTTTACAAACAATCACTCTCTGCTTGAATCACGAGAGTCAATGAAATTATAATTAAAAAAGACGTTTCAATGATAATCGTCTCTCCTTCGATTTCTACAGGCGCGACCTTTTATAACAACTCGGCGGACAATACAAGAAACAAATATAAACTTTGAACAACGATCCCTTAGGATCAAAAGATCCTGAGGGATTCGTTCCATTTTCCTCTTTTAGCTAACGCTTCGTCTTCTTGTGTTGTAGCCATGTTGTTTCTTGCATTTCTTTAACTATGCGTTTTGATTTCATCCTTCTTGTCTAGATACGGCCCTTTGCTGGAGGAACAACAATTACTCCTGCTTTAGCTTTGCCTTTCGAATGGTGGTTTCCCACTTCATTTGTTTCCTGTTCAGGATAAAAGACAATCTTTAGCTAATTTCACAATAAACATTAATCTTTGCAATTCTATCATAATCCTTCAATATATCATCCTTCTAGAATAAAAAGAGTTATGTTTAAAGGAAAAAGATAAATAAATACATGGTGAATTCATACCTTTTCCAATGCTCAACACCCTCCTCCTTTGCAAATCGCTCCCAAACCCTCAAAAACCCAAAAAATGTAGTTTTATCCCCTTCCGCGGGCTTTAAACTCATGTATTTTTGCGTCTTATGCAGGTTTAATGGTGGTGACACTCAAAAGGTTCTCCCACAATCCATAAATGACAAATCAGACCCTGGATGATGATCCTGGGGTCCTAATTTGAATTATGAAGATCAGAGGGCCTTTTTTCAAGGTCTGATCGATGACGACTCATGACCATCGATCAATCAGGAACCATCCAATGCATGAAGGAACCCTCCCTGCACACAGACGAGCAAACAAAGGAGGAAACAATGAAGGAATGAAGAACATAAATGTCAAAAGGGATAATTACAGATCAAAGGATAAATAGAGCATTAGCCCTTTAAAACAATGTTTAAAGATGAAAAGTCAAAGGTTTAAAGAATAAAGGATAGATGAACAAAATAGTTATAAAGCAGAAATAGAGATAAAGGCAGTAAGACATAAAATTAAAGCCAAATCAAGGTTAAAGGCCTAATATAGGAGTTTGATGATTAAAACAAAGGCAAATGACCCAAAGACAACTTCGAATAACTCAACAAGGAAGCAATTAATTCCCCAAAGAGAAATTTTCCACCTACAACATTATTTCTTTCCATAAAGGCATCAGGCAGTTATTGCACAGTCAGAAATATTTTGAAGTAGCTCAAACAGTTATTACAAAGTTATTACCAAGCCTTGAAAGTCAAATATTTCAACCAAATTAACTTAGGAGTTAAGACATAAGTTATTATTCAGAGTAACTCTTTTAGATATTTTTTTCCTTGGGCCTTGCATGGTCTCAAAGGTAAAAAATCATTAACTCTGTAATAAATAACATTTAAACACCCTAGTTTAGCAGCACCTCCTCATTTTGCATATAAATATTGCATATGAGCCTCATTTTAAATGTTGGTTACTTGATGGTTATTGGAATGATTTCTGTTGTTGAACCCAAATGAGGAATGCTAGAATGAACTGAAGAAAGCTCTGAGTTGGATAGAGACATTGTGCCTGGAGTATTGTAACTGGTTTTATCATCAATAATACAAGCATGTTCACAGGATCCATGAGCTATATCAATGGTGAAGTTTTCCTAAATTGTTATTGTTTCTCCTTATGTTTTCCATTATATTAATTTTTCTCTGATAAAGAAGCAGAAGTTTTAGATTAGGATTTGTTGTTTCAAGCACCATTTTTATGTCTGTATTCTTTGTATGTATGTTTTCTTATACAAGGTTTGATTGGAAGATTCTTAATTGCCTTCTAGTCATATCTAGATTGTTATCTTGAGAATGATTCAATAGAGTGAAACCAAGGAAATTTGTGGTGAATTCATGTTCCTTTGAGTAAGACTTGAGATATTGTTTTTAAGACCCTTCTTTAAATTATACTTATTAGAGTCTAAACCAGTGAGGTTTATGGTATGCCCTGCCCTCTGGACTGCTTTGAAATGTTGCTTTGAAGAGTCTTTTAAGAGTTTGTCAAAAGCATATTAGATTTTTTCTTTTTGATCTTAGACCACTCTTACTGTTATCTTACATGTTTTCTTTATCTGAAAGTAGTTCTTGAATTACTGGATTTTTTTCTTAAAGGTTTTCTTATTAGAGTTTTTACAAAGAGGTTTATGGTTTGCCCTATCCTTTGGATTGCTCCAAATAGTTACCTTAAAAGGATTTTCTTGTCTAAGTAGAGCTAGATGATTCTTAACTGACTATATCTTTGCTACCTTCACAACTAATTATTGTTTCATATCACAACCTAATCTAAAGAATCCATTTGATATAGTTAACTTGCCCTATGAAAGCCCTTGCAGAGTTGATGAACAATTAAATCCTTTTATGACTCCATTGCCCAATGAATTGATGTTTTCTCACAATCTATTTGTTCAGTTGAAACATTCTCTCAATCAACCACACCATTGATCCTTCAATCTATCGATTAATCCAACCAAACAAATAAGTCCTTAGAACTTCATAACTAGCCTAAAAATCTTAAAACAAAGAGCAAAAATATATATCAATTAAAAACACCTTAATAGAGAGATCCCTCTCCGAATCCTCGAAGGCTAGGTCCTAGGATTCCAAAGTGGTTCTGATGTGGCCCTTGCAGTGTTTGTTCTTGCCACTCTTGCAAATCACAGGGAGCTAACAGGAGTGATGATAAATGTTGTTCATTTGTTGATGATATTCTTTCTTTGACACCAAGTATGCCATCTTTTCAATGTCCCAGAACAAGAAATATGGAATTTTCAACATCCTCACCCTAGTGAAATGCATGAGTAGCCTGATATGGTATGTGTACAATCTGGAAAATTTTCCCTCACAAGTAAAATATCTCATGACAATTTTCATCACCGATGCATACTTGTTGAGGAGGAAACTAAAGGGGAAAAATTTTCTTCCTTCATTCTTGTACCTGGTCTTGAGATAAGGCTCAAAATAACAATCATCCAGGTCTTGTGCTTTGTACCACCTCTCCCCTACATTTGGAATCCCTGTAGCATCAGAAATGATGGCAGTGGACAAGGCAAAAGTTACACCTGCAAGAGTTACCCCGTTATCATGGAGGTTTAGTATGAAGGGCGTAGTCAACTCAAGATAATGCTGAACTGTTTCCACCTTTTCAAAAAACTCCTAACACCCAACATATCTGAAACAAGACACAGCTAAAGGTGAAGCCTCTAGCTCTCTAAGATTTGTTGGTTCTATTATGATGATTTTGCCTCCTTTATGTGGCCTTCTCTATTGTACAACCTCATTTTCCTCAAACTCATCATCACTATTTTCCTCCTCAACCAGATTGGATAACCGAAGCAAGGGATGACTGGAAGAAAAACGAAGAAGTGTGGACACTCATACAAAATTTGCAGCAAGATCCTAGTACATTTGATACATTTAGTTGGAAAAATGATTCCTTATGGTACAAATATCACTTATATATTTGTAAGAATTCCCAACTAAAACAAAAGATTCTTTTGGAATTTCACACCTCTCCCTTAGGAGGACACTGAGTATTTTTAAAAATTTACCACAGGGTGAAGAAAGAATTTTTATTGTGGAAACATACTGTTTGTGTGTGGATTGCTTCCTAGATTTTGTTGCGCGTGTTGATTTGTTTGATTTTACTTTTTAGAGACCTTAGGTGTGGATTGTGAATTTGAATTTCTAATATTTTTAAATTGTTAATAAAATTCACTGAAGTTGAAACTAATGGAAACAATTCCAGAATTTACCAACCAAGGAACCCCTCTTAACGAGAATCCTAGTCATTTTCCTTGCTTTGGAAATGTTGGTCCTCCTTATATAGCTACATTTTCATTACCTGGATTTACCATAGGTTTACCGGTATTGTTATTTTCAAATTCGTTGGCCTCGAATACTGAAATTTTTCCACCTCAACTGGATGCTTCACCTTAACAAAATTAACCATCTCAACATCATCGACCTCATGTTAACCCTTTACCTTCTTCACCCAACATGTCTTCCTCCCTTTCTTCTTCTTCACTTGGTAAAATCCTTGATGCTAGTAACCAGGTGGCTAAGAAGAAGAAGAAAGGGAAGAAGAAGAAGAAGCAAGATAAGAAATAAGTTAACCAACCAACCATGGCTGCAAGTATTGGTAATGTTGAGGAAACTTATAACATCCATCACAAGCCCAAATACCCTTGTAAGATTTGTAAGGGTGACAACTTCCTTATCAACTGTCCTGGTATTCCTAAGGTCTTGGAAGTATGGTAAAAAAAGTCCTACTAACTTACTGTTGATCCATCAACCAATGATTGTCAGGTTCCTGGGAAAATGGGTAAAGTTAGTTTTCCTTGTAGGTTATGAAAATGGAGTCATCATAGTCACCTTTGCCCTCATATGAATGAAGCCTCAAAATTGTCTTAAAACCTTACTATTCCACAACAACAACTTCCTACTGGTTACCGTAAACTTTCTCCCAACTTACCGTCAATTGACGAAGTGATTGATCTAATTCCAAGTACAGTAAATACCACTCATCCATTGGAGAGTGAAACTCATATCACTCAGGTTGATGATCTGTTAGTTGATCAAGTGGTCAACTTGATTTCACATTCGGTCGATCCCACTCTCCCTATAGAGAGTGAAATTCATACCACTCAAGTTCTTCTTGTTACATCAGATTCTTCTACGCGAGGGGGCATTTCACATGTTTCTGTAGAAATCCCTCCAAGTACTGAGGTCTTTTCCTTTGATTGGAGTAGACTCACAAAACCTCATATTCCATCTTCCATCCCTTTCCAAATCATTGTGAAGGCTTGTGGCCAGAATGTGCGTCACACAAATGTCGATGAGGGTGTTTCTGTTAGTATTTTATCCTCAACTGTTTGGAAAGCTTTGGGTTCGCCTCAGCTTGTGCCTGTTACACATAATCTTTTAGCTTTTAACAGAACCATTAGTGAAACTTTAAGGATCCTTCCTAAGTTTCATATTACCTTGAAAGGTAAAACTGTTTGTATTGATCGTATGGTAGTTCAAGGCCCCTTGGATCAGTTTTCTCCTTGTGCAAGACTATGTCTATGAAATGAAAGCTTTCGTATAGACAATCTTTCGCGTGATGTCTTTCCCTCACAATGGAAACATTGTGACTGTTGACCAACTTTCGTTCGTTAGTCTTGATTCAACTACCAACCATCTGATACCCCTGAATTTTCCTAATACGGAAGTGGTATCTACCCCGCCACGGGTTAATTATGTGGAAACCAGTCCCATATTTTCTGGCTTTGCACTTTAGGGGGAAATCTGTTACACTAAAATTTGTCACCATGACTGTCAATTTGGATATCTCGCCATCTGATGGTGTGTCTCAAGTGAATCCCCTATGACACTTGAAGTAAATAATACCAGGGACAAAAGGAATTTTGGTTTTCACTGCTTAAAAACCATTTTTGAGCACCTGCGTTGTTTTCCTGAACAAAACATGTGCATGCGCAGTTTTCCCGAACAAAAACTGCGCAGATCTGTGCAGTTTATTCCACTAAAAAGTGCACAGGTTTGTTCACGCATGTAAAAATAAAAAAGTAAGTTGTAGAATCTTTGGTTGAGGAATATTATCCAAATTAGAAACCTCGAACCGCTACATACCAGCGCCTCATCCCTTGGTATAGGGAACTAAAATCCTTTTCTTAAGGATCATATCCCTTGAGAAGTGGGAATAGAAACCTCCTCATCCTCCCTATAAATTCAGCATAGGGCTAAGGGAATGGGAGGCTTTTGAGACTTTTGAGGATTGGAATTTGTAAACTTATGATGCTGGTTTTGGGTCTAAAGAGCTTGTCATCAAGGGAAGGAAAGGAGACCATTGGAAGAGGCTTACAACATCAAGGCCCAGGTTGTATGATTTCTCTTTTTGATTTATGATAATACATATGGATCTCCTTTTCTCATTGTCTTGTTTATGAATTCATTGAAATGTTGTCAATACTTAGACTCCTTGATCACTAAGTTGAACTGGTATTTACGATTATTATATACTGCAGGTGCTTTGATCCTTTGCATTGTTTTTGATTGCAGGTTCTTCTCAGCATTGAAGGATTTCTTTGGAGAAAAAGGAAAAAGGCTAAATCAAACGTCTTGATTGAAAGGTAGGAGCATAACCTCCTCATTTCTAAGTTATAATAATCTAAAATGCAAATATTTTAGAGAAAGAGGCATTGAAATGGTTGTTTGTTTCTAGTTACCTGTTGGGGTACTAGGGAGATCGCTCTTGTTCGCAAGAGGGATTAATCCACAAAAAAATTGTTTACCATATTAAGGAATCTATAATATTTGAATCATAAAAAAACTGAGAAGCCTATTAAAAATCACCAAATTTAATGAATTATATTTAATAGTGACTCAATGAATATAAAACATGAGTTGAGTGAGTTAGCTCAAGTGGTTGAATATTGTGAATTAGAGGTTGAGCATTCCTCTAGGTCCAAGTCCTCAAGTTCACTGCCTCTATGAATTTTGTAAGACTCGCTTGATGTCTATGTTAAGTAGGTTGCCAAAATTGCAACTAACCACTTAACCCAAAGTACCATTCTCGAAATAAGGGGAAGTGCCTAGTGAGCTTTCCCTATATGTGGAGTTTATCAAGGCAAAAATATAGCCAAGTCATAGTTAGATCAAAGATAATATTTCTTTGATAAGTGGTATGCCTCCGAGGTGGTGGGTGACCCAATCTAGAAATAAGAAGATTCAATTTTCTCATGTTTCAAATGGGGTTATGAAAATAATAAGCTAAAAATAAAATAAAAAATTATGATACGTAGTAACATTTTGTAAATTCACTAGTTGATCATTTTAATAGTAAACATATGAGATGCACCATTTAATATTATTAAATTAAATTACCACATAAAAATCCATTCTAGAATGAATATAAAAATCCATTCTAAAATGAATATTAATATAAATAGAGAAAAGTTAATAGTGATACAAACTTAAATAAAAATATAACCATAATATCCAATGATAAAAAATGAGCCAATTGTTTTTTACAAAGCTTTGTGCTTTGAATGTCATTTTAGTTAAAAAAAAGAGCTTCTATTTGAAAAAACATGTAATAAAGTATGAAAATCTTTATTTTATATAAACTAAATGTAAATGAATTCAATTGTGGAATTGAAATCCCATGAACACCATTTTCAAAACATTGTTGTAAAGAATAATCTTTTTCTAATTATTTTTTTAGGATTGAGACTATTAAAGAATGGTGGAAAAATTGAGTGTTTGTAAGTGATTCTTATGGCAAGAACTAGGAGTAAAACTATAAATTCCTTACTCCAATGTGAGTAGAAACACGTATACGAATGAGGACACATTTAATTAAAATAAGGAAGATAGGTATGAATAGATTATTTTGTTAAATAATGATAGAAATTCAGGATAAAGGTTGATATAATGAAAATTTAAAACTAAAGAATTGAAGATAAATTTGGTTGATAACTTAATATCCACTCATCACTTAATATAAAAAGAGATAATAGAAAAACCTTGACATAATTGTGCTAGGAAAATAAGATTCTATAGTTAAAATAAAATGAATCCAATCATTAGATACACATAACAACAATGCATTCAAAAGAAAAGAAAATATATTTTCCATAAAAGACAAAATATCCATGCAAGCGAGAAGAAATTGAAGATAAAGTGTAGATAAAGTGCATGTTATGTTGCTTTATTGTCTTGTGCATAAACATATAAAACAAAAGCATATATATATATATATATATATATATATATATATTACATCCTAAATTGTAAAAAATATATATTTTATTTTATTAATCTAATTTTTTAATGAATTTAAGATATATTAAAATTTAAGGTGTTGATATTTTTTCAAGAGAAAAAAGTATTGAGCAAATTCAAAAGATATTTTTTTATATTTATGAATATCATTTTCAATAAAATGTTTTACATAATCTAATGTGTTTTATTTAAGAATATTTAAACTTAACACTCACATGTAATTAGCTAAATACTCAACAACATTGATAACATTGATATGGTATATAAAACTAACTCTAAAATTATGTTAAATGATTTACATCATAAAATTATTTAAAACTTTAAAATGTTTTTACATATCATGATGAAAGAAAGAATTAAAATGAAGAAAATCTTAATATATAGCAGATGTTTTAGTTTTAAATCATATGGTGATATAAAAAATTGTGGAAGCTTGTCTTGTAAAAGCTAGCAATGTACTAGGATGCCACTTTTGTAGGGGATAAGCTCTTGTAAGTTATTCTATGCTAGATGATATCAGATATGAGCAAAGATTAGCTAAGATTAGTCTGACATTACTTTTGGTACAACATTATGTTACATCTTTATCATCATTCTTGAGGTGTAAATTGGTTGGATTGTGTGGGGTTTGGTTTCCATCAAATGTTCAAATCTAATGGGGATCTTCAAATCTAATCGGGAGGTGTTGATGGTGGAAGTTAATTGTGGGGTTACACTGTCCCAAGGACTTCCAATCGTCACAAGTCTCACACAAATCCTAGTAATATAGTGATAGTTGTTGTTGGACAACTCATTCTTTTATCCAACATTAAAGCCATCCAATCGTCACCAAGTCTCACACAAATCCTAGTGATAATTGTTGTTGGACAACTCATTTTTTTATCCAACATTAAAACCATCCAATCGTCACCAAGTCTCACACAAATCTTAGTGATAATTGTTGTTGGACAACTCATTCTTTTATAACATAAAAGCCAACTCCAAAATTGATATGGTATATAAAACTAACTCTAAAATTATGTTAATTGATTTACATAATAAAATTATTTAAAACTTTAAAATCTTTTTTACATATCATGATGAAAGAAAGAATTAAAATGAAGAAAATTTTAATATATAGCAGATGTTTTAGTTTTAAATCATATGGTGATATAAAAAATCGCCGAAGCCTGTCTTTGTGTGAAAACTAGCACTGTACTAGGATGCCACTTTTGTAGGGGATAAGCTCTTGTAAGTTATTCTATGCTAGATGATATCAGATATGAACAAAGATTAGCTAAGATTAGTCTGACATTTCTTTTGGTACAACATTATGTTACATCTTTATCATCATTCTTGAGGTGTAAATTGGTTGAATTGTGTGGGGTTTGATTTCCATCAAATGTTCAAATCTAATGGGGATCTTCAAATCTAATAGGGAGGTGTTGATGGTGGAAGTTAATTGTGGGGTTACACTGTCCCAAGGACTTCCAATCGTCACAAGGCTCACACAAATCCTAGTGATATAGTGATAGTTGTTGTTGGACAACTCATTCTTTTATCCAACATTAAAGCCATCCAATCGTCACCAAGTCTCACACAAATCCTAATGATAATGGTTGTTGAACAACTCATTTTTTTATCCAACATTAAAGCCATCCAATCGTCACCAAGTCTGACATAAATCTTAGTGATAATTGTTGTTGAACAACTCATTCTTTTATCCAACATAAAAGCCAACTCCAACATAATATCTTAAACTGGGAAAAAAAAATCATCAGCCACCTACATATATATTAAACATATATACTGTTTACTTGAAGGTGCATTGCACTTGAAGTAAACAGTTGTGTAGTTACGATTTGAGCGGATTAAGCGCGAGCTGTGTTGGATAAGAAAAATCTCTGACAGATGGCCAATCACAATCTGAGGGGATTGAGCGGGGAATCTATTGGATCAGAAGAATCTCCAATGAACGGACGCCCCCTAGTACGTGGTCGTAGGAGAAGTTGAGAAGAGTCAGGCGTGGCTAGATGATTATGACCAAAGGTGACTACTGATATGTACTGAAATGTGAGTGGGGGTGGAGAAGAGAAGAAAGAATAGGTGGTGGACCACATGATTTTATTCCATTGTCCGGAATTAACATTAACATCACGGGTGAATGGTGGGCGTCTCTGTATCGTTCAATTTCAATATTCCGTTCTAATCAACCAGCAAGTACGCAATGAATCAATCAATCAGAATCTGTTTGGGTGCGTTCAGCACTAGACAACGCATACCACACCCATATCCATATCCATATCCATATAGATTCAAATGTTGCACACACACGCACACAGGCGTACGCTTGCAAAACGCTACAACTTATTCCCTGTATTCTCATGCAGCTGCAGCGGCATTTCTGCCTGCACTCTTTTTACATGACATTTGGCACACGATACCCATTACCCTGTTATCAAATCACGCTCCTCTTTTTCAAGGACAAAGGCATATTTCTTGTGATTGGCTACAGGAGACTCATCAGCGTGCATTGCACAGTAATTAATAATTCATATGAACTGGAATGTGAAAAAAAGGAGTTAAGTGACCATAGAAGAGTCGTTGAAGTAGGAACTGAGGGCCCAGCACAATGAATGTATAGACAAGAAAGATTTTATTTTATAAACTACTCAGGGTTGTCTGTCTATTCAGGAATCGAAGAGGCAGATTGCAACATTGCAGGTTCCTTTTATGGTGAGGTTGACACTTTAAGAATCAAAGTAGTACACATTCAATCAATCTGTAGTGGACAGTAGAATATAATCATGTATCATGAGATTTTAATGTTCATTATTAGCTGATCATCGCTTGAAGCAGTAACAATGTATTTAAACTCCGATCTTGGAATCTCTGTCATGAATGGCTTATGATATGTAGACATTGAGTGACATAGTGTTGATCTCACTAAAGTGTGTGGATGTCAGGGAGAACATCTAACTCTTATTAGTGCAGGTGGTTGTCTTTGTCTGATTTTTTTACTAGTGTTATCTTTACATGCGTTTAGATCTCTTGGATTTAAGTGAAAATTTAGCATGTCATGGATATTGTGATCTCTCTCATGTCAGTAGGGTTCTAAATATGACCCATATTTTCATTGCATAACATTTTAATCCGGCAAAGGAAGATAGTGGCTCCCTTAAGACCTACAAGTTTAAGTTTGTCTGCAAGGTGTTTTGTGGAATAAGGCTTGTGTTCATCCTATTTTAATATACTTTAAATTACTCACGATGAATATGAGCAAATTTGCAATGATTATAGCTTCCATGCCCTAGTTGGATATTTTGTTCTGATCTTGGAAACCTAGTTGGATATTTTGTTGTGATTCCAAGATACAATCAGAGGACAACTTAATATTATAGGGCTGATCAAGTTATGAGAACCAGAAGCATGAATAAAATTGAAGTGAAATGCACACAACAATGTTTTATTACTGCATAAGACATGAGTACAATGCTATGTGAAAGAGAGAGTGAAAAGAAAGAAGCTCTGCTCATTACCTATCATACAGAATTACACAATAATTACAATCTTTGCATTCAGCTTCTAAAATCAATTCAATTTTGTAATTATCAGTGATTACTTTGTTGCTTGATAGAAGACACAGTAGGAAGGCAAAACATTGATGAATTGTGCTTTCAGCATGTGCTAACATGTACTACAACCACAATTGGACTTGGTTTGTTGGGCCGTAGAAGTTTCATTGAACTACATTGACAAGGGTGTCATCAAAATAGGGGTTACAATCTTTGCATTCAGCTTCTAAAATCAATTCAATTTTGTAATTATCAGTGATTACTTTGTTGCTTGATGGAAGACACAGTAGGAAGGAAGAACATTGATGAATTGTGCTTTCAGCATGTGCTAACGTGTACTACAACCACAATTGGACTTGGTTTGTTGGGCCTTAGAAGTTTCATTGAACTACATTGACAAGGATGTCATCAACATGGGGGTTGTACAATATCAATAAGAGAGTCACTCAAAAAGTGTTTCCAAGAAGAGTGGTGCTGACAAAAGTGTCATTGACAAGCTTTCATTGATAAGAAAGTCATTGACAACAATCCAATCAATAAGGAAAGCTTCTATGGAGTTTTATCAATGTCAGTGAGGTAGTGCCTAGATCAACCACAACCCCTAGAGAGCAGTGATCCCCATTGTGCTAACTTGTGAGACCAAGGGTGCAAGTCATTGCTACAATTGAGGGATAACTGGTTGAGTAAAATCTTGTTGTGCTAAAATGTTTCACTTTTCTCGTCTCACTTTAGTTCAAGAATTTGGAACCGCCATGCTTGAACTCACTAGGTAATGTTGTGTTGTTGTGGGTGATAATACCCATGTCACTCTCAAAGTTACCACCGAGCCTAAATGGCATATGCAACATCAAAGTCAACAACATCACAGAGAACATACTTGGACATAGGGATGATTCTATACTACAATCCACCTTAGTGTGAGATGCCATTTGTTATTTCTTAATCATCCACTCTAATGGATGACATGAAGTAGTTAATTCAAGATGGTTGAAAACAACAATAGAAATCAAGGCCATTAGAGGAATTTTAAGATAAAAAAATGTATCTAAAACAAAAAAATATACCAACAAAATCAACTTTAAAGGAACCAACACGACTCAAGGCGATGATGTCATCCCAAAAGGTGAATATTTTTGAGGGGAAAAGAAGAAAATTATTTTCTTAATGATATTTTCAACTTATTTCCTTATAAATGTACTCAAATGTCAAGTGCAGGAAGTCGCTGGATGTGGATGAAATTATAAATCCAACGTGTATCCACTTTGCATACTTACAGGTAGATTCACACCAATACAATTTGGAAATACATGAAAAATTATGTGTTTCTTTTTCATGTATTTTCATTCTCCTTAGCATGGGTCTACTAAAAAATATGCAAAGTGGGTACTTTTTCCATGAGGTATTTAATTTTGCATTCAATGAGTGTTTACACTTGGCATTTGAGTAAACCTATAAGAAGATAAGTTGAAAAAAAAATTGAAAAAAAAAAGTAGTTTTATTTATTTTACTTTAAAATTATATTAAGTATATTTTATTATTTTCCTTAGAATGGCCATTTTAGACTTTAAAATTCCTTTAATGCTTTTGGCCATCATTGTGAATGATGGTTTTGAGAGGTTAGCTATGACATGCACTTACGTGTGAAAACCACCTCTTTCTTTGCATTTTGCGCCATTGTAGATGTGTTTACAAGATGCGATAAGGACATAAGGATTATAGGAACCTTTGGATCACAATGAATCATTTGAATACCTAAAGGATGAGGTTGGTATCTCAAGTGTAGTACCTTGTGAAGGCATTTTTGTTGCAAAAAATGTTGTATGTATGTGTTCTACAATCTTCTTAGTCATATAATTATGATTCGTGGTAATCATAGTACTTGGTAGTTAAAATCCATAATTATTAGTGATTATTTGTTCACTAAAGGGAGGAGGAAAGGAGAAAGAAAAGAATTGTCAGGATGTGTTGTCATCATGTCCTAGCATAAATTCCCATGTGGGATTTGATTTGTTGAATCATGGTCTTTCTACTAATTTGACATCAATAATGGTCTTGTCATCAAGAGGGTCATCAAAAATCGTGTTTTTGATAAGGGAGTAATCAACAAGAGTGTTTCCTACAAGGGAGTCACTAACAAGACTATTTCCCAAAAGACTGGTAATAACAAGACTGCTATCAACAAGTTTTAAGTTGACAATAAAGTCATAGAAATAAGCTTATAAAAATCCATGTTTCTATGGGATTTTTTGATGAGGTAGTTTATGCATCATGCTAGTCGTATCCCTTTGAAAATATGATTAGGGGTAGGGCTTGTGGAAGCGTAGGACCCCAACTGGCACATCAATAGAATTTGGAATTAAGCTAAGGATTTATTCGTTTTTAAGTTTAAGGAATACTTGAGTTTTAGAAAGACATCACATGGATTTGTGACAATACACTAGGGGTCTTCACTCTCTACAACAAAGATAAAATAATTGGCACTATGCCCCATATATATTGAGTTTCCTAACCTTCTTACCCAACACTAGCATTTTCTAGAAAAAATGTCCCAACCCTTAGGAAAATTAATCCATTACAAGCATAAAATGACAAGAAGAAAATATATATTTAACTAAAACTTTAGAGTGATCTAAGGGAGTCCATCAAGTTCAAGTTAAGTGATCAAATCCAATACTAACTTATGAGTTGCATTAATTTTCCCAATATTTGTTTCAAAAAATAAAGCTCAAACCATTGTATTAAATATCACCCTCTAACTACCTAGAGCTCCTCAAGAAAATCAAGCTTCTTTGACTCCAAATCCTAGCCACAATGTTTGGATTGCATGTTTCCTAAGAACGACTCTAACAATACTATTCAACTAAAGCTCAAACCATTGTATTAAATATCAGCCTCTAACTACCTAAAGCTCCTCAAGAAAATCAAGCTTCTTTGACTCCAAATTCTAGCCACAATGTTTGGACTACATGTTTCCTAAGAACGACTCTAACACTACTAGTCAACCCCAATCTCAAGATGCCCATTGGCATGTCTCCTCAACCTTTGGCACTAAAATAGTGTCTATGTTTTTAAATAATTTCTCCCAAGAGAAAAGCATATATCCCTGAAATCTCTCAACCTTGCAATTAAAATTGAATTTTGTAAGGATGTTTGTTCTCCATTGACATTGTTCCACCCAAATGAAGAAGAAAGTATCCCCAATGTGAAGTCCTAATTATACCTCACACTGTTTGGAGTAGAAGCCCCATCCGGAGTGTTGGCTTGACTACCATAACCGTATGTTCGTCTTGGTTTCAACGGATAACATAAGAGATTATATACATAAACCTTGAATAAGCAAGTAAGTTGACATTGTGAAACATCGATTGCAATGTGTAAAAGGAGACTTTCACGAGGGGAGAGACAAAAGCGAGCCTCTAGAAGGAAAGTAATAGTACTAACCTAAGAGAGACATGTGAGAGCATAAAAAGACTCATTAAAAAAATAGTTCACATAACGATGTTAAAATGAATACAACACACATTCAACAAGATGAGTACTGAAGCCACCAAAATAGTTCAATTTCTGCAGTATAGATGAACACAAAATATACTGTAAATATCCCAAGAATAGGACTAAAGAATTTGCAATACATGCATGAAAATGTGTTGGCTCATAGAGCTTCAGTTATAATGTGAAAGATCCAAGTACACAGTTACACTGATGAGACACTAGCTCAAATAGTGGAACATTACGTCACTTTTACTTCTTCAAAGAATATTTATCTTTCCTATGCCAAGTAGAGAAGCCAATACTAGCTCTCCAAAGCTTAAGCATCCAAAATCCATTTGCTTGAGTTATGAAGTTTCTTTTATAACAAGAGGAATGAAATTTCACATCCTCACGACTCTTGGAATACCCTCATCACTCTTGGACTTCTATACAATCAATTTCCATATATGACTATGTGACTCTTCATGTTCCACATTTGACTCTTGGACTTCCACACATTACATTTTGTCCTTTTATTTGAAAATACATCATTATACTCCATGGGATGATGTGGCATGACACATGGACATACATTGACCACTATGATGACACTTGTAAAAGTTACAACTTGACAATATAACATGGAATTCATGATGAGGTGGCAATGCCAAGCTATTTTCTTTGCTGCTTCATCTTACATTCTTGATGATAGATCTAATCTATGCTTAAAATTCATGAAAGATCCACTTTATTTCTTATCTTCACCATCCAAAGGGTCTTGGATCAACATTGGAATCCAATGGGTCATCATGCAATGTCTTCTTTCCATTTCAGTTGATTATTTTATTCATGTCTCCATGGTATATCTCTTTTTTTCTTCTCCTCCGTAAGCATTTATTTATGCTTTCTCCTTGCTATCAACTCTTGAGAATCACCTCATCATGCTAAGATAGTACTTCTATGAATGAAAATAATTCATGGCGATGAAAAATTAGTTTAAAACATCTATCCTATCACTACCAAACTCATGGAAAGATCTCATGATGGGCCTGTGAGAGAGTTAAAATAAGAAGGCTTGATTAGGAGGGCACAGTTAAACTCATCAAGGTTCACAAGATGCCTTCAAGGTGCGCTTGTGCGCTCAATAAAGAGAGAGAACACCAAGGGAACACTCCAAAGAGAAGAAGGAGTGAGGCTTTAGGCCTTCAAGCCTTCAAAGTGTGCTCACGCGCTCTAAGAGAATAAGAGGGTGCAAGGGTGCACTCCAAAGAGACGAAGGAGAAACACTAAAGTCTTAAATATGTGCTCATGAACTCAAAGAGGGCACAATTATTCGTGTCAAGCGCTCAAAGGGAAGGATGAAGCTTCATGCTTCGTGATTATGCCATGCGCTCTAAGGATTTGTTCTTCGTGAGTGCACCATGTTCTCTAAGAGGGTTCAACTCTTCAAGCCGAAAGAGTGCACTTAAGCTTCAAGCTTCATGAATACACCTTGTGCTCAAAGGGAAGGATGAAGCTTCATCGTTCATGATTGCACCATGCACTCTATCCAAGATCCCCTTAATGTGATCAACCTCTCTGTGGTATCCTAAGTCAAATAGTTCAAATATGATGTTGGGTTCAACAACAATTAGGTTCAGTTTGAATTCAATTTTTTTTTATGAGGTTCAAATGAATTTTGCGATGAGGCTCATCTATATACATTTTTAATTATCTATAGAGTCTAACTATAGTGGTGACTAGTCCTAGATACAAACCCCATGGGCCATGGCACATGCTACAGGCTATAGCTTGAGTTGTGGGTGTGGCACAAACTATAGGCCACAACTTGAGTTGTGAGCCATATCAAATCCCCTGGAGGTTGGGCACAACAAGGGTGGAAAATCAAAAATAAAATAAGTCTTTGTGGGTAGTGAACCATCAACCTGGCAGGTATATGGTCCATATGGAAATGGTAATGGAGGGTCGAATTCCACAGAGAAGAGAATTAAGACTAGAATTGGCATAAAGCAATCACATGGTCGAATAAGGTTAGCAGGATCAAGGGTCTGTAGCAATGGAAAGAGGGTTAGTGACATGGGCAATGGAGACAAGTTGGTTGAGTGAAGAGTGAACAAAAAAGTGCAAAAAGGATTCTAAGTCAAGGGATCTAGGGTTAGCAAAACTTTACTTTATTATTTATAAAAAATAAGAAAACTGATTAAAAAAACCCAATTTTTCCTTCAAGTTAAAATTCAACTTGAATTCAACTTGAGGTTCGGTAATGAGGTTTGAAGAACCTAATCAAACCTAAGAATTTTCTTTAGGTTCGTTGAATTTTAAACCTCAAGTTTGAATTTCAGTGACCCATGTGACATAGATGGTATCAATGTTTTTAGCTTGCAAAAGGGATTTCTAAGCTTCTCAATTCTCATAGTTAAGAGTCTTTAAAAGTTAGACCACAAATATCAATTGCATCATAGGCTGATAGAATATGTTTCCTGTTAATGTCCCATGATTTGGCAGATTGGTAAACCAAATGACAGGGTAACATCAGACCACTATTTGGAGTCCTAGGACCTAGCCTTCCTGGACTCAGAGAGGTTTCTCTCTATTATACGACAGATGTGAACTTGTTCGCTTTGGGTGATTGATTTTAGGCTAGTTTTTAAGTGTATGTTTGTTTGTTTGTTTTGGGTTGGGGTAGGATGATAAAGTAGGATAGGTGGAGCGAGAGGTTATCAAATCAATTGGGCAATGGAGTCTATGAAGTTATTGATATCTTGGTAGCGAATCGGGGTACATCACAGGGAAAATATAGTGTAGTTAATGGATCTTTTAAGTTTATGTGTGACGTGAAATGGACAATAAGTTTGGGAACCAAGGTAGGGAAAAGGGCAGTTAAGAATCCTTTGTCAAATACCTATGAACATGGAGGTCTTTAATATTGATAATCAAAAGATACTAATCATGAGATAGGGCGCACCATTTACTCAGTGACAATACTTTTAAACAAATAAACATTGAAGATAAACAATCCCGTAGAACAAAGAAGCAAGACAACTTATCTAACTTCAATGATTCAAATTTCAAGATTTGAAAACATATAAGAAACAAATAGCGTCAATAAATGAAGATGGAATGCCTAAATATCATTCATTAAACTATAAATAACTTCGAGGCAAACTAATAAGCATATTCAATGGGCAAGATCGAAACAATACCTCTTTGACTTAAACTAACAATCAATACATCAAGGAGAGATTTCAAGACAGATTTTAGATAGCATTAAACAAGAAGAGATTACCATGAATCATGTTTATAAACTAGCTAATTAATCCAATAATGACATAGATAAGCTTACGTGGGCCTAAGGAGCAATAAAGAATTCTCTAAGCTAGCCCAGCAGAAGAAAACATGAAAACAATAGCTAACAGGAGGATTGAGGTGCCTTAAACAACATTTCTCATCCTATAATTTTCTGAGCTATTGAAATATAGAAAGATGGACATATGAAAACAAGAAAAACATGAACATATGAGAGATACATCACCATTAACTAAACTTAGGGATCCTGCAAGCAAGCCTTCATCACCATCAATCAAGGCAATCCATCCACAAGCTCCACAACACTAAATTGTTCTTCAACTTCCAAAAACCATGTATTGCTCTTAAACACATCAAGTTCTCAACTGTTTAAAATGAATCCTCATGCAATATATAATAAGCATGGAGGAGGAAAACCAAAGAGAGTATCTAGAAGCCTATTGGCCAACAAAAAATATCCTAAGTTGTCCAAGGCACAAAAATATCTAACAAATATCTTTTCCGACCAAAAAAAGCAATTAAATTGACTTTTAGGCTCTGAAAAACATATGAAAACTTTCCAAACGCACATCCTGCCCAGTCATCTACAGGAGCGCAACACACTGTGTCAAAAATTGAAATTATGCCAGGAGCGCAGCACCAAAATAGGCCTTTTTGCAGCAGTGTTTTGGAGGCCTTCCCGATGTCGGAAAAGGCTCCGTGATGGCTCGTTGGAAAGACATTGAAGTCTAATTTCCACATATACATTTATTTCTTCAATCTTAGCTCTAAAATTTTCCCAAAAAGTGAAAATTCCAAGACTGCCAGGAGTGCAACACATGCTCAGAAAAGTGGGCAGAAAGGTGAAAAAATGAGTGTTTTTGACCCTTTTGGGGGGTCAAAACAACTCCAATTGAGCTGAAACTTGGTGAGCATACTACTATAATGATGGGGAATCCAAAAATGTCAGCCTCTCCTCCTGAATATTCCTTGGGAAAAAGTGCAACACAGGGTGTGCTGCGCTCCTAGCCTCAAAATTTGCAAAAAACAAAAACTTGTTCAATTTCTCTCAAAATTGGTAGGTAGGTGCCTCATGGGTCCCTGGAGACTTTTAGAGAAGCTTGGGCCAAAATACCAAGCCTAGCTTTTTATTTTTCATCTTTTGGTGCCAGGCCCTCATTTTGGGCAGTTTTGAGCTTTCTCCTTGCAAAGTGGTTTCTTTATTTATAGTGCTCAGTCATTCTCCGCTGCAAGCTCAAGTCTTTGTTGGCCTTCTCCAGTTTGGTCTCAAGATGTATGTTGGCCCTTTCAAGCCATGATTCCCTATCATGCTCAACTTCCATGGCAAGGAGTTCAGTGAGTGGAATTTATTGTACTTGGGTTGATTCTTCCTCTCTTTGCTTTTCCAATGCTTTCCTAAGACCCATAGTCCTAGGTCTCTTTCTAGTTTGACCCTCTTCATCTCTTCTTTCATCATAAGCACCCATGTGCTCCTCCAATTGCACTTGTGACCTTTGAGCCTCTTTCCGGTATTTGAGCGCCCTTGCTTCATAGATGGCCAGCTGGCCACTCATTTGTTTGTTCTGCATCTGCAAAAAGTGAATGAGATCCTTAACTCTTCCTAATTCATCTTCCAAATCCATGATCTGTGCATTCCTATCTTGTAGAAGGGAGTTTACAATTCTTGTTTCATTTTCATCATCACTGTTTATGTTGATTATTTCAAATTCTCTTTCCTCCTCATGGTTGTCCTCTACCTCCTTCATTTTTTTTTTACCTTTGTCTTTCATTTGAAATGAGGAGGATGGCATGGCCTCTTGCCCTTTAGAGGCAGCAAACACATGCCTCTCTCCTCTTTGATAGGTAATGGTGAAAGGTGCAACAAGTTGCACTTGCAAAGCTTGATCAAAAGTGACCTTAGGAATTTTTTTCTCCTCATGGATGATTTATGTGTGTGCATCTTCCTTACCTTGTTCTTGGCTGCCCTTTTGATAAGCAATCTTACTATCTCTTGTGTCATCATCACTGTCAAGACCCTTAGGACTGTCATCCTCTGCTTTTGCAATGCTATAAGTGTCTTCATTACTGCTTGGTACATCTTTATCTTCATGAATGTCCTCTTCTTCATCCTTTGACTCATTTTTTTTCACTATCTTGCCTATGATCTTTACCTTTAATTTCAACCTCTGTTTCATAACTTGTATCATTTTCACTTTTGCTATGTTCACTGCCTTCAAAATTTGTCCCTTCACCATTATGCATACTGTCCTTTTGGCTGAGTTCTTCTTCACTATTTGGTCTATTATTTACTCCTTTTCCTTGACTGTCACTAGGCTCACTATTTTGGCCTTCTTGTAGCTCATTATTTTCCTCCTGATAGGTTGTCTCTGACCCTGTATCTTTGGAATCATATTCTTCATCATTAGAGCCACTATTTTGGTCTTTTTTCTCATTATTGGGCTCACTTCTTTCATCTCTGTTTTCTTCTTCATCAACACTTTCTTCTTTGTCACTACCTTCATTAATTTCTTCTTGGCCATCTTCCTCTCCTTTACTTCTTTCTTCATTTGCATCATTGGTTTCTTCATTTTCCTTGTCCTCTTTGCCATCTTCCTCTTCTTCACTATTTTATTCATTTTCATCATCCTCTCCCTCACTACTTTCTTCTTGGCCATTACTGCTTTCTTCTTGGCCATTACCACTTTCTTCATTTTCATCATCCTCTCCCTCACTGCTTTCTTCTTGGCCATCACTGATTTCTTCATTTTTTGATTTCTCAGGGGAAGGTGAATGAGGAAGGTATATTTTAGGAGATGATTCATGTGAAGAAGATGAACCAAGGTCAGTGGAGGGTGATGGAGGTGTGTGAGGAGGATTTTGAGATGATGGTGGTAGACTTTGCAGAGGGATGGGATGTGGAGTTGTGAAATCATCATGGGCAATGAAAAACTCCCAAGGGATGCCTTGTTATTCTAGTTGGTGTGAGACAATCAGTTTGATGAGGGAATGATGAAAAAGGATTGACATTTTTTGGGATGGAGGCCTTGTTTGCATGATGGAAGACATTTTCTCAATAATTTTGCAAAGGTAGCAGGGCTTATGTAGCAGCTTGTTTTTGGTGAAGTGCATGAGGAGTCTTATGTGGTAGGAATAGACTTTGGAGAACCTACCCTCGCAGGTGAAGTATTTCATAATGATCTTCATTAGGAGAAAATATATGTCCAATATATGAGAGAAGGGGAACATGGTTTTGCAACCAGCTTGAAAACTTGGTTTCAATAATGGGCGATAGTGGCTTAGGTCCAAATGCTTTTGTTTGAACCACCTTTCTCCTATGCAAGGTATTCCAGTGGCCCTAGAGATGGCATAGGTGGTCAACTCAAATTTTACCCTGGCTAGGTGTACTAGATGATTATGAAGGTTTAGGGCAAAGAGCTTGGTCAATTGAGGGTGACTATGGACATTTTGTACTTTTTTACAGAATTCATAAGATCCCAATTCTTGAAAATAGGATAAAATAGTAGGGGAGGTTCTCAACTCTTCAGTGCTTATAGGTTCAAACCTATTTGGAATCCCTCCCTTACTTTGCTGCTTGTTAGGCCTTTGACTTGCCTCATCAATGTCAACATTCTCTTCTTTAGACATTTTATTTTTTACCCCTGCCTCAAAATATTTAAAGAGGATTGGCACTGCTTGTAGAATGATGTGACAATGGTGAATGAGATGGTGAGGTTTCTAATTAGATCAAGGCATAAAAAGTGTGTAGGCCAAGTGTTTCTTTAGGATTTCACTACCTTCTCTAAACCAACTTTCAATTTTATTTGTGACCTTATCTTTAGAAAATCATGAGCATGAAGGAAAATTTCAAAATAACTCTCTAAATGCCTCCATAGTAGAAAAAAATTACTCAAAAAATGTGCCTGGACAGCTTAGGTCACCTCCTGAACGAAGATTCAGGCAACAGGCTGCACACTGTGGTAGGAGCGCAGCACAGCCTTTGCACGCAGCTCGAGTCACCTCCTGAACGAAGACTCAGGCAAAGGCTGCATGCTGTGGTAGGAGCACAACATAGCCTTTACACGCAGCTCAGGTCACCTGAATTCGACAGCTCCGGTCACCACCTAAATGAATATTTGGAAAAAAGGCTACACATTGTGGTAGGAGCGCATCATCCTGATGTCAGGTGGCCCTGAACGGGTTTTCGTTCAGAGGCTGCACACGGATTTTTCTACAGGTGTGTAGCGCCTCCAGATAGGAATGCAGCACTGAATGGAAGATAACACAGGGAGACGCTACAGGAGCGCAACGCCTGGAAATATTTGCCCAAGGAATCTGTTGGAAAATTTTAAAAACCCTCAATCCTTTTGAAAAAATCCAAAGGGTGAGTAGGAGATTATTTGTTGGAGCTGTTTTATACCCTTTGATAAAAGTAAAGGAAAAACCCACTTTATAAGGTTTTTTTCCTTTTTTATTTTGCTCGCTATCCTTTTGGCTCTTTGGTCTTGTAGGTGGGAAGTTTCATTAAAACATTGTTCTTTTCACTGCTGGAGGCCTCTTAAGTTTCTTTTCAAATTTGATTAACTTTATCAGGTCCATGTCCCGAGCATCCTCTCCTAGTTTATTCCCTCCCAGTGTCACTATAGCTACACTTTACATGGGCTGAGCTTCTTTTATTCTTGGTTTAGCATTAACCAGGTTAGCTCTCCTTTGTCTGGCTCTTTCTTCCTATCTCTTAATCAGCTCTGGGCAGTCTTTGGTTGCATGTGCGTTAACTTTGCATTGAGAGCACCAGGGTCTCTTGGGTAGCGAACATTCCCTCGCTACGTGCCCCTCTTGATCACAGTTATAACATCTTACTAGTTCTCTTCCTCTAGTTCTGTTACCTCTCATTCCTCCTCCTCGCCCTCTTGGATTTTCATTCACTCTATAAGACGACCTATCCAATTGTTTTGCCAATGCATCTAGTGCTCTAAATTTCTATGTATTATGAGTTGTAGAGGCACAAAAATCATAGTATATATTGTTTGGAACATTAGAATATTTTTGCAGAATTGGACACAGTCGTGGAGAATGACCAATACCTTTGCATATTTCGCAGCACTCGGTTCCTGTCTGATTCCATTGATTGGGGAACCCCCAAAAGTGTGGTTGGGGTTGGTATAGTCCTCGAGTATTTATCTGTGCAACTCCACCAACTGGTGGGCCCCCCTGTGTTCTGGTCGCCAAAGTTCCAAAATTTTCTCCTCGCAACCTTAGACATTTAATGGCAACATGTCCTTCCATCAAGCAATGTGTGCACCACACGTTGGGCCTTACAAGTCGTACCGGCTGAATGTATTTCAACTTCTCTGTTAAGTTGGCTATTTGTTGTTGTAGTGCTAGTATGGAAGGATCTTGCACTACTGATCCTCCTATGAACTCCTATGGGTAACCTGCCATAGCTTCTATTTTCATGGCTTGCTCGAGAGCATCCTGAAGGGTATCAATATTCTGTTGCGTCAGTGGTGCCCTCGTCAACGGTAGGAGTGATTTGATGAAACAATCCCACTGGTGATTTGGATCGATTGGATAACTTAGATTTCCAATCATGTATTTAAGCCTTATCATTAAATCCTAGGCTGTTTCTCCTTCCTCTTTTTTGATTTCTAACAACTCAGACAATCCTTGCTGATTCGTTTGAGGAAATTTGAATTCTTGGAAAAATTCTTTCTTCACATCAGCTATTGTTGGGTTATGGTGTGCTTCTGACCATTTAATGAACCAATGTAAAGATATTTCTCTAAGTGTGGTTTGAAACTCAATTAATTTGACTACATATGGTTTTTTCCGATCTCTCTAAATTGCTTCGCAGAGATACCAGTGCTCTTCTAAATTGTCGTTACCTTTTCGAGAAAATTATTGGTATCGGGTGAATGATCCCACCATCTCACCTTGTGTTTGTGGTACTAAAACAAAACCTCTACTTCTTCGATGAGATATTTTACTACCAGCATTGTTGCTAGTATATATTTGTACTATGGATTTAGTACTACTCAACTTGCTAAACTCACGTAACTTAACAAAGAACTATTCAGGTGGTTGATAGAGTACCAGGGGAAAGTTAGGAATAATGCTACTTGAAACTTGGGGAATAGGATTACCTTATGTTATGGGTGTCGGCCTCTCTTGGAATAGTTTCTCCATCACAACATGCAGCTCCACATCAGACTCCTCCTCGTGGTGTACATCCTCCTCATTGGACTTCTCTCCCTTTTCTCTTCGGGCTGGGCTCCTATAAACTTGCCTAACTTCCTTAATGGTCCCTCCCATTCCTTGCGATCCCATCTGAACTTCTCTTTCCTCTATCATATGTGATGCCTTTTCCTTGTTATGTCGATTCTTCTCCTGCTTCTAAAACTCTTTCATCGCCCTTTCCCACCACTTCTCAGCAATTTGCGCCCTTCGATGTGCTCTCCGCTCTCTCAAGCTTCTAGAGGTTCTGGCATCCATATCCCTATTCCACCCTTTTAATTGCTCATTGCATCTTTCCCTCAACTCCTTCCCCTAGCACTACAGGTTTATATCTCCATCTCAGGGAATTGGAGTGACATTAGTCCCTCGTCCACCATTAGAGCTTTAATCCACAATGGGATTTCTTTCAGTAGTTCTCCCTGCAACCCAAATCTAAATATGTCTTCGAATTTTGTAAAAGACTTGTAATACTCGGCTGAAAACTCCACAACGTACCCCTCCAAGGTAGATTTTACCCAAAAGTCTATTGCTTGGGTTAGTTCTATGTCTAACCGATGGAGTTCTACTAGATCTGTGTGCGTCCAATTGCGAAAGACTCTATGCGATCCTCCTGGGAGTGACTTGATCCGAAGTATCTGCAACCAATTTTAAAGCTCTTTAAGAAACTTTCCCCAGAAAATTTCATACAGGTCACTCACATATTCAGAAAACAGGACCTGATATTTGACAGTCTTTTCACTTTGTTGCTGAAGTTCTGCTTGTTGCGATATGAACTAATCTAAGTGATTGTACCATCCGTTTCATAGTTCCTTCTCGGAGATCCACGATACCATAATCTAAATTCTAAATAAGTTTTCAATTCCTAGCAACGGGACCATTTTTTGGAAAAAAAAGGAGGTCTTTGGGCAAGACCGTGTTGAACTCTTGGTTAAACTGAGAGGGGGGGGGGGGTGAATCAGTTTAACACATTAATATTCTTTTAAACCTTTTATTAAACCTTATTTCGACCTTCATTTCATGTCCAAATTAATATGTGAGTAATCTTAGAATGTGAACAGCAAGTATTAATATAATATAACAACAGACTTAATATGAGAATAGCAGGTATTAAGCAGATGATATAAATCAGATCAACACATCATGCACAGAGACACCAGATATAAGTGGAAACCCATAAAGGGAGAAAACCACATCTTATTATTGTTGTGATGCAAAGGCAAGCTCCAACTCCCCTTCTTACTAATCGTTTTCTTGTAATTAACTCAATAGTGAGGCCCTACCTCAATTCTCGTGTTACAAATTTTTTGTGGCGAAGCACCAATCCCCTTTCAATTTTCTCGCAGCACCAACCCACAGGGAGGCTCCAACCCCGCCACATAATCGACAAATTATCAAGCTGGTAACTGATAGGGAAGCTCAAATTCCTCAAATTTTCAAACCTAATGCTTCTCCACTACCACCCCGGGAGACGCCTCTCTGTTCTGTAGCTTCTCTTTCTGCTCTTCTTTTCTTAATATTCTCTGCCTTACACTTCTATACTCTGCCTTCTCTATATTTTCTCTCTCTTACCTTTCTTGTGCATATCAATGAGATATTATATATAGAGTTCCTCACATGACTATTTTTATTTCATAAAGAATTTGGAGTGAACAGTCATGACTCTTTGGCTTCTGTCTTCTTATTCCTTTATCCAACTCATTTTTAAAATTACTACAATATGTACAAATTTCCATGCTACAGTGGGATTTTGTCTTTTCCTTAGGATACTTTCCTTTGCATCACAAACAATAAAAATAATTACAACATTTACATTCACATTTTTAATTACACATTTCAATTTCACTCAGCTCCTTTTCTGGATTTTGGCTTTACTGGATTTGTCTTTTCCTACTGTTGTTAAGAAACTGTTCTGCATACTCTTTGTTCACTGTCATCTGCATATTCTACCTATTCACTTCATTCCTGTACATATTCCTGTTAACTGCACTTTCATTTCTGCACGCTCTCCTCTTCTTTTTCTTTTTCCATACATATTCATGTTTCAATCTTTACAATATTTCATACGGGACTATATATATATATATCTAAATTAACCCTCGACTTTGTTGTTAAACCTTAGGCATTTCAAAATGCATCCATATGCATTAGACTTATAATCAGTTCTAGGCCATTCTTATGCGCACATTCTGTTGGGAATCACGATTTCCATTAGACCAAAACCCACAGGTGTTAGTCAACAATCGTATCGCCAGAGATAAGGATCCACGAGAGGCGGTTAGTCCATGTCGCGAAACACATGGGGAGAGTTGGTTTATCCAATGTCCAACAATCTCCCCCCCAACACGAGCAAGGTGTGGATCAAACTCGTGACCTACCCTCTGATACCACTTGTTGGGAATCACGATTTCCGTTAGACCAAAACTCGCAGGTGTTAGTCAACGATCGTATCACCAGAGATAAAGATCCACGAGAGGTGGTTAGTCCATGTTGCGAAACACACGGGGAGCGTTGGTTTATCCAATGTCCAACACATTCCACTTTAATATATCAGATATTTTAATATATATCAATCAAGTCATAATCCCGTTTTTGCTCTCACTTACTCCACGCACACGGTCATTACATATACAGGCTGTATTATATTCAGTCAAATATTGAGACCCTTGGTGATATGAAATATGTTTACGAACTTCCACTTTTCCGTCGAAACTTATTTAACTTAAAAAATTTATTGAACAACACACACATATGTGTGGGCCCCAACGCTAATGGTCTCTCCATCCAACGGCTATTATTGCGTCACCTCGGCCTTGACGATCCAACGGATATCACACGGGCTACTTGTGTGAACAATAACGCGCGATGGCGCACCGTACGTGGGTTATCCTTCGCGCACTTTCCGAACATAGCCACCGTCAGATCGCTTCCCTCCAGATCGACAAATTATGTCAATATCGCTCCGCGTCTTTGGTCGATGGTTAACGCACGATGGCACGCAGTGGGAGGCAGTTTTGCAATGTCGGTCGAGGACACGCGTCGATCAACCTATGGAATTGCTCGCAAATGGAGAAAACTGATTGCCTGAAGGAAGGTGGTGCGATGAAAACCACCCTTCAAATCCAAACCACGTTCACTGTTTACTTCGGTCACAGTTCCATCTTTCTCTCACGCTCCAGGTTCCGTCCTCGCCTTGTTCCACTCTTTTATGTGTTCCGCTCCTTTTTTTAAGTGGCCTTGGTCCCTGGCGTTTCAACACGGTCCTACTATATATATAACACATAGTTCCATTACTCTGTGCTTCCAAGGTTCTGTCCATCAACGCCCTATTCAGTTGCGCTCAGGTTCTTCCGCCTTTCACTCTAATACTAATACTTCGGTTCCGTCTTCTAATACTTCGCTCCTTTCGATATATATATAACTATTCTAATACTGTGCATTTGACTATGGTTCTGACTCTCCTTTTGTGACATCGATCCTTCTGGCCCTTCAGATATATATGTGCAGAATCTCAAATGAGCCCTTATTTTAGAGTTATTCGATCAATACAACACATATAAGTTCGGAACAGAGGATCTTCATATATCTATACTAACCCTTATTTTATATATATATCCTCAGCGCAACATAATTTTTTATAAATCAAACCATTTGCATTAAACCTTATTACAATTACTCAACAACACTGAATTCCTTATTTTATGCAGGGCATTTCCACGACCCTTCACACACAGTTTTCAACACTCTTTTCATACTTTCTATAATATGTTCCCACACTCAAATCCAGTTTCTCAAATCAAATATCTATGCTCCTTGACTGATGCTGCTCCTTGCTCCTGAAGCTCCTCTGCTGCTCCTTTGACTTCTCCTAAGCCATCTCCTTTGCCATCAATGACAACATTTCCAACAATCTCCCCCTTTGGCATTGATGGCAACGCACTTCCTCTGCTTTCCTTTTAAGACAAGACCCTTTCTTCTGTTGCTATCCTCCCCCTTTGACATCAATGGCAAAGGGTTTCTCATTTCCTTTCTGCTTTCTGCACTTCCTCTCTGTGAGATCTTCTGACTTTGTACCCTGCTGCTCCTAATTTTGGATTAAATCTAAAATTCTGATCCTTTAGCCCTTTCTTTGACTCCTGTATGCTGGGTGTATTCTTTCCATAATCCTTTGACCCTGAGGAACTGTTTCATGCTTTCCTTGCTGGCTGATCTCCCCCTGAAACTGTGCTTTCTCTTCATATCAGAGAGTAGCATCTACATATACTACCCCTAGTTTATCTCTCAAATATTCAAATAGTTCTCTAGCAAGAGGTTTGGTAAATATATCAGCTGTCTGTTATTTTGTTGGCACATACTCCAGCTTTACTATCTTCTGAGCCACTTGTTCTCGGAGAAAATGATACTTGATTGGGATATGCTTAGTTTTTGAGTGAAGCATAGGATTTTTTGATATACTTATAGCACTTGTATTATCACATTTTATTGAGAAAGGTTCATTAATTCTTACCTTCATGTCTTGAAGAGTCTGCTTCATCCACATGACTTGTGTACAACATGCTGTTGCTGCTATATATTCTGCTTCAGCTGTAGACAGGGAGATAGATGTTTGTTTCTTGCTTAACCATGCCACCAGACTTTCTCCTAGATAGAATGCACCTCCACTTGTACTCTTCCTGTCATCCACACAGCTGGCCCAATCTACATCTGTGTATGTTGTCAAAGTGAAGTTTTTGCCTTTAGGATACCAAAGTCCATATTGTGCTGTTCCTTGTAGATATCTGAATATTCTTTTTACTGCCAGAAGATGGTTTTTTTTAGGTGCTGCTTGATATCTAGCCACTAGTCCTACTGCTAGCATGATGTCTGGTCTTGATGCAGTCAGATACAACAGACTTCCTATCATGGATCTATAGAGTTTTTGATCTATATCAGCAGATCCATCATCAACACACAGCTTGCATCCTGTGATCATGGGAGTTGACATAGGTTTGCAGTCCTCCATTTTGAATTTTGTCAACATTTCTTTCAAGTATTTTTCCTATGAGATGAATGTACCTGTGTTATTTTGCTGAATTTGAAGTCCTAAGTAGAAACTGAGCTCTCCAATCATAGACATCTCAAACTCTATTTTCATCTCATCAGCAAACCATTTTGCTAGTTCTTCTCTGTTGCTTCCAAACATAATGTCATCAACATATACTACAACAATCAGAAGTTCATTTTCATGGGATTTTATGTATAGATTGTTGTCTACTCCCCCTCTCTTAAAGCCTTGCTTTTGCAAATACTTATCCAGTCTTGATTACCAAGCACAAGGAGCCTATTTCAGTCCATATAGGGCCTTCTTCAGTCTACACACATAATCTTCTTTGTCTGTCAATGAGAAGCCGTCTAGTTGTTCCATGTAGACTTCTTATTCTAAGTCTCCATTCAGAAATGTTGATTTTACATCTATTTGATATACTTTGAAATTCTGGTAGCATGCAAATGCTAGGAACATTCTGATAGCTTCCATTCTAGCTATAGGGGAAAATGTTTCATCGTAATCAAGTCCTTCGACTTATGAATATCCTTTGCAGACCAGTCTAGCTTTATTCCTGATTACTTGTCCTTGCTCATTCATTTTGTTTTTGAATACCCATTTTGAACCAATGATATTTTTCTCAATTGGTCTAGGAACTAGTTCCCAGGTATTGTTCTTTTCAATTTGGTCTAATTCCTCATTCATTTCTTTTACCCAAGACTTGTCCTGGCTAGCTTCTTCAAATTTCTTTGGCTCTATTTGTGACAACATAGCTATGTATACCTCTTTAGTTTGTTCTGTTAGCAGCCTTCTTGTATGGACCCCTGCTTTCTTATCTCCTATGATTTGATCTTCGGGATGATTCTTCTGAGTGTATCTTGAGGGGGCTTTCGAGCTCAGCCCTTCATCTTCTGTAGTCTTGCTTGTTTCATCATCATTCTGGTCCTATTCTTCATGGTTATCTGATGGACTGCAGCAATCAATATCTCTTGTATTGTTTGGAAGTTCTTCATCAAATCTCACATCAATGCTTTCTACTATTTTCCAAAGAGTCTTGTTGTAGCACCTGTACCCTTTGCTTTTGGATGCATATCCTAAAAAGATTCCTTCATCTGCTCTTGCATCAAATTTTCCAAGATTTTCATCATTATTATTTATGTAACACTTGCTACCAAAGATTCTGAAGTGTTTTATTGAAGCTGGCTTTCCATGCCACAGTTCGTAGGGAGTTTTGTTACTGCTTGGCCTTAAGTGAGCTTTATTAAGGATATGTATTGTTGTGTGCACTGCTTCTGCCCAGAAGGTTTGAGCAATATTATTCTCTTGCATCATGGCTCTAGCAATTTGTTGAACATAACTGTTTTGTCTTTCTGCTACTCCATTTTGCTGAAGTGTCCCTGCAACAGTAAATTGTTGTTTTATGCCATGTTCATTGCATAGGTCAAAAAAGTCATAATTTGTGAATTCACCTCCTCTGTCTGATCTGATGCATTTCAGCTTGCATCCTGTCTGATTTTCTGCTAATGCCTTAAATATTTTGAATTTGTCCAGAGCTTCCGATTTATTCTTGAGAAAAGAAACCCATGTCATTCTGGAGAAATCATCTATTATCAGCATGAAGTAGGATTATCCAGTTGGTGTTTTAGTTCTTGCAGGTCCACACAGATCCATGTGCACAAGCTGAAGTGGTCTTATTGTTGACAACTCCTCTTTGGCCTTAAAGGATGTGCAGGTCTGTTTACCCAATTGACAAGATTTGCATATGGTATTAGAAGGCCTCTTTATTTCTGGAATGTCTCTAACTGCTTTCTTTTTTCTCAGTCTGATGATATGATCGAAGCTGAGATTTCCCAATCTCCTATGCCATAACCATGACTCCTCAAGTTTGCTAAGATGGCATGCTTCATCTTCCTCTTTCACAATGTAAACATTGCTCTCTGTTCGAACACCTTTGAGTAGAGTCTTACCTGTGGTGCTTGATCTAAATTCACAGTATTGTGCTCTAAATAGAACTTCACAACCTTTGTCACACATCTGACTGACACTCAGTAAATTTTCTTTCAGCCCATCTACAAATAGTACATCTTGGGCCTTTCCTTTGCCATTGTCTATGCTGACTGAGCCTTTTCCCTTGATCTTACCTGATTTTTCATTGCCAAAAGTAACATTGCCAGATTTCTTTTCATCAAGAGTTATAAACTTACTTTTGTCTCCTGTCATGTGTTTAGAGCAGCCACTGTCCAAATACCATTGAATTTTCAGATCTTGAGCAGTTAGAGCCAGGTCACACTTATTCACCTTCTTTATCCACTTGAGGCACCCTTTTGTTTTGTGTCTTTTGTGAGGTGATGACCTCCATCTTCTTAGAGGACATTTGGAAGGTATATGTCCAACTTTATTGCATACACAACATTTGATCATAATTTTTGTAGAATTATGAGTATGAACATAATTTATTTGATTCATAAACCTTCTTGAGGTGTTAAACATCAATCTTTGTCCATACTTTCTACACTCAATGATTTTATGACCAAATTCCTTACAATAAAAGCAGTAACCATAGAAGCTATTTGCATACATGATGTAAGGTTGTCTCTTCCAAGTTTGCATCTTTTGCTAGTTTGAATTACTTCTCCTTGCATCACAATATGCAGCAATGTGTCCCAGCTTGTGGTAGACATAACAGGTGGCATTCTTCATTGAAGAGAAAAATCTCCTTTGATGTTTTCCAAATTTTACATATTCAGGGGTCTTAGTATTTATTCCATTCTTTGCTACTAGTGGTTTCTTTTGATCTGTGTCTTCCTTATTGAAGATTTCTTCTTTTGTAGGAATTGTTTGAGCTGCTTCATCATTCTTCTTTGCTTTTACAAAAATAGTTTCTCTGTCAACCTTTTCTTTTCCTTTACTTGATTCTCCTTCATAGCCTATACCAGAATTTCATTCAACTTACTAGAGCTTGTTGTTTGAGAAGCGTTTGTACCCACTTTCCTTTGAGCATTTTATAATTTCTTCCTGAGAAACACTACTTCTTCTTCCAACTTTTCTTGTTCTTGAGTTTTTTCTTTGATTTGCTTAAGTAACATGTCCTCTATCTTCTTGGATTATTCAAGCTCTAATTTTAGCTGCTTAAGGACTTATGAATTCTGTTCTTCTCGTACATACTTGAGGAGAATGTCCTTTTTTTTTCTGCATTTCATTTTGAGTCTATCAATCTCTTCTAGAGCACTTCTTAGCTCCCCCTCAAGGTTGACTTCACCTTCTTCTTCTTCATCTTCTAGTAGGAGACCTTCAATTTATTCTATGGCCATCAATAAGAATTCAGAGGTTCCTTCTTCACTTGAGGATTCATCTGAATCTTTAGATGTACTGCTGTCTTGTTGAGCATAGAAGGATTTTCTGCTGAACTTCTTTCCTTTCTTCTAGTTCTTTGTTTTATTTCTCTCTGACTCTTGAGCCTGATTCCTCACTTTCTTGTGAGGACACTTAGCAGCATAGTGTCCCACTCTTCCATAGTTAAAGCATTTGAAGGGGAGTTTGCCTTTGTATTTACCTGAGCCTCTATCGAATTTCTTGACAAACTTTGCCTCTTCTTTATCCGAGCAGGAGCATATGTCTCCCTCTTCTTCTTTCTTCTTTTATGTTTTAAAGGCTGCTTCCCTCATACTTGGCTTCTTCTGTGGGAGCCTCATTTCATAGGCTGTTAGATTTCCAAGTAGTTGGTTCATGGTCAAGGTCTACCAATCAACTGTTTCTTCTATTGCAGACACCTTTGGATTAAACCTGGATGGAAGAGATCTTAGAATCTTTTGCACAATTATACTTTCTGGCATTTTTTCTCCAAGAGCTTTCATATTGTTAATAATTTCTGCAACTTTTAGGAAGAAACTAGCAATGTCTTCATCATCATTAATTTTTAAGTTTTCAAACTGGGCTCTATAGACTTGAAGTTTGGCAGTCTTTACTTTCTTGTCTCCCTCATGTATGTTTTCAAGAGTATCTCATATTTCTTTGGCAGTGTCTTTATGCATTACTTTGATAAACTCTACTTCACACAATCCATTCAGGATGGCATTCATGGATTTTGCATTAGCCACAAAATCTTGTTTTGTTTCTTTCTCTGTGTCAGTTGCCTTTGGGGCATATCTTAATTCCACCACAGCCCAGAATTCTATTCCTAGAGACATTATGTATGTCCTCATTCTGATTTTTCAGAAGGCATAATTTTCACCAGTGAAAAAAGGAGCTTTATTGGTTGAGCATCCTTCTTTACTAGCCATCTTGGGAATCTAGGATCTCCTTTCAGTTGCTAGACTAGTACTAAGGAACCTGCTCTGATACCAATTGTTGAACTCTTGGTTAAACTGAGAGGGGGGGGGGGGTGAATTAGTTTAACACATTCATATTCTTTTAAACCTTTTATTAAACCTTATTTCGACCTTCATTTCATGTCCAACTTAATATGTGAGTAATCTTAGAATGTGAACAACAAGTATTAATATAATATAACAGCAGACTTAATATGAGAACAACATGTATTAAGCAGATGATATAAATCAGATCAACACATCATGCACAGAGACACTAGATATAAGTGGAAACCCATAAAGGGAGAAAACCAAATCTTATTATTGTTGTGATGCAAAGGCAAGCTCCAACTCCCTCTTACCACTGTTTTTCTGCAGGCACCAACCTACAGAAGGCTCCTACCTCAATTCTGCAAGCTACAAATTGCAAGGAAGCACTAACTCCCTTCAATTTTCTGCAGGCACCAACCTACAGGAGGCTCCAACCTCAGTCAGCTACAACTGACAGCTATCAAGCTACAACTTGATAGGGAAGCTCCAACTTCCTCAATTTTTCAAACTGAATGTTTGTTGATTTACCTCAGATATCAGCTCTGTTCAGTAGCTTCTCTTTCTACTCTTCTTTTCTTAATATTCTCTGCCTTACACTTCTATACTCTGCATTCTCTATATTTTCTCTCTCTTACCTTTCTTGTGCATATCAATGAGATATTATATATAGAGTTCCTCACATGACTGTTTGTATTTCATAAAGAATTTGGAGTGAACAGTCATGACTCTTTGGCTTCTGTCTTCTTATTCCTTTATCCAAATAATTTTAAAATTACTATAATATGTACAAATTTCCATGCTACAGTGGGATTTTGTCTTTTCCTTAGGATACTTGCCTTTGCAACACAAAAAGTAAAAATGATTACAACATTTACATTCACATTTTTAATTACACATTTCAATTTCACTCAGCTCCTTTTCTGGATTTTGGCTTTACTGGATTTGTCTTTTCCTGCTGTTGTTAAGAAACTGTTATGTATACTCTTTGTTCACTGTCATCTGCATATTCTACCTGTTCACTTCATTCCTGTACATATTCCTGTTAACTACACTTTCATTTCTGCACGCTCTCCTCTTCTTTTTATTTTTCCATACATATTCATGTTTCAATCTTTACAATATTTCATACGGGACTATATATATATCTGAATTAACCCTCGACTTTGTTGTTAAACCTTAGGCATTTCAAAATGCATCCATATGAATTAGACTTATAATCAGTTCTAGGCCATTCTTATGTGCACATTCCACTTTAATATATCAAATATTGTAATATATATCAATCAAGTCATAATCCCGTTTTTTCTCTCACTTACTCCACGCACACGGTCATTACATATACAGGCTGTATTGTATTCAGTCAAATATTGAGACCCTTGGTGATATGAAATATGTTTACGAACTTCCACTTTGCCGTCGAACCTTATTTAACTTAAAACCTTAATTGAACAACACACACATATGCGTGGGCCCCAATGCTAATGGTCTCTCCATCCAATGACTATTATTGCGTCGCCTCGGCCTTAACGATCCAACGGATATCACACGGGCTACTTGCGCGAACAATAACACGCGATGGCATGCCGTACCTGGGTTTTCCTTTGCACACTTTCCGAACACAGCCACCGTCAGATCGCTTCCCTCCAGATCGACGGCTTATGTCAATATCGCTTCACGTCTTTGGTCGATGGTTAACGCACGATGGCACGCAGTGGGAGGCGGTTTTGCAATGTCGGTTGAGGACACGCGTCGATCAACCTATGGAATCACTCACAAATGGAGAAAACTGCTTGCCCGACAGAAGGTGGTGTGATGAAAACCACCCTTCAACTCCAAACCACATTCACTGTTTACTTCGGTCACGGTTCCATCTTTCTCTCACGCTCCAGGTTCCGTCCTCGCCTTGTTCCGCTCTTTTATGTGTTCCGCTCCTTTTTTTAAGTGGCCTTGGTCCCTGGAATTTCAACACTATCCTACTATATATATAACGCATAGTTCCATTACTCTGTGCTTCCAAGGTTCTGTCCATCAACGCCCTATTCAGTTGCGCTCAGGTTCTTCCGCCTTTCACTCTAATACTAATACTTCGGTTCCATCTTCTAATACTTCGCTCCTTTCGATATATATATAAATATATATATATATATATATATATATATATATATATATATATATATATATATATATATATATATCTGTATATATATATATATATATAACTATTCTAATACTGCGCATTTGACTATGGTTCCGCCTCTCCTTTTGTGACATCGATCCTTCCGGCCCTTCAGATATATATGTGCAGAATCTCAAATGAGCCCTTATTTTAGAGTTATTCGATCAATACAACACATCTAAGTTCGGAACATAGGATCTTCATATATCTATACTAACCCTTATTTTATATATATATCCTCAGCGCAACAGAATTTTTTATAAATCAAACCATTTGCATTAAACCTTATTACAATTACTCAACAACACTGAATTCCTTATTTTATGCAGGGCATTTCTACGACCCTTCACACACAGTTTTCAACACTCTTTTCATAATTTCTATAATATGTTCCCACACTCAGAACCAGTTTCTCAAATCAAATATCTCTGCTCCTTGACTGATGCTGCTCCTTGCTCCTAAAGCTCCTCTGCTGCTCCTTTGACTTCTCCTAAGCCATCTCCTTTGCCATCAATGACAACATTTCCAACAGACCCAGATTCAAGCTTGAGGCCAACAAGGTTTTCGCAGTAGTCTAGAACAACACCAACATTTTTGCCTTGCTCCAGGAAGTAGCGCATCTCAGCCAAGGCATGTCATGACCGTAATAATATTAGAAGCTAGATCATGTAGAAGACAAATATGAACATATATAACAGCTTTGGAGACTTAGAATCCACATACATATCTCAACTCTAAGAAGTAGCTATCATTCATTAGGACATGTTCAGAACACTAAATTAAAAATTTAATTTAGACATAAATTCACCATAAGAATTTAACCATTAATCAACTCGCGACATGACACACAACAACAACTATATTTCATTATCAATATCAAAACATCATACATGTGCTCCACAGAGTCTATTACAATCAAGTTCAGTACCAAAAGACTGCACATAGAGCTCTCTTGAGGCTCTTCTGCTCCTTGACCTCTTGCCGGAATGACTAACTAACTCCTGAATTGACTGACTGCTTGCCTATTTTTTTCTGCCGATTGACACTAGTAGTCCTTCCTTCGCTTTCTTCTTTCTCACTGGGAGTTATACTGATTATTCGTGTGTCCCACCTCTTCCATTTGCACTATTCTTTGCCAATGTCGCGCCACCTGTCTTCTAGCTTTCCATAACTGTGACAACTCCCTGTCTACCCTGATTGCATTCTGCCACCCATCCTCTAGCTCTTCGCAACTCAAAAATATTCCATCCCAAAATAAAGGCCCCAATAGAGGGCTAGATCCTAGGCCCAAAGAATTTTTGATGTTGCCTCCAGGATTCTGCCTTTAGCCTCAGAATTATGGAGTGATAACAAGGCCAAGCTTCATCCATCTTCAGTAGTGCAGTCTCCTTCAAAAAATTTGTTATTTTGTAGGGTAGTTGCAGTGGAGGGCTTAGTGCCCAAGTTTGTGAGTTTGTTTTCCAGTGAGGGGAGCAGCTCTTCATCCGAAGGATCTATTGGAGGAGTATCAACCATTTTTATATCAGATTAGCTACCTCATATCAATTACCTAGTTGTAGTGTGTTATTCATCCTTAGGGCTGCAACTTTCATATGGTATATTTTCGGAAACCCCTACTGGGTTATCTTGGATTAGTTCTAGAAATCCTATATCTTTGATCCCTATATTTTCTAAGCATTATATCAGTAGTTCTTTGTATTTTCAGTTTTACCCTGTAGTTATTGTCCATAGGACTGCACAGTCATATGTCCTTCGACATTTTATGTAGCGGCAACATTTCATATTTTATGTACTTGGTCATTTGAGGCTTGTTTTGCCTAGCTCAAGTGTATTTTTCCTCAAGATATTATACTCATTTTTCTTCTATAATGTGTAATAAAAAGGCTCTATGATATGCTCCTATTAATGGATTGACATTTTACTGCATTTTCCAGTTTTATCATCTATATTCCTGTTTTTCCTAATTTGGAATATTATAGTGGTATCAAAGCATAATATTGGCTCAGCCTATGGGGAAATACATCTATAAATTTGGAGCAATGGATGAAAGAGGGTTTCCAAAAATTCTTCTCCAAACTATGCAAGATATTGCAGAGAAATCAAGGAGATGAGGATGGAAAGACATAAAGAGTCCCCACGAAGGTCTCAACATGGAGAGAGTTTTGACACCTCACATTATTGGTGTGAGAAATCAACACTACTACCAATTCCACAATGCTCCACCATGCCTACATTCCTAGCAATAGGAAATGAGGTAGGAGGAGCAAAAGAGGAAGATAATCTTGGTGATTATCTCCTAGAATATGAATCTCAATCTCAAAGGTTCAAAGAGAATCTAAACTTCCAAGGGTTTTGTTAGATCAAGGATAATAGAATACCTAGTAATCACAATAGAGGTAGAGGTTACATGCATAGAAATGGCCTGCAACATACTTTGGATAGATCCTTTCTGTATTCTTTTGATGTGTCACCAAAGTGCACAACCAAGGCTTGGGTAGAGAAATTAGTCATCTATTTCTAGCTGAACAGAGTTTCAGAGATGAAGGCCATTAAGATAGAAATTCTACACCTTGAAGGTGAAGCACATCAGTGGTGGTTTCATGGCCTATCTACATTGGGGCATGCCAGTATAAATTATTATGCATAATTTATCCAAAGGTTGGTGGAAATATTTGACCGAAGAGAGCCAGGAGTTCAATTTGTTGAGATAGCTAAGCTTAATCAGTCAGGAGATCCGCAGACTTATATCTATGAATTTATGAAACTTTCAGTCATGGTGCCAGATCTATTTGCAACCAGAAGAGTACATATGTTTAGATGGACTAGAAAATCCTTTGCATAATTTGGTAGAATCCACTAGACCAACTATGCTCTAGGATTATATTAAGAGGGATAGAGACTTGCAAAATACCTTTCCAAGGGAAAGAGCCGCCCTTCTGCAAGAGTTCTCCTCTCAGTCAAAAGGGGAAGCTATGAAGGTTCCTCCCTCAAGACAGAACCAAGAAAAATGATCTCTTAGTGATGATGAGGTTTTCTCCAATAATGATGATGAGGAAGAAGAAGAGTTGGAAGGATATACCAGCACTGTAGCACTAGGAGGAGACCCACAACCACCTGGAGGTGGAAATGGAGCAATTTCTCCAACTAGAGGAACCCTTGCATTCTTGCGGGGAGTTCCAAAGAATCTAACATTGGGTGACCAAGGCACGGTCTAGGAGAAGTATGTGTCGGTATTGATAGTCAGTGGGGCTACCCACAATTTTATTTATGCCCAAATAGTGCAAAGTGGGGACATACCCACCAATGATTGTGAAGAATTCTTAGTTGTGGTCCCTGGGACTGAGTAGTGGGGAAGTGTGTTTCGGCATTGACTATAACCTTGGGGACATACACCCTGATAGATCACTTCTATGTGGTCAAGGCTCCTAGCACCAATATGATATTGGGTGCATAGTGGTTGATTACATTGGGGAAGGTCACTACATATTGGGAGGCCTTGCATATGGCATGGATAGATAATAAGAGCGGTAATCATCAAAATATTAGGGGCATGCAAACCTATCCACCCCAGGAAGCCTCCACACATAATATGGAGACTGATTTGCGTAGAGAAATCCAGGACAATTCGGTCCACTCAGATATGATGTTTACTCTGAACCATGATGATATATTATTTGGAGTCATTCCACCCGAAAGGCCCCCAGATCGGGAGTTGGTTAAAGAGTTTTCACAACAAGTTGCACCATTCATAGATCTGGCTAAGAAGGGAGCCTTGGGTGAGTCTAGCACAACACATAGGACCTTTTATAGGCTCAAGGGGGAGATGGATGTTTGTTCGGTGTCAGTATCCCCAACTCTCACAAAGCTTCTTGCACTGAGAGATGATGTTTCAGGAGTGGATGATGGCACAATCATGGTTCAAAGGGACTACTCCATAGCCTTTGAGAGTCAGAAGATACTTCCACATAGGAGGGAGTCTTCCATATATGGCAAGGGGTTGTTTGCATTCATGCATGCATTGGCCAAACTTAGGAATTTTTGGATGGGAAATAGCTTCCAAGTGAAGATTGACCACCATAAACTTCAATATTTTCTTGAGTAAAAGAAGTTGTAGGGAAGGCAACAAAATTGGGATAGCAGTATTCCACCATGTGTATTTGGCATTGAGCATGTCAAAGAGGGGAGTAGTGAGGTGACAGGTTCCTTATCACAAAGGTCAACAACGTTGTCATTGTTGAGTATGGATCCAGATTGGGAGTCCCAACTATTGGTGGAGTATTCTAAGAACCACTTCACATGTGAAGTGCTTGATGGGCAGGTGACGGATGAGAGGTATAGAGTGATGGATGGAGTCATCTATTACCAGGATCAAATCTTCTTGACTAGAGATTCTAAACTCAAGGAGAAGGTTCTACGTGTAGCACATGATCCACTCATTTATGGTCACCAAGGTTTCATTGGGACATATCAAGCCATTTGGGAGAGATTCTCATGGGAGGGTCTCAAGGAGGACGTGCTTCAACATATCAGGAAGTGCGTAGTTTTCCTGAATAATGAGAAGGAGAAAAACCATCCTGCAAGGTTTTTACAACCACTTAATTTTTCGAGAGGAAGATGGGAGAGCTCATAAATGGACTTGCTCACCATCTTGCCAACAATATGGTAAGGATTTTGTCTTTGCAATCATTTTTCAACTAAAAAATAATTTGTATTCCTTTGCCATTTATTTACAGTGCATTACTCCACAATAGGGAAAGCCTCTCTTTGTAATTTATGGTCTTCTTGGGACCACAGTCAGTGATAGGGAAGACCACTTCCTAAAGGGATTTGGATTGGTGTTGTATTTTTTTGGGTGTACTCAGTTGACACCAAACATCAGTTAATACCCCCAGGCAGATGAGAAGATAGAGGCAGCGAGAAAGTGGCTAGAAAGCTACTTACCACAATGTGTTCCAGGGCAGCAAGGAGCTGAACTACATTGGTTCCACTTGGGGAATTATTGTCACCATCTAGCATCTTATATGAAAATCAATGCATCTCTATTTTTCATTCCGTATGGTGATGATGTTTTAGTCACTTTTGTTAGAATGGTTAGGGCAAGCAAGGTTTTTAGAACCAAATATTGGATCCTAGAGAGTCATGATGTATTCCGGTCTCTTAAGGACAACATTGTTACAACCCAATATCAACAGGAATTCTACATAAATCATGGATGGGAATAGAGACAACGTAGGTGGGAAACTTTGGTCTATCTCCACTTTCAGACATATAGACCATTCATATTGCAGAAGAATCAGATTGAGGATTTTTTTCTATGGGTCACATAGGGTGATCCATATTATTGGAGGAGTAGCACATGGGTTGGAGCTTCTCATTAGGAGTAAGAACTCCAACATTTTTTATGCTTCATTCCTCAAAGAAGCCATTAGAAAGCAGGTAGTTTACACCATGGATCTCCCAATTATTTATGATTTGAGCCATTTTGTTTTATCACCAAAGGCTCTCTTGGACACTTGGGAGGGGCAACTAAGGCACATGTTGATTGAAGGACATCTGATTTAGTGGAGGAATTTATTGGACGAGGATGTCACAGTAGAAGGAGAGGAGTTTTTGCAACATCCATCCTTGCAGTTTCTTGAGGACAAGGAACATTTGGGAGGGGAGGACTATAGTATTTATAATTATCTTTCATCTAGTTGGAATACAAATTTTTTCTTTTGTCATTAAGGTAGATGAATAAGAGGGTAGGGAGACCCATAACTCTCTTTAGTAGGAACAGAATCACTTCTAATGTGAATGTGGATCATATTATCAGTTGAATAAAGAAATATTAGTTATGAATAGAGGTTAAATCATGTGGATGGGTTCAAGTTTGACCAAATCAACAACGCTATTATTGAGGTAGTGGAGAGTTATTGGAGGACAACGCAGTTTTAGTGGGAGGGAGTCTCCATGAGAGTTACATATTTAATAAGTGGGACCAAGGGTGAGGAGGATAACCAAGCATATAAGGAATGGGATGGCATCCATAGAAGGCATTCTTAATATTTTTTATGCTTGGTCTTTTATGAATTTCTGCATGCTTCAGCTGTTTAGTTGAGTCTGTTGTGCTGTTTAGCACAAGGGTGTTTCTGAGGGGAAATCCCACCCTCATCCTCAGGGGACTTTGAGTTCCCAATAGGGAGAGGTTTCTTGGAGCTTCATTCCACCATACGACATCACACCAAGCTTCAGCCATCTACCACAGTGCAATCTCCTTCAGGAATTGCATTATTTTGCAGCGCAGTTGCAGTGGAGGGTCAAGTACCCAAGTTTGTGAGGATATTTTCTAGTGAGGGGAGAAACCCTACATCCAGAAGACCTATTGGGAGGTTCCTTGAGCTTCATCTCCACCATCCGACATCAGCCAAGCTTCAGCCATATTTAGAAGCACAATGTCCTTCATAAACTGTGTTATTTTGTAGGGTAGTTGTAGTGGAGGGCTTAGTGCCCAAGTTTGTGAGTTTTATTTCCAGTGAGGGGAGTAGCCCTTCATCCGGAGAATCTATTGGAGGAGTATCAACCATTTTTATATCAGATCAGATACCTCCTATCAGTTACCCAACTGCAGTGCATTATTCAGCCCTAGGGATGCAACTTTCATATCGTGTCCTTCTGGAAACCCCTTCTATGTTGTCTTGGATTGGTGCTAGAAAGCCTAAATATTTGATCCCAACATTTTCTAAGAATTATATCAACAATTCTTTGTATTTCCCATTTTACCCTATAGCTATTCTCCATAGGACTGCATAGTCATATGTCCTCTGTCATTTTATGTAACAGCAACATTTCATATTTTATGTACTGGGTCATTTGAGGCTTGTTTTTCCTAGCTTGAATGTATTTTTCCTTAAGATATTGTACTCATTTTTCTGCTATAATGTGTAATAAAAAGGCTATATGATTTCCCCCCTAATATTTTACTGCATTTTCTAATTTTATGATCTATATTCCCATTTTTCCTAATTTGGAATATTACATCACACTAAGAAATGCACAGGTAGAACTAGGGGTCACAAACCACAGTTTATAGACCTTAGATGAGTGCCGGATAAAGATATAGATAGAAGTCTAGTTCGAGTTGGATAGTGAAATTCTAAGTAAGTTTCGAAGAATTTTGATGAATGATAGATCTCTGAGATAAGTTTATGTTTTCTATCTGGGTATAGAAGGCTCCTGCTGGCTATGTGTGCAGAGACCTTAGTCCTTCTATATACGGACCCCGCTGGCTGTGTGCGCTGGTAGATCTAAAGTATTGTAAGGAGAGTATGAACTGTGAATGAATAAAGAAGTGTTTTGGAATAATTTTTAGTATTACATGCATCCGTGTTTTTCTTTATGATTTGTTTCTATGTGTTATTTTCGTTTACTGCATCAAGTATATTATCTCTGTTTGGATTGGTTGCATACTTGCTTTTCTATATTATATGAACGTTGAATGCTTAGATATATTACTGTAAGACCTAAATGTCACCTTGCCAACACTATTGAAAGGATTGCGAAGCCTTTATCTGTGCACGTGTAGGATAGCCTGTGTAAATTGACGTAGATCTACCCAGTTAGGGTTTCTATTACGAAGGGTTGCCTGCTAGTATTATAGATCTAAAGACACCCACATCATTTAATTCTCTCTCAGGGTGTGGAATTCTGGTTTCATCACCCCCCCATACTGCTTCATGTAAGTCTTTGACCTACGCAAGTAGGTCACTTCCAAAAGGGCCAGTAGTAAGAGGGTTCTGTTGGTTAAGCTTAACTTTGAACTTGGGTCAGGACCCCTGAAGCCAAAAAATGGTTCGTTGCCAGGATCTAGATCATTTTGAGAGAGATTGGGTGATGTGGTGGCCATCAAATTGTGAGTTAGAAGACTGGTTAGAGAAGAAAATTCAAGAATTTTCCCTTAAGGAAAAAAAAAGTAAGAAGTTGTCTACTGAAGATTAGAAACAAAAGTATATTTTCACAGAGGTTCATGAGATTTTCTTTGTGACCTTTTTGAAAGAAATATAGGAGTGGTTATCAAGATTAGCTGAGTTCCAAACTTGCTGGAAGGACAATAATATCACTCAGTGGACACCTGAGTTGATCCAACAGTTAGAGAAGACTGATAACTCCATCACCCGTACCGTAGATCATTGGGTTGACAAAATTTTGGGTGGGTTTGTAACAGAGTTCACAGTAGATCAGTTTGTGTCATATTTTGAAGCTGAAATGAGGTTCTTCAAGGGAGTGAGAGGTAAATTCATATGATCTCTGCCTTTGTTGATTAAGATGTTGTTGTGTGAAAATGGTGTTTTGTGCAATCACACTGAGTGAATGACCCCAAAAAAGCTAGAGAACACTACAAGCAGCAGAAAGTATTATCGGGTTAATAAGAGAGGAGAAGGATCTGTATACATCCCTCTGAGAAACTCACCTGACATCGCTATAGAGGGCGGTGAGGCTACACACGCCGGTGGTAGCCATCCTTCTACTCCACAGTCGAACTCGCGCAGGGGTAATACATCTCCTACCCCACCTCCACTACCACAAGGAGAAGATATGGTTGTGCATATGAAGCTACCCACCTTCAAGGGTGTGGGAGATGAGGACATGGATAGGTTTTGGTTTTTTGCAAATGCAGTATGGACTGCGTGAAATGTTAACACTCATGTTGTTAAGAGAGCGCCACTAGCTATGGAATTTGAAAGTCGTGCACTGGACTTGTTTATGGGATATATGGATCAACATGTTAATCCTATTGTTGATGAGATTAATGATGATTTAAAGAATAAATTCATAAAATCAAAGTCCTACTCACAGTGTGTAACTGAAATAAAAGATATAAAACAAGAGACAAATGAATCTGTTTGGGAGGTAGATCAATGGCTGAAGCGCAATATCAGTAAGGGAGGATTCATCTATGATGATAAGTAGCATAAGGAATGTTTTATTTCCATTCTCCTTCCAAATATACATGGGCCTATGAACCAATAGAAGATTGACTCTTAGGCCGAAGCCCTTGAAGTTGCTATAAAATTGGAAGTTGCGCCCAGAGTTGATGACGAATTTGGAACAATGAAAATCCAAAATCAATTGGAAGCAATGCACTTGGAGATCCAGAACCTGCACAGAGATAGAGGAAATGAAGTTGGCGCAAATGTATGGTTCATACGTTGTAAGGGTTCTGGCCACACAAAAGATTAATGTACCTTGTTTCAAGATTACATGCAGGTGGGAGGGCCAAATATGTTGCACCCCAGGGATTCTGTAGGGTCGAGTGGTACTCCTTAACTGTGGTGTGCTGACTTTAAATTAGCTGGAAGGAATGACACAAACCATTTCCCTTGATTAGGAATTTATGTGCCAAAACTGAAGCAGCAATGGTGCAGGTTTTGCTCGTCGGTTGGCCACGATGAGCACCACTGCTGCACATTCAAGCTAATGATGGATAGTGCCAACCTATAAAGGGTGCAGGTAAACCCGTCTTCACCGACATCTCCCTCTCAGCATGGAGGATCTCCAGAAAGAGGAAGGGGAGGAGGGAGAGGTAGAGGCCCAGGTCGTGGAAGAGGAAAATTAATTTTCTATAACTTTGGAGATGTTGGACACTATGCGCATGATTGTCCAGACCAATCTTGCAAGTATTGCAGAAAATTTGGTCATGTTATTGAATATTGTCCTATTTTAATTGCTATAATGTAGGAAAAGCAACAACAGGCACCTACGCATAACATACAAATGGTTAAATTTGAGCTGCGCGATGATGATCCAAGTGTAAACATAATTACACGCAGTGGTGCTACCTCCGTGTTAGGGTCCTATAATAATAGGATTCATAATTTTTGAATTTGTAAATATGTACATACCTTTCTTTCTGCAAGTTGTTTTCCCATATTTGAAAATAATTAAAAAAATGAAAAGAGGGTAAAAGTCCTAAAAGAAAGATCAAAGGAATTAGAAAAAATATAACCCAAAAGAAAAAATAGAAGAATAAGACATGAAAGTGAGCAAGTCAAAATGCCACTACTATTTACTTTTACTTCAAGAATAATCTTTATGTGCAGATTGTCAATAAATTCCATAATCCATGACCAGTTAAACAATTTAATCTTAACTTTTCATGCTTTAAATTTCATGTTTTAGATAGAGAATAAAGAGATGTCAAACAGTTTAAACTTGACAAATCAATAGATAATATAGAGAATAAATGAGGAGCTCAACAGTTTAATCTAAGCCCTCGGATGAAATAAGGTTAGACTTAGATATATTTATGCTTTGAAAGAAAAATTGATTTAGGGTTGCAAGCCTAAATGCACCCATAAAAATGAAGTAAAAAATGTTAGAAATAAAGATGGGTAGGTATGAAATCATGTAATAAAGCATCATTGGGAAAAAACCACTAATTTACCCTCACCTACAATTATTTAGTATTCTAAACTATCAGAGAAAGAGGCTCAGAGCATTTCTCTAGCTTCTATTGGGATCGGACCCAAGGCTTGATGAATGATTGGTTAAAAATATTGAATTCCTACATAAAAATCATATTCATCAGCATTCACCCTTCATCCATTAATCATAATCCATTTTTTCCTAGGTAAAAACCCATTTTTACTTAGTAAAAGTAAAACCCTAAGTAACTAATTTCATTTTCCTTTCAAAACACTCAAAACCCATGAAATGCATTTTATTCTAAGTCTAAATGTGAAAAAATACAACAAAGATGAGCTATGTTTATTTTCACTTTATTTAGAGTTAAAATATGTATTTTTCATTCATTATATACATTATCCCCTACACTTCACCTTAATTTCATATTAACTTCTAACTATATATATTAATTCCCTTAGTTACACATTCCCATATAGTATTAAATCCCTTTTATTTTAAATAACCCACAAACCCTTTATTTTACGTTTTAAACCAATGTTATAATATCCCATGTGCGAAATATAAATCCCGCCCTTATACCATTGGTTTAGCATATCTATATACAAATACCCTGCCCCCTATAGTATTTAAAAAAATGTCAAAGGTTTAAATACTATATAAATAAACCCGCGCCTGTACATAGGTTGAAACATTGGTCGATGTTTTAATTAAAATATATATATATATTACATTGCCGCCCCACATATCACATAACCCATAGTTTAAAACTTTATTAATGTATAAAGTTAAAACTCATCCCTGCCACTTATATTAGACCCCTACCCCACTCCAAATCGTGACGCAACTTTCATAATTGATCTGGGCCATTCGCAATCAAACCCCACGATCTGATGACTAAAAACCAATATCGCAAATAAATTAGCGTGACATCCACCATCTCATTTCTACGCGAAATGGGTGGTATTTTGACTTTCCCCCTCCTCTATGTGTCTCCTTCCTATTCAATCGCCTTCGATCAATCCAAAACAACTTACCACCCAAAGTGAACGCGAAAAGCACCTGTGGTTTCTCCCCTTCAAAGACCAAAACCATTTCCCGCCTGATGTGACCGTCATTCATTGTAGAGTAAATGTAACTCTAATTTTCCTAAATAACTTTGGAAATGCACTGATTTCCTATCATTCTGTGCGTAACCACTGCACATCTTTTCGACTTTGAAAAAAGAATTTTACACCATTTTTGAGCCAAAAGCCTACAAATTTCAACTTGAATCCATTGAAGATTGTTGATGAGCTCTGAATTGCTCCAAAAAATCAGAAGGAAGTTGTTCAAACCTTTCAAAAACCTCTGAAACCTCCTCGAAACCTTATACCTGTGTATAACAGGTATTTCTCTGGAATTTCAGACCTGTTATCAATTTAAAAAGACCTTTAAAAAGACAATTCCAGTCATAAATCAAAATTGATCCATAGAAACATATCAAAAAGTCCAAAAAACAGGTCGAACCCTGTCAAATTTTCTACAAAAACCATGTTTCTTTCTGCACATTGTTTTAAAGGGAAATTGTGAGTTTTTATAGTTTCTATAAACTGTTTAAACTCTAAATTAAGCCATAAATCCTCTGAAGATATCCTAAAACCTCTATGCCTGAATACAAATGATTTTTAGCCCAATTTCTCAGTGAAAAAGCCCAAGAAAGCCATGTTTCTTGTGGCTAAACCAGTAAAAGCCTATAAATCCTATTGAGAATCCAGAATTAACAAGAAAAACCCAAGAGAAACCCATATTTTGACCATTTTTATCCAAGAATCCTTTGCTAAAATAAAAATACTTTTGCAAACTTTCTAAATTTGCAGAAGTAGCCAGAATGAATAAAAAGCAGAGTTCTAGCAATCCTGAAGGTTCCAAAGTGCCAAAATCAACTCCAGCCATGACTTCTAAGACTGCTATTATTGTAAATCCTTTGCAACCCCCTGTCATGGACATTGAGCACATTCCATTAGCTGATGTTGACTACAAGATAGGATACCCTATTGTTGAATTTAATCTTCTAGACATTCATAACTAGAGCTATGGAAAATCCTTAGATAATGAAGAAGAAGTCCATATTTGGGAGTCGCACTTGCCCAAATATGTTGTCCTAGTAACTCATCCATGTCAAGAGGTCATTAGGTTATGTCAACAGTATTATCTGCCTCGGCAGAGAGCCATAGTAAATGGCAACAAAGAAGTGCTTCTCACCATTACTGTTGAATCCATTAACCAGATGCTACAACTCTAGCCTAATCCTCAAGTAGTCCCTTTATCCATAGAGGCCCTTACCAAGCTATATATTGGCCTTGATTTTCCCAAAATATTCATGATTTTTTAGACATTTATGCCTTTACATGTAGAAATTCCTCAAATCAATCCCCCATACTCTTCCTCAAAATTCCCAGAAGCTCCAAGGCATGTAATTTCCATGTTTTCATTCATCTTAGATTACTTTACTGATGAACACACAGATGAATCCATCTTGGGTTTATTATCCACTTTTACCCCAGGACAACCTACATCTGTAATATTTGACTATGCTGGTTATATTGTAGACAATATTCATGATCAATTGATTAATTTTCCAATTGAAGGAGTGATCAGATACACATCCTTCCTCTTCCACATGTTCTTATATTTCCAAGCAGATAATTTTCCATTGACTCTTCAAAAGTTGGACATAGAGGGAAATCCTCTTTTAGTCATTTTCTGGACCTCTTTGATCAGGAAAGAGTCCACAAAATTCACATATGCAGAGTTTTCAGACTCATTCATTCATCCATTGATCAAAATGATAAAAAAATACAGAGCAGCCAAGGATAAATGATGAGATGAAGAAGATTTTATAGTTGTTAGAGCAAAACAAAACTGGTGATTGGTACTTATATGAAAAACATATTGAGATCAAAGTCTTTGGATCTAATTTGTTGCCTTGAAAGTTACCCAAACATGTATCAATGAGGATATTTGCCTTGGAGTATATCAGGAAAATTCTAAACTTTGATTCTATAAATTTCATGGCAGCAAAGAAGAAAACTCAGTTCAAATTGAAGAATCAAATAGGACCATTCATTTGCAATCATAGGGATGCAGAGAAAGAAGCAACTAAAAAGCTATCGGGATACAGGTTTGAAGAAATCTTTCCTTGGAATTATGATCCACAAGGGATCCTAAGTAAAATGAGGGTTAAAAGTAAGTTAACACCCTTCATTCATGAAACAAAACTACAAGTAGAAAAATATGCAAATTAGACTGAGTGGACAGAGAATACATTAGTAGATGCAGTGAAGGAAAGTGATACTAGTCACACTTTAAAAGCTGTAGATCAAAAAGAAAAAACCACTAAGAGAGTAATAGAAGAAAGCACCTATGTTGCTGAAACTACCATTGAAACTAAATTCAAGATCAAATATAATAAAAGGCCTAAAACAAATTCAGTAGGTAAAGAGAAGGTAACAATTGATGTTGAAGAAACATAACTACCAGATACCAACACAAATTTGCCAGAGACAAATGTTGACACTGCTACAGTCATCATCAATGAGCCAGCTACTGAAAAATAGAATGAAGAACAAGTTAATACTGAAGATGCACATTTGATAGAAAGAAAACAGAGCATGGAAGCCTCATCCTCACAAAAATCTAAGGAGAAAGATCTAGATATCAAAGAAAAGTACAAACAGATCAAGTTAAAGAATGAAGAGATCAAAAACAATATTTATTCTCAATATCTCAAGCAAACACCAAGTGTTTAAAATAGACTTTTTTCTGCCTTTGATTATTCAAACCAAAATCTAATCATGTCAATATTGCAATCTACAGTGAAATCTCCAAAGACAGTGGCAGATTATAAGAATATTGAAGTAGAAGTCCCAACAAAAAAAAATCATGCTCTTGATCAGATTGAATTCCATAGACAACCTTTAGAAATGGTGTACTCTATTATTACTACTAAAGCCATGAGTGCTCAGAAACTCCAGAACACCATCTCAAACATGAAAGATTAGATGAAATTGGACAAAGCATCCTTGCATGCTAACGATCTCAAGATAAACTATTTGGAAGAACTGGTCTTACAAGTTGGATTAGACCCAGCTAATGTTAAAGAAGCAGAGCAATTAGTGAAGAAGAAAAATGATGGCATTGCAGCATTGAGGAAACAACTTAAATTACCATCAAGTGAACATCCTCAAACCAAGGAAATAATAGAAGGATAGAAAGAGAAGGATGACATGATGAATTTAATATTTAAGCTTACAACACAAATCAAAGAAATGGAGATTCAGATGGAAAAACTTGTCCAAGAAAAAGAAACACCAAAAGTACCATAAATTCCTACAGTTATTCCTGTAATCACTATAGTTGTGCCTTCAACTTTAGCTGAAAATTTGGCACCCAAAGAACCACTGGCTACTGCAGTGCCAGTAACTTCATCCACAACATCAGCTACAGAATCATCTACAACAGCAGTTCACCCTACAGATGAAGCCAACAAATTAGAGAAAGCTATGGAAGAAATGTCTCTTAAGACAAGTGAGATTGATAGGCTGAAACAAATGGTTGAAAATCTTGAAAATACAAACAAGTTGGCTCAAATAAATGAAAAAACACATGAGAAAAAGTCCATCAAAATAAATGAAGAATTGAAGAAATTACAGAAGGAATTAACCTTGAAGGAACAAATTTCCTATGTGAAAAATCATTTGTGGAATAAGATCATTGAAGCTATCAATGATGTATGGTCCTCAATTCAAGTGATTTTTGAATAGAGAGATTTACTCAAAGCATCATTAGAAGAGATTCAGAAGACTAAGGAGGAACTAGATAACAAACCAGAACAATCAATAGAATTAATCAAGTTCCTTAACAATAAGAACATGCAAGAGATAAAAGAACTTGAAATTACTGACAGGACTAAAATTATCTTTGAGATAAGGAAAGTTATCACCAAAAAGAACTTGATGAAGCAACTTGAGGAAAAATGTGATAATATGAACACCACCATAACCAGGTTTATGGTCAAATTTGAGAATTTGAGGCAAAGAAGTTTGCCTAATATTTTGGTCATCAATGAGAAATTAATGCCTCAGGAGGATTACAGTAAAAAGATCAGAGAATATGCCAAGGAGAAAGTTGAAAAATTAGAAGGTGGACAAGGAATTCCAACAGGAAAAGTCTTACTCAGGAGTTTTGAGGACTTATTCTATTTACAACATGAAATAAAACACTTGTTTTTCATTAAAATAAATTTTTCTAGGTACACAGAAGCAGATGAACATTTCAGGAAGCTGAAGAAAATACAAATTCCACATGATGAAGTTTGGGAGTCATTGCTAGATTTACCGTAAAAGGTAAAGAGGAAGAAAGATAACAGTGAAAATAGTTTCCTGAAATTGTAGTTAAACAAATTTTTTACAGCAGTAAAGATCTTTTATAGAGTTGTGTTCCCTTCCCCAAGTTGCGATATTGTTTATGGAGACAACTTCTTCATCCTAATCCTGTTATGACGGGCACTCCCACATTGTGCTTATCGGTGGACAGATTCTTCATATCTCTATTCTAGAGAAATCATGTTGTTTAAGCTACTGAGCATGGGAATGCCCGACTCAAGGCAGATACTATATTTTCTCACATATGTTGTTGTTTCAGGTTTTCCTCAGTCTTTCAATCTCTTTATCTCTACTACACACATTGTAAAGTATTTCGGCCATCGTCTTCGTCTCTGACCTCACACTTTAGGGGGCATATGTTACAGGTCAAAATACCTTCTCATCAGATCAGAGGAGAATATAAATATGGAAGGAATACAAAGACCTAAATTAAACCTATTTCTGCCAAGGTAACGCCTCACTATAACAACACAAGAGCATTATAACATAGCTGATCAGTGAATGGGCCGCGTTAGTGGCTAGGGAAATGCTCTGTTTACACTAGAGGGCAGCGTTACCCGTGTTTTAAGTTTGAAACGGAAAAAACCAGTGGAGAATGATTTGAATCTCCAGTTTTTTCTCACAAGAGAGTCAGTAAAAAAAGGAAACTGCAAAGCACTAATCTCTTATTGGGCCTTGCCATAAACAACTGAACTCTCAAATAAGGCAAAAGCATGGAGGTTGGGGAAACATCTTGGTTTTTTCTATTCAGAACTGGTGGAAAGAGAAGGGCAATGATTGCTCTCTCTATCTCCTATAAAATGGAGTTGAAGGCTCTTGGTTCAAGGTCGAAGGATTGCTAAAGTTTTGAATACTTGTGAAGTAGAGATCATTGTTGTAGTGTGAAGGTAAAGATTCAAAGAGGTTCATTGAGAACTTGTTGATCAAGATATCACCACTTTGAGAGATAGAGAGATTGGAAGGCTGAGGAGGGCTTGGTACAACCGATGGTTGTAATCCTCCTTTTTTTAAATCAATAGAACTGTATGTGTTTTTTCCATTCTATGCGTTGGTATTGTCATTATTATTTAATCACTTATATAGCATGAGATGAATGGATTAGATGTGCATAGTTTAAATGTTTATTATATATTGACTTAATTGATAGGAAATTTATGTTATGGTAGAGATTACACGGGTGCTTTAATTGATTGCAGGGCTAAGATTTGTAGTTGGTGAAGGAGAAATCCTGCTTCACTGCCTAGTGCTCTCCAAGGGACTCTAAGATCATCAAAGAGGTAATCTTCCATATTACTCCATCAAGTTGTTTTAAGTTACTATGAACATGTATGTGCCTTCTTTGTGAACTATACAACTAATCTTACTGTCTGCCTCGGGCACGGGAAAGCCCTAAGAGGGATATTTGATAACCAACAACCCAAGAATTTTACCCTATAGCGGAATTGGCGACTCCATTAGGGAGTTTCCCCATAGTTTCCGGACTATTTATTTCCTCCTTTCTTCTTTCCTCTGTTCGCAGACCCTTCCGACCAGTATTTATGCCCAGTAGACATTTCAAAAGCCCGCAAAGTTCAATCTTGTTTCTGTTTGACCATCTGAAGAAATTTACCTTGGCTAACGCTACCTATGTGGGTTTTCTAGTGCATTATAATGCTACCTCTGCTTAAATACAGTGTGTTAGTCTCTGGATTAACGCTGTCTTCACTTAGAGACAATACGTTACTCAGCCAAAATTTTTTGTTCACTGCTGTGATTGTGTTTTGGTTGCAAAGTTTTTTGGCCATCAGTATCTCTCCTTGACTGAATCCCTGTGCTTGTTTACTAAGCTGGCATTTCTATTTTTTTTCTCTTGTTTGAAAAGTTAGTGTCAAAATCATTTTACTTTTTAGAGAAGAATTTTTTTTTTTAGTTTTTTTGCATCTAGCTGAGTTAATTATGAAAATTTCAGTTCATAGACTGTTAAAAAGAGGTAGATAGAAGTCTGAATCTTTAAAGTTGAATTGTGGTATTTGAATGTTAATGCATGGATGTTGAAAAGAAACCTCTCCTTGTAGAAATAATCTTCATCAAATTGAATATTTAGAGCATATTTTGCATGGTTTCTTGAGTCAGAGTCTCATTACATTTCATACGTCCACTCCCCCTCCACAAGACTAATAATCAAGTACACTAAGAATCAAGAGATAATAAAATAAATCAAATTACTCTTTTTTGAGCCCACACAAACAGTAGTTCAGGCTAGGATCTTGGGTTAGGAAAGTGAGAAAATCACCCAAGATCTCAAAACTTGAAACTAGAGTCATTAACGAGCAAAATCCTACTGCACTCATATTATCGGGACCGTTCCTTTACCAGAGCTCAGCGCGAGACAACACTTGGGTGCACAAGAAGGTAGCCTGCCTTCGACTGCATCTGGTGGGTGTGTTATATATTGGGGTTCCCTTCGGGGATGTCGAAACTAGATCGGGGATCTAGGTATTCTGCCCATATAGCATCTTTTCCTTGACCGTGGACCCCCCTGATGATGTCTGTGATTTGAGGTATCTTTAGTGGCCATACTTTTTAGGGACTTACACAAGGTGACTGGGACAGGCTGTCCTGGTACCTGAAACAGACGGACCCACTTTGTCTTCGGTCTTTAGGAGGGTACTCGTCTTCACGAGAGTGCTTACACCTATCATCTGAGGCTCGGACGAAGCTCTAGAGTGACCATAACTGTACTTTCGACCAACCCTCTCTGTATACTATTGTGATACTAGATTTCATCACTAGCAGACGGTGGTACTCAGATAGGGCACCCTATTCTGGCTGCTTGCTAATTGATTTTAGAGAGTCCTTTTTTCTTTTTTAGGTGTGTGGTTACTATCATTGAGATTTTATAATACATCACAATTTATTAAAATTTGTTAAAACTAAACAGGTCACCATGGCGTCATCTGACCCACGCCGTCTGTCTCGACGACAGCAAGGTCTACCTCCTCTAAATATTGAGGAAGAACTGAACCTTGGTGAACCCGTGCCTTCTGCGGAAGAGCAGTCTCCATTGACAAGTCCTGATTTTCACATAGCCTCATATCATACGGAATTTCCAAAGGACCCTTTCATGGAAGGGGTTGTACCTCATTACAATCCTCCACTCACTAATCCGTTGGGGCTTGTGATAGTTCAGATTCCACCACACCAAGATATGTCTTCGGCCGCACAAACATCCATTTCATCACCGACATCCAGAGGGTCGATGCCAATGACAACCATTCCAGGTTCGCCACCATCCTCCCCGCTGGTTGTCAATTCTATGCCATCACTTGGTAACCCCAGTAGACAACATATACCTAATCCCAACCCTACTGTCATCACAACTGTCAGTAGCTCGTCGAATCCTTCAGGTTCTACTCCTACCGTGACCACGTTGGGACCCACTGTTGCTCCTCCCACGAGTGTGACTACTTCGGTTCATTTTAGCAACCCTTTCGGTTGGAACCCTTTGCTGAGTTCAAACCCCTTCGCCACTATACCAGGGGGCAGTGTCACCAACATGCAGGTAGCAGGGAACATTTCACTTCCCCTGCAATCCTTAGGAAAAACGAGACAACCTATTGTCAATACTATTCCCTTAAGTGGTTCAAATATAGGTGTAGGGTCTATGCCGTTGCCAAAATATGCAAGTAGTAGCATGCCTCCGGGAAACTCTATTGCATCCATATGGACTTACCCACCCCAACCTCCATCTGGAATGGGAGGGCAATTTTATACTAGGGGCAACCAACCATTCGCCCCACAATACAATATGCCCTATGGACAACAACCATATGTCCCTACCCCTCCACCTATAAGAAATTTTTATCAAAGTTCTACTTTTCCTCCTGGTAACACATTGATGGGTGGACCCTATGGTCTAAGTATTCAACCCATACTTCCTTGGTTATATTCGGGGGAAAATCCACAATTTCCATTTTTGGCAGCTTTAGACATCCCCGACATCCATAAAATGACTAATGATCCCATCAATCACAACCCACTCTGGCCTCTAGTACCACACAAGATTCCTTCTGACATCCCAAAGTTCGACGGGAAACAAGGGGACGACCCAGCTGCACACATCACTACCTTTCATCTATGGTCTATATCCAATTCCATGGTGGATGATAGTGTCCAACTTTGACTGTTTCCCCGCACTCTTACAGGCAATGCTGCCAAGTGGTATATTGAATTGCCATGCACCGTCATCAACACATTTGGCATTTTAGCGACGAAGTTTCTAAAGAACTTCCAATTACCAATCAGATTTGAAACCGGAACGAAATTGTCAACCTCGCTGCGCCAAGACACCGCCACCCATATCTCCGATCACATTCATGAATGGAGACGTAGGAGGAGGCTAGTCAAAGCGCCAATCCCAAATCATCTCTTAGCTAATTGGTTTTGTAAGTCTCTCTTACCCCACATCTCTAAAGACATTGGAATTTCCGGTGCAGTTACAAAAGATCAATGCATTCATCATGCCCAACATTTGGATTTAATTTATTCACAATCTGGCACGCTATATGATTTGCTCCTCAATGCCCCTGGTAACCCAAATCCTCTGGCTACTCAGAAAACCAGAGCTCATGCCAATGGTCTCGTTGGCACAATCTCTGGTGTAGCCACAAAACATTCTTGGGGGAAAGCCTCCCAGCCATCTTTGGCTGCCACCGCCCCTCACCAAACGACTACTCTTCCTGCCGCTGAGGTAAATTCTGTGCAAACTTCACAAAAACCTAGTGGCAAAAATAAGAAGAACAAGAAAAAGACATCTTCTTCGAAAGAGAATTCAGACAATTATAATAACCCTAATCAGAAAAACGCTGCCAAAAATGATAAAGGGAAGGATAAACCCATGAAATTTCCTTGCAAAATTTGTGAAGAGGACCACTTGACATACAAATTTCCTCGGCTGTAGGAATGCACCGATTTTATTGCAAACAAGGATTCTAGGTGAACACCTACCGTTCTTCATAATCCTTTCCCTAATCAATAGCAGCAGCATCAACACATGGTTGAAAATCTGCCACAACCACATCAACGGGGCAATGGTGGTTCACATCCTTCTGGTGAAGGACCATCTGCCATTTATGGCATTGAGAGTGTTGAACTTCAAACATGAGCGAAGCTTTATGGAAATCCTACCATAGATGCTCAAGAACCTGGTACTAGTTCAAATCCACCGCTGCCCAACGATTTGCATATCGAACGACCTATTTCTAACCCCGTGATTCGTCCCCCCAAAGGGACACTTCGACGCACGTCTCATAACACCTCTGCACGTGCAGCCCAAAACTACAATATTGTAGACGATTTGGCATAGGCACCGCCAGCTATGTCTGCTCTCAAAGTATTACAAACCTATTCAGCACAAAGGAAAGCCTTTCTTTCGGCCATTGGTGGAATAGACCCCCAGGATCCCATGCTAGCTATCTTTGATATGGAAAAATCTAAACCTCGCCTCTCACACCAACTCGAATTCCAGGTGCAGGTTGTGTTGAAAGGGAGACTAATCCATCGCACTGTCATAGACGAAGATGCTTCGACCTGCGTTATGTCACAAACTTGCTGGCTCAATTTAGGTTCTCCTACCTTAACACCGTCGTCGAATTCCCTCAAAGCTTTAGATGGTCACATGTTCCTCCCAAAAGGATACCTTGATAGCTTTCCCATCACTCTGAGTGGGAAAACAGTAACTGTGGACATTGAAGTCGTAGAGCGCCATCTCGACTATAATCTATTGCTTGGTCGCAGTTGGTCTTATGCCGTGACCACCATTGTTTCTTCGGTCTTCTGACTCATCCTATTTCCATTGGATGGGAAAATAGTCACAGTGGATCAGTGATCCTTCTGCACCCTTGATTATGCCACGTTACCAAGTAGCACTGTACCCCTAATAAGGCTTTCCTAACTCTTACGTCAGTATCGGTACCGGTATTTTGAAGGCATCTTTCCTACTGGGTTGTTTTCCTCTCCTGCTGCCACAGATCCCAAACATAGTTGCAATGATATCCACCACTTTGGATGGCTCTATCAACCCATGTATCATCCCGACACCTTCAGACATTGATTCCTACAGAGATCAGATGCCGCTCTCACCAGCTGAGTTGGCTTACCAAGCCATCAAAATCACATCTGAACCCTCCACTGCTATGGTTTCAACCAAAGGTACAAACCTCCCACCCATCACAATTCTCTCTAAGGATCTCCTCAATGAAGTCTTGCCTACAGACAAAGCTATTCGAGAGATTATGTCTCTAGAAGAACAACCTTGGGGAGAGTTTCACCATCACGCTTCGATGATTGACTCAAACGTGATAAAAAATGAATCCCATCTTTTGACCCACCTGAGATGGTTCCCTCTGCTTATATGACTGTTCAAACTATTGATTTAGAAGAGAACATGGGTAATCTTTCTAAGACAATGCTCATTGATATCTCGGTCAAAATGGGTATCGTGGAAAATATTCAGATTGGAGTAGATTGCAATCATGAGGAAATTGCACGCTTCACATCCCTTTTCAAGGAATTCCGCGATGTGTTTGCTTGGTCTTACAAGAAAATTCCCGACATAGATTCTTCTGTTGACGAGAAAGAGATCAAGAAATTTCTAGCATTATTTTTACAGTATTTTTCTTGCTCGTTAATCCGAAAAACCTCGAGTCCTCTTCTTTGGGCTCGTTAAACTTACACGAAGAAGCTTGAAGCATTATTTTTATGGTATTTTTGTTGCTCGTTAATTCGAAAAACCTCGAGTTCCCTTCTTTGGACTTGTTAAACTTATACGAAGTTGATATCGAGCGTTATTTTTATGGTCTTTTTCTTGCTTGTTAATCTGAAAAACCTAGAGTTTTCTTCTTCAGACTCATTAAAACTGATATGAAGAAGCACTGAGCCTTATTTTTAGGGACCTTTTTCTCACTCATAAAACTGAAAAAACCCTGAGTTGAATTTTTCGGGCTCGTTAAAATACCACGACAGAGAGTAAGGAGCCATTCTTTTCCTCTTTTTCAAAGCTCTTTAAACCGAAAAAGTAATCGAGTTTTCTCCGCATGACTCGTTAAAATTTCACGGAGGGCACCGAGTTTTTCTTTGTTGGACTTGTTAAAATTTCACAAAGAGTACTGAGTTTACTCCGTCTCCTTGTACTCATAACAAAATGAGGTAGATGTCCATCGAACATAGATTTCTCACTTTTCTGGCTTCGATGGACTAACCCACGGAAAGTGAACTGTTTTGGGCTTACTATTCTCCCTTTGTCATGCCCGGCTATCAAGACATGACAAAGGTACCCGAATGGAGTTGTCTTTTACAATATTTTTTCAGACTCTCTAAACATGAAAAATTCACCGAGTTTACTCGTTTGGACTCGTTAAACCTAATCAGACGGGGCACGGAGTTGTATTTTGTGATATTTTTCAGACTCTTTAAATATGAAAAATTCACCGAGCTTACTCGTCTGTACTCGTTAAACTTAATCAGACGGGGAAAAATTTGGACAAAATGGATACTACCTTTGTTACATTTCAGAAAGGTTGATTTGGCAGCAAAAATCTTGAACATGGCACTTCCCAGAAAACTCTTTCGCAGTTAGCCGAACCCTACCATCTATGAGTATTAGCCTTCATCTCCCAGTGTCCCTACACCGGTAAAATCCTAACACACTATTTGGTGTTCATTAAGCCTTAGCTGCCTAGTACCCTGCTACAGTGCCTTCTATTGTTCAAGCAGATCTCGCTATCTACTGCTCCTGTTATCAACCAAACCGCTCATTATGTCAGAAATTATTTGTCATCTGACATCCCCATTTACTCTTCATTATCTCAATCATAAAAAAAATCAGTGGATTTTCGTTTCGTGTTGACTGATGTAGGACGCCTCAGTGCCTACCTTTCAACAGATCTCTTCCTATCGACTTCAACATCCTATCTAGGAAGTTGATCTAGAAACCCATCAGTACCCGGATACTTGTAGACATCAGTGGCAGGTAGTCTTGTGTTTGATCAGGAGTCTTCATCATTGGCTCCTAGTCGAATGATTCTACGAGTGTTCGACTTCAACTCATTTTATTCACACTCGCTATATTGTACTGTGCATCTTAGGGTCCATCATCATTATTGGTGGCCACCTTCGTGTCTGTTAACAATTTTCATCATCGACTGGTAATCAGATGATTTCTCACATGTTCAACGATAGCTCCTTCATTCACATGTTGAGAAATATGCAGTTTAAGTGAATCGACGGTCAAGACCTTGGGGCAAAGGTTACATCATTAAAGTTGTGTTCCCTTCCCCAAGTTGCGATATTTTTTATGGAGAAAACTTCTTGAGCTTGATCCTGTTATGACATACACTCCCACATTGTGCTTATCGGTGGACAGATTCTTCATATCTCTATTCTAGAGAAATCATGTTGTTTAAGCTACTGAGCATGGGAATGCCCGACTCAAGGCAGATACTATATTTTCTGACATATGTTGTTGTTTTAAGTTTTCCTTAGTCTTTCAATCTCTTTATCTCTACTACACACATTGTAAAGTATTTCGGCCATCGTCTTCGTCTCTGACCTCACACTTTAGGGGGCATTTGTTACAGGTCAAAATACCTCCTCATCAGCTCAGAGGAGAAGATAAATATGGAAGGAATACAAAGACCTAAATTAAACCTATTTCTGCCAAGGTAATGCCTCACTATAACAACACAAGAGCGTTATAACACAGTTGATCAGTGAATGGGCCGCGTTAGTGGCTAGGGCAACGCTCTGTTTACACTAGAGGGCAGCGTTACTCGTGTTTTAAGTTTGAAATGGGAAAAACCCGCGGAGAATGATTTGAATCTCCAGCTTTTTCTCACAAGAGAGTCAGTACAAAAAGGAAACTGCAAAGCACTAATCTCTTATTGGGCCTTGCCATAAACAACTGAACTCTCAAAGAAGGCAAAAGCATGGAGGTTGGGGAAACATATTGGTTTTTTCTATTCAGAACTAGTGGAAAGAGAAGGGCAATGATTTCTCTCTCCATCTCCTATAAAATGGAGTTGAAGGCTCTTGGTTCAAGGTCGAAGGATTGCTAAAGTTTTGAATACTTGTGAAGTAGAGATCATTGTTGTAGTGTGAAGGTCAAGAGTCAAAGAGGTTCATTGAGAACTTGTTGATCAAGACATCACCACTTTGAGAGATAGAGAGATTGGAAGGCTGAGGAGGGCTTGGTACAACCGACGGTTGTAATCATCCTTTTTTTAAATCAATAGAACTATATCTGTTTTGTCCATTCTATGCGTTGGTATTGTCATTATTATTTAATCACTTATATAGCATGAGATGAATGGATTGGATGTGCATAGTTTAAATTTTTATTATATATTGACTTAATTGATAGGAAATGTAAGTTATGGGAGAGATTACACGGGTGCTTTAATTGATTGCAGGGCTAAGATTTGGAGCTGGTGAAGGAGAACTCTTGCTTCACTGCCTAGTGCTCTCCAAGGGACTCCAAGATCATTAAAGAGGTAATCTTCCATTGTTGGCAATATGATGCAGAGTGTTGTCCTTGATGGCAACCCACTGAATGAAGATGAAGACATGAGATTGTTGACTTGTGTTGTCCTTGATGGAAATCCACCTGATGAAGTTATTCTTGACTTGATGAACTTAGTAAATGATGTAAATCTGATGTGATATGATGTGTGACAATATGATGCTGAGTACCCACTTGATAGAGTGTTGTCCTTGAATGGCAACCCACCTGATGGAGTTGTGCTTGATAGAATATGTCTTGATGAACCTGTTTAAAGATATAAATATGATGTATCTACAGAGAGTACAGAAGGTAATGAAGAAAGGAATTCAATATGTGCTAGATCCATGATGAAAAGAGTATGTTTCAAGGAATACGCGGATTTGTCTAGGAGAAGTCGCGTATGCACGCGGTTAAGTACGTGCCAAGTCGCGTATGGGAAAAAGCGCTCAAAAAGTGCAAAACTAGGGGAAACCACCATGGTATTGACCCATTGTACTGGGTAATGATTCGTCTAAATGACCCCGTCTAGGAATACCATCGGATGTAATGTGGTTTTGGCTCATGGTATTGAAAAAGGGTAAACCTATATAAAGAGAAGAAATTCATTGTGCAAATGAGGAGGGTGGTGCAAGATGTCTGAGCTTGAATGAATACTTCTCTCTGAAGTATATCTGAATGGAAAGGGTTACAGTTGAATGATAGATCTGATTGCATGATGCACCAATGATGAAGAAGGGTATCTAGATCTGAAATGTACTTGTATTTGCTAGATCTGTTTAGGGGATGATTAGATCTGAGAAGAGGCGAATATCTGTCTGAAGTAAAGGGTAAAATCTGAGTAATGTATCTGTTCTGAAGAATTGCAATGACCTAAATTTCTGAAGAACCATACGCTAGTTTTTCGCAGAAGAAGCGCGTATATACGCGGCTTTTCTGAAGAGAAAGCGTGTATGCGCAGTGAAATCAGCCCTGTAATTTGTACAGAAGTATACACGGGTTGATGTGATTGGAAGCGCGTATATACGCGGTATCAGTGAAAGGAAAGCATGTATGCAAACTAGGGTTTGCTGAAGCAAGGGGTATGAAATGTCTGATCTGTTCTGCTGTGTTACTGCTATATGTGAATGATGTATTCTACAGTTCTGGGTTGTCTGAATTGATAAGTTTCAGTTTGATGTATGATTGAGCTTAAATGTATGGAGTGGGTCCAGTCTGAAAATATGATGAAACGTGGTCTGCAAGTGGTGTCCTAAATGAAGCTTTGGATCCAGTGTGAAAATTGATGAAACGTGGTCCATAGAGGTGCTGAGGGTTGTAGCCTTCAGTCAGGGGGTTGTAGCTCCCTTCCAGGTGAGGCTGGTAAACGAGAGCAGGGGGTCGTAGCTCCCTTCCAGGAGAGGCTGGTAAACGAGTCAGGGGGTTGGAGCTCCCTTCCGGGAGAGGCTGGTAAACGAGCGCAGGTGGGTGCCTGCGTGCTGGTAGAGTCTGCACCATCACATATGTTGTAAGATGTTTTCTCTATAATAAAATATTGAAGGCTGAGCAACTGCAGCGGTGGTTTTCTCCCGACTTGGGTTTCCACCTAAAAATCCAGGTGTTCATGTGTGATGCTTTGTGTGATGGCTTATTCTGTTCTTACTGCACATGTTTACTGTTTATAGAACATCTAATGAATGAATGATGGAATGATATAAGTGAAGAACTAATGGCATAATTAGATCTCTGTGTATATGCGAGTTTTATGAAGGATATCCGCGTGTATACGCTAGTTGGCTTCAGAAAAGTAGCGTATGGGTTTTAAAGGAATGAAAAAGTAAAAATTTTGAATATGCAGTAAATACTGATTCACCCCCCCCTCTCAGTATTTTTCCCAACAATTGGTATCAGAGCAGGTCCTTCTGCAGAAGCTTGATCGCTTGAAGGAGATCTGTCGCAATGGGAAGTCAAGAAGGAGTAATGTCTATAAAGCCACCTCTATTCAATGGAAGCAATCTGATATTCTGGAAGGTACTAACAAAAGCTTATCTGCAAAGTCTTGGTGCAGATGTATGGGCAATCGTGGAAGAAGGCTATCAATATCCGACAAGTATTCCTACTGATGCAGCTGAAAGGAAGAAGTATGAAATCAATGCAAAAGCAGTGAATGTCTTATTAGGAAGCATGTCTGAATCAGAATTTGCTAAAGTGATGCAGCTACATTCAGCAAAAGAAATATGGGACAAAATCATTCTGAGCTATGAAGGAGATACAAAGGTAAAAAATGAAAAACTCCAAACTCTTAGAATCGAATATGAAAATTTGAAGATGCATAGTGATGAAAATGTTGCCAGTTTCTTTCTTCGTCTAGATGATATTGTAAATCGGATGAGAAATTTGGGTGAAACCATAAGCGATACTACTCTGGTAGAAAAAGTCTTAAGATCCTTGACTTCAAAATTTGACTCTAAATTTTCAGCTATTGAAGAAAGGCAAGATCTGCAAACTCTTACTATTGTTCAATTACATGGTATTCTGACTGCTTTTGAAATGAGGCAAGGAGGCCCTTCTCAAATCAAAGAAGCTGTTTTTAAGGCATCTGCAAAAGGAAAAGAAAGGAAGTTGTCAAAGAATCCAGCTATATATCTGAAGAAGAAGAAGAAGCAAATTTTGTGAGAAGACTTCAACTAGGTACCAGAAAGTTCAAAGGTAAGCTTCCTTTCAAATGTTTCAATTGTGGAAGAGTTGGTCATTATGCTGCAAAGTGTCCTTATAAAGAAACATCGGCTAAAGGAAAAGAAGTAGCAAGAAGGAATAAGAATCGATCTAGCACAAGAAAAAGTTATTATACTAATGAAGACAGTGATGGGTCATCTGATAGTGAGGAAGAATGTGAAGAAGATTTTAGACTTCTCATGGCATTTGAATAAAGAGAAGAAAAGGATACCTTTGTGGATGCTCTAGAGGACAATGATTTTCTTGAAGAAAACAATCAACTCAAAGTAAGCCTAGAAGAAAAGAACATAATCATAGAGACTCTTGAAAATCAGCTTGAAGCAAAGGAAAAACGCATTGAGGAATTGGAGTGTGAAGTAGTAAGTCTAAGGAAAGATAATGAGAAAGTGAAGACTCTCAATCTTAGATTTTCTAAAGGTTCAGAAACCTTAGATGAGATTATCAAGATACAACGATCTCCTCTTATAAAAAAAGGTCTTGGATATATTGGGGAATCTTCCTAGACTTCAGCACCAAATTATCTGAAAGCAGCCACAACTAGTTCACTACATTCAGCCACTCAGCAAGGGAACAAAGGATCTTTACAGGTAAAGCATGATCATCTCAATTCAAGGAACACTAACAGGAAGATCTTTCAAAGAAGCTACAACCAACAGGTAAATTCAAATAGAAGATTTCATGATCGCAGAAATTTCTACTTCAATGGACAATGTTTCTCATGTCACAATTTTGGTCATAAAGCTGTTCAATGTGTTGCATATAAAACCATCATGACAAGAGAAGCAAGAAAGAAAAAGATGAATATTGAACCAAA